>JAYXIM010021636.1:0-20877 GCA_037575425.1 Anastrepha fraterculus | reverse complement strand
TTGAAATACCCTCTACTTATATGGGGAAGTATGAATATATGAAATAAAAAAATACAGAAACTTTTGGGACAGCATTAAAATTTTTAAACCTCTCCAGCTGTTTACAACTTTTTCACGTTCACGTTCTTTGGTACTCTACCGATTTCGCTGAAAGTCTATGTACTTATATATGAATATACTTAATATTATATACAATACCAATGTGCATGTCAACAAACAATGCCTTATAACTCCCGCAGGACATTTGTGCTGTAGCCAATCGACTAAAAAAAAAAGCAAAAACAAGAGAAACCCCAAAAGTAACTGAAAACTAACACAGGGAGAAATACTTCACATGCATTTGGCAATGTGTATTTGTGTACGGATAACTGTTTACATATTTACAATGTGACACGCTTTTTTATATCGGTCACACAGCAATTTTATAAACAAGCGCGCGCGCAAAAACACGCATTTGTTTGTGTGAGGGCTCTGTATAGAAACTAGGGCACTGTGAGTGTGTGTTTGCGAGTGTTTGAATTCCTTAGGAACGGTGAACGTTCGAACTAGGAAACAAACCAACGAAGAGAGCGACCAACCGACTAACCGACAAAACGACCGACAGACCAGAGGGCGAACAAACCAACGACCGATCAGCCGTCGCCGCAGTGTCTCAGCGTCTGCGTGTGAACAGCCTCGACACGTCAACCGCACGACACAAACACTCAGGCAGTTGGTGTTTTATGCAAATACAAATACAAAACTTTGTACGTATATATGTATGTAAGAGTATAAGGAAATTTCTGCTTTGTTTAGGATGTAGCGAGAGCAGAAGTCTGCATAGATTTCTAAATGACAATGGCTTTCATTAAAATTATGCTCCATTCTTTTTAAGGGGGATTCTACTGTAAAAATCAAATTTTCATGGATTTTGTTTTCATACTTGTATTAATTTAATTAGTAAAAAAAAGTTTAGGGTTACATAAACACAGGTCTTGAGTGTACAAAAAAATTTTTTAAATTTATTTTCATTTCAAAATGGCAGCTGTACAGCCGCTCCCCCGAAACGCCTTTTGAAATCTGCCCACACTGTCGCGAATTTAAAAAAAATCTGAAATGAAAAAAACCAAATTTTTTTTATTATATATCATTATTTTTAGTTGTTAAGCCTATTACTTGCAAAAAAAAAATTTGTTTGCAAAATTTTTGAAGTTTTTTAAAAAATCGACATTTTTTTGTTGTCATTTTGTTATTAAAAAAGGGGTTATAAATAATAAATTTTTTCCCACTATAGCTTTAAAAACTAGTAAATATTGTTAAAAATATACTATCAAAGTTTGAGCTTGATATGTTAATTTTTCACGGAGCTGTGATGTGGGCAATTTTGAAAACGTGGTTTCGAGAAAAACACGCTTAAACAAGCGCATTATCAAGCGCATATGACCGTAAACCGCTCGAGCGCTCAGTTTATACCTGCTTTGCTAAAACTTTTATAACTTGAAAACTATTCAAGATTTCTTTTTAAGATTTTCATGGAACATTCTGGAGTTGTTTCTGAGTATGTTTCAACAAAAAGTAAAAAATCGATGTTTTTTAAGTTTTACAGTAGAGGCCCCCCTTAAATATGTGGAACAAAAAGAAAATTTCAACTATATCAGTAGAAATTGTCATATTACTTAAAATGTAAAGTTCCTTATAGTTTCACAGGGCGTATGATAAATATTTTAAATATATTTGCTAAAAAAATACAACAAAATAAAATAAATAAATAAAATAAGAAAAAATATAGTGAGATAACGGTGTTTTGCAATTCGATACGCATGGCTAAATGCCGTAATTTTTCTATAATGAGTTCCACACACAAACGATATCATATAAACAGTCATACTTGAAACTGTATGGCTGTGTTACACGGCGTATGTGGAACATTAAAATTCACAATGAAGCGCTAAATTCAGAAAAGATATTAAGCCTGAATAAATTATTTTATACTTGGAAATTAATGTGAAATAAATAACATTTAGCTCTTCATGGATGCCAATACAGTTGCGGCGTCTGTGATAACGTCATTACATATTTTAAGACACGTAGATTAGCTACAGGGCGTATGATTAACTATTTGATACTCATTTCGCAGTACCTACAATAAATCTATATTTTTTGTTCGAAACGGAAAAGCGACCATGTAATCCCACAAAAACATCATGAATAGAACAGTTTTGTAGAACATAGTCATAGTCTAACAGGTTTATTTTTTTACAATGGGGCAAAGCTTCAAAATTTTGGTCATAAAAGTCAATGCTTTCATCTTAATTTATTTTATCTTATTTTAATTCTTCTTAAATAGAAAACGTATTTAACTTCACGATCGTCCATGTCTTTTTTAGAACAATTTTTTCCTTAGCTTATTACTGCGTAACTTTGTAATTTTGTTTTTCATTCATATATTTGTTGCTATTTTTTTATTTTTGAAATCTTTTCTTCGATAGAGTATAATTTTCTTACTAAGTGTACAAGGTGGCGCAAAATTAATCAAACCATAGCTATAAACCTATGCATAGGGATGATTTATAATTTTTGCAAATAGCGTCGTATGGCAGGAATTCCACAATCGACCAGGTAAATACCATACAAGGGGATATAAGAGAGCAACATCTTGATGATGTGACTACCCAGGATAGACGCAAGGAGGGCCGACCCCAAATGTTTGAAACTTGCGTGCCAGACAGCTTCAGTTTACAAACGGACAAGCAATGGAGCGCATAATGATATAAAACGAAATGAATTTCATTACTTAAATTAGTTTTTTTATTTAGAAAAAAAAAATTTAAAAAAAATAATTGGATGATAAATTGCAGCAACTCTAAAATCAAGATGGTGCAAGATATTCATTACTCTACATGTTTTTTTCAATTAGTAAAAACGTTACTCAAAAACAAAAGAGGTTACGTTAAATGGGCCAAATTTCGTTTAAGCCGCATTTTATTTTGTTTTTGGTTATTTTAAATTAATTGCATTCCAAATATTTTCGCATTAAGCTTAGTTGCACAAATTCTTTGGCTTCACATGTTAAAAATAAAGTAATACAATGAAAGCAAGCTGGCTCCCACATCTGTGAAAACATTTTGGGCAATATGCTTTTTATGCATATTTTAATCAGGTTTTATTGACAAATACTACTAAAAGAAAAAGTTCTTGTATATAAGTATTAGGGCGGGTCGATTTAAAAATCGGTCATTGCTCTGTGAAAATCGTATTCTAGGGATTAAAATAAGAAACTTTGCCGAAGGAACCATACCTCTAAAACGAATTCTGATGTCCCCCAATTAGGTGCGAACGAAAAATCCCACTTTGACCCATTTAGAGTGCTCCAATCCAGTCCAAATGTATGACCGACCCCTACTAACTTTGGACGGCCGATTCACCCATGCCAGTGGCCCCCTGGAACTCCCCTGGGGGGTTCCCCATACAATCATTTCAAAATATCACCATTTTTGGCCTTTACATGAGAAAAGAAACTAAAAAGTTCGACCCAAATTGGGGGATATCAGAATTCGTTTTAGAGGTATGGTTCCTTCGGCAAAGTTTCTTATTTCGATCCCTAGAATATGATTTTTACAGAGCAATGGGCAATTTTTTTGCCTCCCCACAAATCGACCCGTCCTAATATATATCAGCCAAAGTAAAGATTTCCATCACTCGAAATTATTTTATTCCATTTCGTAAAAAAGGTATTCAAAATCAAAATTGAATGATTAATTTTGTGCCACTTTAGTAACACTTTATTGCATATTCGCGTTAATGCGCCAATTTTCTTTTTAACCGCATTTTAATTTTTCTCTGGTATTTTGAATTAGTTTCTTAGTTGCCTAATTGCACAAATTCTTCGGTTTCGCATTCAAAAAAAAAAAAACATGTAAATGTGGCTCCCTAAACTGTTTTAGCGCGTCATCTGTGTAAAAATTTTGGGCAATGTGCGCTTTTATACATATTTTCATCAGATTTTATTGAAAAAATCTACTGTATGAAAATAAGTTCTTTTTGTTTTTTTTTTTTTTTTGTCCCTGCCTCGACAAGACGCAGTCTTGCGTTGGTTTCGTAAATCTACTTTGATTTTTGACAGGGTAGGTGATTAGCCTGCCGCTACCAGTGCTAAGTAGTGGGAAAGCCTACCTGTCGTTGCTTAGGAACAAGGAGGACCGCGCTTTACGTGGGATTCGAGCCCACAACCTCTGGGATGGCAGGCCAGAGCACTTACGCTAGACTACCGAGGATATAACTTCTTACCTAGTATAAAATAAAAAATATTAAATATTTTCTCAAAATATCCTTTCGGACACTTGCACTTCGACCTCATGGTCGTTTGTGTCCTCTACTATTCACAATAGCTCATCCAGATCCATATCTGTAAAAAAGTATTGTTTATTTTATGGCCTTAGGTTATTTAGGTGTGGAATTAACTACTACTGGCCTTTATTCCGAACTCATTAGTTTGATGATTTGTTAAAATCCATCAAACTTTGAATGATATTTTAACTTTTTTTCTATTACTTTATTTCATTTTACTACTCAAAACTCACTTTCGCAGTTCCTTAATTGACAATTGAACATTTTTAACTCGTAAGTGCAATCTGCTAGTCCCTGATGCCGCACTACAAATGAAGCGGTCTCCTGCCTACGAATGAGAGCCGTTTTTTCTGAGTTGTTTTTCTCATGGCAGAAATGCCAGGTTGTCAAGAGCGATCGCTGTAGGCAAAACGTTTTTTATAGTTTGAAGTTTACAAAAGATTTTGAACCTGTCCAAAATTCTATTGGCTACGACGTAACTGGATTTGCACAATCATTAACTGAAATGTTTGCGGTAATGGTTTAAAACTTTTTTATGACCGATATTTAGCTCCTGGGAGATGCTACGACCACTAACAGTCAACTTCTATGAGTTCTGTGATTTTATCGACATTCTCGATATTATCGACATTTTGTTTAACATCAAAAACGCCTCAATGGAACGGACGAAAACAAAATTGCACGTAATTAGCTGTTATAGTATCGGCACCATGAAGACTATTCACAATTTCAGCGGGCTGGCTTTCGTGTGGGATGTTCGCCTTTACCAAAGAAAAACTGTAAAATGTACCGAATTTTCTCTTTGCTGTCACCCAGTGATTCACAACTGAATGGAACAAACCAAAAACAGAAAAAAAATTGTTTAGTGTGAAATGTCACCTTCCCAACGGGCATAAACTTTAAATTGTTTTATCCATACTTTACGAGATATCGATCTCTACTGCCGTCTACCGAGAAAATAATGTATTTCCTTTTTCCCCAAACTAATATAATTAATATTAATTTTAAAGTTTACTACATTTCTATTTTGTTTCTATGAGAGTGTTACGTCAGCATTTTCTAATGAATTTATTTTTAAATTGAAATCTTTTAATAAAATTTTGTTTCCTTACTTTGTTGTGGCGAGTAGTGAAAACCAAAAGGTTTGAAGCGTAGAGTTCTAAAAATGTTCAGTTTTAGAAATATTTGTCAGTTAAATAAAGAATAACAGATACATAGTTATGTTGAAATGTGTATTCCTTATTTAACTACAAGGCGGTGCAAAATTAATCATCCAGTTTTGTTTTTGGATAACTTTTTCACAAGTAAAAAGCAAAATTATTTGAGTGTCCACCACTTTTAGGTGATGGACCTTTACACGCTCCATTGCTTGTCCGTTTGCATACCGCAGCTGTCCAGTTCTCAAGTGTCAAATATGATTCACAAAAGACGACATTTACAAAAATTATAAATCTTTCCGATAGGGTGACTAATTTTGCGCCACTTTGTAGAAGAAGCGAGACTGAAGTGAATTGTTGAAGGGTATCATCTAACACTGGATAACGCTGGAGAGCATAAATAAAAAGATTTTTGAAATTTCTTCGAAATTGTATTATCATATTTTTTCTATTTGATTTATTTATTTTGTCTATCGCTTATCTAAAAAAAATTTCGGCATACTCTTAAAAGCGTATAAAATTTGATCAAAGAAATTCTTCTTCTAAGACTTATTGACATTTAAGCAATAACTAGTTTCAATACTGCTCCAAAAAAATGTGCAGTAACGAGTACTCCTTCAAATCACTTTGTTGTCAGTGGAACGAAAATTTGTTTAATTTTTCATTTGTTTGCTATTCCTTTCACCTCTATTGCTTTATTCCTGTATCTTTTTAAATTTGTTTTTGTAGTTACACGAGTGAGTGTACATTTGTTGGAGCTTGAAAGCTTTTTCGGAATATGAGCGGCATAGCGTAGCCGAGAGCGGCGAGTAATTATACACAGTTAGAACGTGCGACGAACGCTAGCGAAGTGCACGTGCAAGTGTAAACGAAAAACCAGCGATAAAGGATAACAATGTGGGGATAAACAATGAAACAGTAGCAGTTTTCGCGTGCGACAGACACAACGAACGAACGGGAAAAATAAATACGAATTTTTTCGCTAAAGCAAACGTGAAATGCAAAGGGGCACACATGCAAACATATTAGGCTAAAGTGCGGTTCAAAGTGAAAAACAATAAAAATAACAGCAAAATGAAAATATATTGAAGATATTGAATGCAGATGAAAGAGAAAAGTTTACTACAAAATGAGCAACAACAAGTGCTGAGGGTTTCTTTTTATTTTTTTTTTATTTTTGTGAGTTGTGGAATAACAGTGTTTTTTCTTTTCCATTTGCAGTGCTAATTTTACACCGTGAAAGGGGAAATGAAAAATTCTAATGTGAAGAAGCAGAAAAAATCAGTGGCAAATTTAAAATAAACATTGAAATATGCAAAGTACAGTGAATTTGTGAATAAAGGCAGAAAAAGGAAAAACAAATAAAACAACAACAACAACCAAAAAACTTCGTTTTGACTGCAAGCGAATTCAGGCAGCAAAGGTGGAAATAATAAATGGTGCAGCAAAAACTACAACAACCACAAAACGTACGAAATAACATTACGCACAAGCAAATTGCAAATTGCAGTGTATTAACAACAACTAAAGTGGAAAATAAAAAAAGTGTAAAGGAAGATTTCATAGCAATACCAGTTACAAAGGAAACAAGTTCATAAAAAAAAGTTATTAAATATTTACGCGTATAAAGTAAACTCGTGCTTGACGTTTAAATAAATTCTAAATACAAATATACTACTACTACAACTACTACTACTACTATAACTACTCATACAAACAAAATATATATGTATATAACCAAATAAACTTATCGCACTGAGGAAGCGCCGCGCATTCATTAGCTGTCAGTGGAAAATTAACAAATTACGGCCATCATCATTCACACATTTTTGCTCTATCAAAGGACAACCGCATATTGCAACTAAAATATTCGCCGCAATTGAAGTGAAATAACCCATTCTGCACGATGTTATAATTGTACGGGTGTTATTGTACATTTGCGCAAGTGCGCAACCCCAAAAAACCGCTTCTGCTGAAACATGCAAAATTTCATAGTTTGAATGTTGGCAACGCTGGCGTGCCTCGGTGGTTTTGCCTGCATTAGGACTAGGTAAGTGCAGAAATGATAAACATATTAATAGATTTTTATAATGGGATATAAAAAAGCAGACTTCGTCATAGACAGAAATTGTATATGTAAATTCAAGTGAAGATTTGAGAACTACTTTCACATTTGAGAAATAAGCAACAATTTAAGTATCAAATAATTTTTTTTGTTTTTTTTTCCTTGCTCACTCCACCCGGGAGCATAGGGCTCTTACAAGACTCAGTCTTGCGTTGTTATTCAGTCCTAAATAGTGAGAATGCTCACCAGTCGTTGCTTAGGAACAACGCCTTCTAACTGTTTAGAGCGCCTTCTGTGTTTCACATTTTTCTGCCAGAAGAATCACACAGATGGTTGAGGACTTTGCTAAATTTGGTGTGTCTGCGCTATTACCGCTATTGCCCGCTTCCTCTTACTGGCGCCACTAATGTAATGTGTAACTTTTTTTTAGAAACTAGGAAAGTAAGTTAGTTTGGAAAAGTGCGAGGACCCTGCTTTACGTGGGATTCGAACCCACAACCTCTGGGATGGCAGGCTAGTGCACTTACACTAGGCTACCGAGGTCGAGATCACAGGGTAGTGCTAAAATTGCAAAAAGTAGAAACAACTATAGTAGTATGTAAATAATAATTTTTTCAGTTTTGGAAGTTTCAAAAAACTTCAAAAGTTCAACTTGGAAACTGATGATAAATTAAAAAATGACATCAACAAAAATTAAATATAGTTTAATATTTTCATTAATCCCACGTTTATCGCAGTCCACAAATCATTTAGAACTTGTTTCACTTTCGAAATTATTTGTCGGCTAAACCAGCTACCAGGCACAGCCAAAAGTTCGTGAAGATTACTTCTAATTGTTGTTAACTTTATACGGCTAAGAATATATTGAAGAGTTTCGCAAGGTACCCTCCTTCATATTATGAATTTTCATACCATTAAAAATTGTTGGTTGTCGTTTCGAGTTTTTTGCACATTTACTTCACCGTTTAAGCTTAAAAGCTTGATGTTGACATGCTGTGGCAGTGTTGTTGTTTTAACGCCAATTGCCAAACTTATTGTTTAGTATTCAGTAACTAACGACAAATCTGACATCGCCGGCCTTGGCCAATCGACCAACACTCTCAAAGTCTGCACAGCTGTCGAAAAATTGAAATCTCTAATCCGTCGTAGTCGCGGTTGGCATTTGATCGGTGTCATATTTCAAAGATAATAAAACAAAACAGATGAACAAAATAGTTTCATTAATAAATCTCACGCACTTTGGTTTATTCCAATTGAAAGCAACATTTTCTTTTAGCGTCTATTTTAACAAAATTACGAAATCACAATTATTCCCTTTTATTATTTTTTCCTAAGAAAGCGATCTGCGGCCTCGCAAAAAAAAAAACACACTCATTCCTTAAAAACAAAAACGTATCCTTTCCATCCTTAACGGATCAAACCGTCAATGCAATTCGCTATCTTGGCGTTTTGAAGCATTTGTTGCACCACTTTCGTTGGATTCGCCCTGAATACCGCGAGGGAGGAAGCTGGCGCTTATTGCATGATAATGCACCATCCCATCGATCGACTCTTGTGACTGATTTTTTGACTCGAAATCGCATTTTAACCATCAATCATTCGCCTGATATGGCTCCCTGTGCTCAAAGCTGTGCAGTTTCATACACACCAACAATTAAGATTGTATAGATCAGACTGGAGCGCGACGCCATCAAGCTTACGTTTTATTGTTGAATTAGGTTAGGTTAGGTTTGGTTGCCCTGGTTGGCTGAAAGCCATTACAAAGACCTATTGGTTTTTAGTGGCACCAGATAGAGCTTGACCCTTACGTTTCCTTGTAGCAGACTTCTTGTAATAAGCCTGCGACTTTTGCGAATCTAAGTAAGCTCTGAAGCTCTAAACCCGAGAGACATTCTAACCTCTCATATTGTAGAGCTCCGAAACGTTTCATTCGGGTTCTAGCTAATGCAGGGCAAGAATATAGAAGGTGTTCTAGAGTTTCTCTCTCTTCTGGTTCATTGCAAAATCTGCAGCTATCATTGTTTGTAATTTCCGTGTTTTCATGTCCCCAGCGATGTCATTGTTAAGGTTTTAGTGTGTCATTGTCATATTTAAAGGTTTCAGTATGTCGTTTTCTTGTTCGATTTGTATGTAAACAGCGTTTTATGCAATCTCATCTACAATTTCATTTCCTGCAACGCCCTTATGTCCGGGTACCCAATAGATGTGTCACAACGGTCTGTCTGCGGCTAGTCCCTCTATGGCTTTCCTAATCCTAAATACGTTTTTAGATGAAATTTTATATGAGTTTATTGTCTTTGTTACCGCTTGGCTGTCAACGTATATACCTATTTATGTTGGTATTGCTCGATGTCTATGCTAGTGCTATTTCTGCAGCCTTTCCTACCACAATGACTTCTGCTTGAAAAATACTGCAGTGGCCCGGGAGTTTTTTTTTGTCGGGACAGACTAGCAGGTACAGCACTCAGACACAATTAAGTCCATTGTACTGCACTCGCATTCCCTTTTTAATTTTCTTTAAATCTACTCGACCTCCGAAGACCTCCAAAATGGTCGCTTCTTAACACATCAGTGCCAAAGACCTCTAGCCTGATTCGAGCGAAGGCGGGGCAGACGCACAGAAATTGGTCCGCCGACTCATCCTCCTCTCCACATGTCGAGCAGAGTGCACTGCCTGAGATGTCCACCTTTTCCATGTGCTTTGCCCATAGTGGCCCATCATCAATCCAACCAGCCTCCTTCAGTCTCTTAGTGCCTCTGCTTAGTGACAGGAGGAACTGCGACAGTCGGTCGGACGTGACAGGTAACATCAGTACATCAGTTTTGTCCATCTGCAGCCTCTCTCAGCCTGCCAAGCTCGCTTGTGGGTTAGAGTAATCCGTTTCCTAACCGTGGCTTTGATGGCTGCAGAAGGGCGTGGCGAACGGGCTCCGGGCCAAGGAAGTTGGTCTCAGAGCCCATTCTGGCTAAAGAGTGAGAGATCTCGTTATCCACGATACCCACTTAGCATCAGCTTATTATGTCTACCGACATAGTTCAGCCTGAATTTACAGGACTCGACTACCCTTGAAGTGGTCTCCCCAAACCTTAATTGGCTGCCTGATGTATAGCTCTGCACAATAAATCCCTACACCTATTCCGTCCATCATTTTCGAGCCGTCAGTGAATATATTAAGGGCATTGGCGCTAGGTTTCATACCTCTTTTCCACCCCTCATTCCATCTATTGTTGTTCGAAATCGCTTCACCCAATTGTATTTATAATCCGTATAATCCGTATTGGTCCGATAACTCATACCTATTGAGCATTGCCCCAATATTTTAGAGGTAAATTCACCCGTTGCCTTAAGCCTTGTGGCAGATCTAGCTGCCATGTCAATCGGTGGTAGGTTGAGTATTCTTTCAAGTGCTGCCGTAGGAGTACTTTTTATTGCCCAGTAGTGGAGAATGAACCAAGACCTTGAATACTTTCCATTAGTGTTTTGTGTGTCCTTTTTCCCAATGGAGTCATCACCTTTAGAGCACCATAGAGTAATATTGTCTTTTTCAATTAATTTTTAAACAGTTTTAGATCATGAGTATGTAAATGAAATTTTACAAAAGAGATTGATTAATAAAGAGTACTAATAACAACGGCTCCAAGATACTTTCTTGTGGCGCACAAGAGCTTGCGTTGAAGGATTGAGGATATATATAACAGTACACACGCTATTGCTTAGATCAAATTTAAACGATGAAAGAAGAGTGTGCTTTAAGTGTTTCCAAAAGTCTCGCTTTATTATTCAATTTCTGTCTATGACACTAACCTCAAAATTTTAATGTTGCATATACATTCACATACACGCATTTATTTATAGATATTTCAGTATGTATAGGTATCCATTTTTTTCATATTTGATTTATAGCTTCTATTGATAAAATATAATTTCCCTTAATTTGTTTTATATATTAATAACTTATTTTCTTCCAAAACCTGACATCATTCACGGCGAAGCTGTCAGTTCCTATCGAAAAAATGCTATCTTGACTAATTATCAATAGCAAGCGAGCTTAATTAATTACAAAGAAATAATACAAATGGTTTATTGGTGTCCGAATTGTCATGATGCCTCAGTCGTACCTCCATTCTCCGCACAGGTAACTCGACTAATGGATAAGGATAACTCAATAACAAAAACTAAAAATATTGTACAAAGTCATTTATTATACGCATTCGAAAATTTGCTAGAGCGCCCATTAACAGCGTTGTATTTCATTGTACTCGTACGCATTCAAGAGTTCATAAATATGCGCCTTTCTCTAATGGTTTATCGTTGCACAAAAAGTATAAATGTTGAATTTTATTACATTTTTATTACTGCTACTCCTATTTACTCTCATTATGCAACCCAAAAACGGTTGACCTTTTCATTGAAGGTCAAGACAATTTATTGTTTATTGATGATTAGGACAAACGACATTTGGCCAACGACGATTGTCAAACATTTGAAAAATATGTACTTGAGTGCACAATACATAAACGATGCACGTATGTATACGCATGTGTGTTTGTAATCCCATGCAAATGCGAAAAGAAATCAAATGTTAGTTGACAGCCTATTAACTTTTTGTAGTAGCGCATCCTTTACTTGGAGCATAGCAGAGCGGTGAGGGGTCTCAACTGCGAAACGGTCATTTATGGGCATTTGCTGTGCGCCAATGAAAGAAACCCCATTTACCAGAAAATCAATTGAATTGATTTACCACGACGATTTGGAGTGATGGCGATTGTTTTCGTGCTTTTGAGTTGGCGTTCGGTGGTGTGGGTGCACACGAAATGACAAAATGACACTGCATTAAGCGGAATGTCAGTGAAATGGCAGGTTAAAGGCTTAAATCGATTTTTTTACAACCTATTACAACGCGCCCTCGCACTCACACAGCTGCAAGCAGTAAGTACGTGCACGCATCACCTCACGCGCTATTTCACTTTCTTACACGAATATGTGTGCGAGTGTGTGTGTATGTGTATGTGTATGTATGTTCGTTAATTTATATGCTTTGTTAGGCAATGACGACAATTCGTCTGGAAAATGTCAATCGCTAGATAAAGACGAAAGTCTGCGTGAATGAGTGTACGAACTAATGGGCGAGGAGGTAATGCAAGAATTAGGTCAGCATTGCCGTGTAAAGTATTCATAAATACGAACGAACTAAGTATAAAATAAAATAAAATAAAATAAAATAAAATAAAATAAAATGAAATATGAACTGATCAATGTGTGTGCAGTGAACAGAAGGTATTTGGAGGTTTACGGTATTTCTACAGTTACACGAGTTCTTATGAGTACTTGCTTGCTACCTGAAACTGGTCATAAAATCGTTTTGAGTCTATCGGATTAATGTAAAGAAAAATTTGTACTTTTTGATTGGAAACAGATTCATGAAAAATTTGGTCAAATAGTTTTATGGAAGGAATCTTGGAAAATATATATTATTTTTCACCATAAAAATAATGACAATCACGCGGTTGAAAAAAATAGGTGTAAGTAATTAGGCGCAAAATTAATCATCTAATATTGTTTTTCTATAACTTTTTACTAAATAAAAAAAATATTTTGCTGTCTTGTTCAGAAGTGTAAAATACACCTCAAGTACGACGCCATTTGCAAAAAGTATAAATCTTCCCGTAGGGTGTAATTGCAATTTACGAGACACCAATGTATGATTTTCAAAAGATTTTGAACTCACTGAATCCAAATCAAGGATCATAACTGCTTTGGTTATATTCTTATCTAAAGGTATGAGTACGAGGTGTGCTGAAAGAGTATCGCGAATTTTGTGTTTTTTCAAAAATTATTTATTTATTCATTAATATCTATTTTGTCCCCTTCAAAGTAGTCCTCATTAGATTAGATATTATCCACTTGTGCCAACGTAGTACTTCAAAAAATCATTTTTTTTCTTGTTCAGCTCCTCCTTCGATGCCGTCTTTATCTCGTTAATTGTAGCGTAGTGTCCCACGTCCTTTCATGGGGAAATCGTTCAATTCATTTCGGGAACAAGAAAAAGTCACAGCGAGCCAGATATGGGGAATACGGTTATTAGTGTGTTGTTTTTGGCCAAAAAGCGCGCACAAGCAACGATGTGTGAGCAGGGGCGTTATCGTGATGCAAGAGCCAATTTTTGTTCTTCCACGAATCCGGGCGTTTCTAGCGGATTGCTTTGCGCAAATTGCGCATAACTTGCAGGTAATATTCCTTATTGACCGTTTTACCCTGTGGCAAGATCTCGTGATGCACAACGCCCCTGCAATCAAATGAAATGGTAAGCAAAACTTTTACATTCGACCGAACTTGGCGCGATTTTTTCGGTCTTGGCTCGAGCGGCAGCTTCCATTGAGATGACTGAGCTTTGGTTTCCACGTCATAACCATAAACCCACGATTCGCTACCGGTTATGACCCTCTGTAGCAAATTTGGGTCGTCGCACCCAGAGTCCAACATCTCATTAGCAATGTTCATGCGATGCTGCTTTTGCTCGAAATTGCCATCTAATGTAAATGACATCAAACAGTTGACAAGTATGTTACTCGGAGAAAACCAAATTGCAAACCAAACGGCGATGGAAGTAGACTCCATAAATATGGTGCTGCTACGCATACGGAACTACGGGACGCAGAGAAATCTTTAAGATGCTATCTAAATAGTATCCACTGAGCTTTGTACCGAAGGGTGATCTTATACGCATAGTTTCATTTTGAAAGAAATTTAATGTCAAATTTCCATTCTGTGAACAATGGAGTAATTTAGAGTGGATTCAAAGAATGAGATGGGTTCTGGAGCGTAATGGTACTTAAATGATAGTAATAAGTACCATAACGCTACGGGAGGAATGGCAACTGTTTTCTAATTGGAAATTCTTGCCATTTTGAAAGTTGCAGAATGAATAACTCAGAGGAGATGGAGCGGGAAACAGGTTGGAGTCTTTAGTGACAGCCAGGTTGCACTGAAGGCCTTGGAGGACAAAAACAAATATCAAGAATGGTTCAAGAATGTAAGAAGAAGCATAATTCTGTTGCAAGACGGAATAAACTTCTACTTATATGGGTTGGAGGGTACCACGGCGTTCTGGGAATGAAATTGCCAATGAATTGGTCCATTACGGATCAGTGGTTAACCCACATGTACCAGAGCCACTAATCGAAATCAGATAGAAAAGACTGCGCTTCATGATCGGTATTATTACAGGACACAACCCATGGAGTCAGCACATGACCACCATTGGAATCATTGAGGACCTGATTTGCCTGACTTGCTTAGAGGAAGCGGAAGCGGATAGCACTGCGCATTTTCTCTGTTAGTGCCCTGCCTTAACCCATTGTTTTATAAAAAAAATAAATAATTGTCGCGTACACTTCTGTTAGGTGTTTGGCCGAGCTCCTCCTCCTATTTGTGGTGTGCGTGTTGATGTTGTTCCACAAATGGAGGGACCTACAGCTTCAAGCCGACTCCGAACGGCAGATATTTTTATGAGGAGCTTTTTCATGGCAGGCCGGCGGAGTGGGGGCTACATAAAAAACGGTGCTCCATGGTTGACATGATTCCAACCCTTGTAGTGATCTAAAACGAACAAATTAAAAAAATTCTTCATTAGTTAGGATGTCGCTATCGGATTACGCCAAATCGAAGAAAACCAAAAAAAAATTCACACAATGGCGTCAACTTGCCGAAAGCCGATCGCCATTAGAAACAAATTTTCTCGTCCACAATGGCTTTCAGACGCGCGCTCCCCCGAACGGTTCTCACGCCCAAACGTTTACGACTAAGACGGCTGCCAAAAATAAATAATTTGTAAAATGAATCACTCAACGAATAAAAGATTCGAAGTCTGCTCTTCAAATACCCTTCTTTCATTGTATTTCGATGCACTTAAATTCTGGTATCTTTTTCTTATCTCATTATGCCTTTCAATTTTATTTGCCCAACAAGAATGAAATAAAAACAAGGCTATTGGAAGAATATTGCTCTTAAATCCAGACGGACACGCTATTGACTTTTTGAATGGATAAACAAATAAAATGGGACAGAATGCGTCACTGCAAGAGTTCACTTCACTTTCAGCTCACCCATCTTCTCATATTCTCGCACATAAAGCAACACTCAACTACTTGATTTCATCTGGTGTCATTATACTTTGTGTGTATTACTCTTCAGCTGGCGCAAATGTAATCTACTGCTTGCCGGCCATTTAGCCTTTCCTTCTGGCTGTGCTGCTTGTTCTCATAATTTTCGTTTATTAATATTTTCTGACAATAAAAGACGCGATCGGCAGCTGCTGCAAACATACATCTGTGTACTCATACATACAGACATACTAGTATATTCATAGCATATCGAAAAAAATTATAGTACATAAATTGTTAAAAAAATATGTAATAATTGAGTAATAAATATACAGCAGGAGGATTTCATACAAGATGTGTTCATTAGTACCAGCGACGTACAAAAGCTTTGAAAATTTGGTAAGGAGCAAACTAAGAAAATATATTATACAAGGGCAGCACACGTCGAAATACGCATTCACTTCCCAATTTTCCGGTTTGTGCTTTGTAAAACCAAATAACACTGATTCCACCCGTCTTTCCGTTTTAAAACTGTTTAAAGCACTCGGAGTGGGTTCTTGCTTCAAATTTTTTTTTTTTAATTTTATGCCATTGTCTTTTTTCAAAAAAAAAAAACAAAAAAAAAAAAACCTCGAAATATATTATGAGCTTATTTTATTGTGTGTAGGACTTAAAGATGTCAGCAGAAAAACGTTTTGAAATGTTTCCAGTATACCTACGTACAGCCTTGACCAAAAGTATTAGGCACCCCATTAATCACTGATTTTTGCGTTTTAAAAAGTGAAGTAATCAAGCGGCTGCCGCAGCCGAATGGGTTGGTGCGTGACTACTGTTCGGGAGTGCATAGGTCCGACTCTCGAATGAAAGAGCAAAATAATAGAAAACGTTTTTCTATAGCGGTCGCCTTCGGCAGGCAATGGCAAACCCGCGAGTGTATTTTTGCCGTGAAAAGCTTCTCAGAAAAACCATTTGCCATTTGTGGAACAACATCAAGACGCACGCCACAAATAGGAGGAGGAGCTCGGCCAATTTCTTTTTTCATGATCTATTATTAATAAATCAGTACAAATAAAAATAATTCGTGATACAGAATTTATATTTAGTAGTTTCACCCTTTGATTTGATAACAACAGAAATCCTCTGGGAAGCAAGCTTTGCACATTCAGCTGTGCTTCCACTCGAGAATAAAAGCACTTTTCAGGGTTGTTTGCGATGCTGTGCTGCGTTCCTTTGTCTTACGTTTTACGAATAGCTCATCGGAAGACTCTGCTGGTTAAACCAAAAAAAAAAAAAATATTGTCTCTAACCAACTGATTTGTTGCTGATTTCAGACAAGGAGTATTGTATTGTTGGAATTGAACTCCATCTAAAATAATAACGCCAAAATTGCGCGTTAACGAAGGCAAATGAAATTGAAATGTGAAAAATGCGAGCCAAGAACTACCGACGGAATAGTAACTCCTAAAACACTTAGGCTAAAAGTCCATTTATTAAAATCTCTGGAAAGTATAAGGGTAGGTAGTCGAGAACGAAAGAAGAGAGAGTGATAGATAGAAAGAGATAGTGAGAGAGAGGGAGTGATAGAAAGAGCGGGATAGGATAGAATAGAGACAGAGATAGCTGGTTCTGTGAGAATTTTTCAGACTCTTTGGCAAATCTGAAAATTTTCTCCAGTTTGAGAGAACGAATTTTACACATTTTTATGATATCGGCACCCAAAATTCGTAGCCTTGCTCTAGCAAAGGCAGGACACTCACAGAGAAAATGCTCAGTGCTATCCTCTTCCGATTCCTCTAAGCAAGATATGCAAATCCGGTCCTTAATGATTCCAATGGTGATCATATCCTGACTCCCTGGGCTGTGTCCTGTAATAATACCGGCCATCAACCGACCACATTTTCTATCAAGTTTTAGAAGAAAGTTCGTTAGTTTTCTATACGGTCTTATCACAAAACACATTGCAGTTCTGCAGCTTTCTTGGCTGAACTATCGCGGCATACAATTGCAGTAAATCGCATACAATTTCTTATTACTGTAGAATTGATTACGATTGGCTTTGACCCCTGTGGAGTAACCACCGATCAGCAGATGGCGGATTCATTGGCAGTTTCAACGAATACAAAAGTCCACTTTCTAATGCATTTATTTACTTTTGACTATCCGATAATCAGCACCTAAATAGCTCCAGACCACAATTCGGCCTCCACCGTGCTTAACAGTAGATACTACACTTCTGAATAGTATTGCTCGGCAAACCGTCGCCCCACGAACGTCAAACCAAGTGTTTCAAATACCTCTGGGAAAGAAAATAATCGTTTTATAAGATTTGTGTTATTTCCTCGAAGCTTTGGTTGTTGATATTTTGCAACGGTGCAAACTAAGCCTCTCTCCAAAGTTCGATTCATCAGACCACAGAACATTTGTTTAATTTTTCTTCGTAAAGCCCATTCCAAATGCTTTTTTGGATTTTTTTTCCAAAAGCCACGGCTTTTTTCGGGCTTTGTATCCTTCTAAACCTGGCTACAAAGCATTCTTTCGGATTTTCTCATCTCTTACGACAAGGCAGAAGAGGAGTTTATACGATCTTTGACAGACCCGATCTCGAATTTTCGATTTTCCCTTTTACTAATGAGGCATTTTCGTCAACGTTTCGATTTGTTATAGTTACATTTTGTCTCCGCAAATCGCTTAGTAGCACATTGGGCTACGCACCGCAAACATCCCACCAAATTGGCAATCTCAACCTGAGATTTCCCTTTCTCACTTAGAGCTTGGATTATCACTCTTTGATAAAAATAAATTATCTTTTTAGACTTTACGCACCAAGTGCCCCATGGCTTTTCCCATAATACAATTTATTGTTGTAATCAAAGGCTAAACACACCAGCGACACATTTGCAAAAGGCAGTGGTCACTTTGGCTGCCACATTTAAAATTGCTTGGGGGTGCTTAAGCATCGGTCGTATTTACATCCAGTTTTGTTTCGGAATAATTATTTTACTAAATAAAAAATGAGTTTGGGTAAGTTAAAGTTTTATTTAGATCTTTACAATATCTTCTGTTGATGGGAAAATGTGATATCCTTCAAGTGGCTGCCGTCTGTGTTGATATATATTTGTGTCCATTTTATCACATTTTCCCTGGCTTTCCGCGAGATTTCCGTTGATTGCTGATCACATTCCTGCCGAATATTATCTTTACCTCTAAGTCTAAAGTTGGTGTAAATCCACGACTTGAAGTAGCCACAAAGAAAGAAGTCTGCGATGGTTAAATAGGGTGATTTTACTGGCCATGCCGAGTCCCCAAAACGAGAGATTACGCGACTAGGAACCACTTCCTTACAATATCCATTGAGACCCGTGCTGTGTGAACGCCGCACCCCAGACGCTTTGAGTGGATGTAATGGCTCTTTGTGTTTAGCAAGTGGATTATCAGTACGTAACCGTTTAAGTGGAAATGTGCTCTCATGATGATTTTCGAGGCAAAATCGTCCGCTTCGTTGTGGCGATTGTGGATGGTTGGGCAGTAATTCATACGCCATTATTGACAGATTAATATTTCGCTATCAAGCTTATGTGGGTATCAGGCCAGAAGGACATTGCTAACTCAGAACTCTGCCTATGTGTCTTGGGGTTGCCTGCGGTCTACTCTATTTGTTTATTTATAAAAATAAACAGCTGTGAATATAAATAATTATCAAGATAAATCTTGTTTCCTCTTAAATTTATTCAAAGCATCATTGGGTAAGTCAAGGTTTTTTAATCGACCGATTTGTCAAATCAGTCTTTAAGCCAAGTAAGTTTCAGAAAATCAAGCATCAACCGGGCTTAGGTGTAGCTTTATCATGAGGCAATACCTTTGCAGTTTTATATAAATTCGCGCTTCCATGGATTGGAGGTAGGGAGCAAAGTCTTCTTCTTACCCGGAAGGGCATGAAAGAGTAGTCTTATTACATTTTGCAACCCTAAATGAGATCTAATCTCAAAAGCTTAGTAACCTTAAGAATTTAAAAACTTTAATTCTTTGGTACTCCAATCTTCGATAAAGAGGGCTCAGTAGTCTTACCACAGACATCGCTCATCGAATGCCGTAAATAGTTTTTGTTTTTTTACTAAGACTGCTTTTCATATTTATGGCCATGATCTTCACTGTGCAGCGTTGTTGGTTGACAGCCTGATGAATTGGCGCCACGACTATTTGCCTGACTGTCGGCCGCAACCAACCGCAATGTTTGTTTTCTGCTTTGTTTTTCTTTTGGCCGACTGCGGTGGCCGCGTTGTTGTTGATGCTGGTGGCAGCAGTGGCGGCATATACTCGTACACGTACAAGTCTTTGTTGTTTTTTTTTGGTTGGCGAGTGCTGCGTCTATTTTTATTTACAGCGCTCGATGTTGCATGCAAACGCTTAGCAGCTACATAAAGTCGCAGCCACAGCTGCAGTCGCAGCTGCGTGCCAATATTGTATCGCACTTTGTTTGCTGTTAGTAAGCAGAATCGCCATTGTTGTTGTTATTTTTGGTATTTTTAGGGAACAACTATTAGCCTGCGTGAGTGCGATTTATTAGTCACATTAATTAATATTAATGCCAAGGGTGTGACTTTAATGCGTTGCAAGTGTTGTCAACAGCCATTGTTGGGCGCGAAGAAATAAATAAATATATTGTTTTTTATTAAAAAAAAGATAAATTCCACGAGGCAGGAAACAGAGATTAGTGCAATAGGAAAATTTCTAACAACTTACTGCATTTTCCCGACTCAACTGTGAGAAAGTAATGAAATGGAAATATTACAATAAAATGTAAATAACAGGAAACATTTTTCTGAAAATTATGTCAAAGTAACTAATTAGTAAGAAACTTCACCCAAAGTGCATACAATTTATGACTCCCAGTGGAAGGAGGGCGCGCATTTATACCAGACTTTTATTTGCTTGTGTATCTTTCTACGCCCTCTGCTGGGTCTTTATTCGTATTAAAATGCACTTTTCCTAATTGAATTAGGTAATATCACGAATGCGCTAATGTCTTAATGTAAGTGGATAATTTTCCTGTTTTAAGTACGCGTTGATGCGGTCATGCCCTCTGAAGAGGAAAAACTCTGCAAGGGAAGAGAATATGACTTCTAGTAAATTGTTTGTGCTCAAACTGGCCTTAAGGTTAAGGGAATCTTCATCTTCTTCTTCTTGATTGGCGCGATAACCACCTAAGCGGTTTTGGCTGAGTTTAAG
>JAYXIM010021629.1:0-17269 GCA_037575425.1 Anastrepha fraterculus | reverse complement strand
TATGTTTTTATTTAATGTTTAATTTCAGTTTAAAAATTTAAATGTTATTGTCAATAAATAATTGTTGACACCTATTTGTTGCTTTTTCATTACAATTTGGGAGATTCTGCCAATACTTCATTTGCAGTTCTACACTTTCTTGTGACGTCGCAACATCATACTGTACGCGTACCATACCGATACAATATATTCGATTCGTTGCGTTATGGATAAGGTATCAAAAGTAACGAGTAACGGAACGATACGATAGTAACGAGTACTCATCGTTATAGTAACGAACATATGCGAGTTTGCGTTTTTTCGTTACTTTTACACCTCTACTAAAAAGTGCATATCAGAACTGCTTCGAGGATTGGAAGAAACGCTAGCACAAGCGTATTATATTATATCTGAGAAGGACTACCTTGAAGGAGATAAAACAGAAATTGATGAAGAAATTAATATTTTTGAGAAAAATAAAAATGCACCTTATTTTTTGAACACACCTCGTATGTATATACATCAACCCATTGCAATACGCCCACAAACTGCACCATCTGAAAGTCAGTTATTCAGCAACAACAACAGCTGCCAATTGCCACCAAATGTATGTATGTATGATATGTGTGCATGCTGGTGCCGGCAGAATCATTGCTGCCTCAAATGCATATCTAATAAGACTGATTGTATGTATGTAGATGTGTATATATGTATGTATGTGTGTATGTATGGATGCATGCATGTGTAAATATATAAATATATGTGCATATGAACGCAAGTATTTATGAAAATAAGTGTTTTGCTGCCCCTTTCTGGTTGCTGTCATTACATTTTTGCTGCTTCTTCCTACTTTCACACAAACAAATGTGCTATTTGTTATGCCATGACTTGCTGCGTACATAAATATGTATGTATGTATGTAGATACTGCCTTATGTTGTATTTGTTTTTGTTGCCATATCTATTCCATTGCTTCTTATTTTCGGTTTTACTTTGTTGTTGGCGCTTGTTGCACGATTGTGTTGTTCTATATGCCACACTTTGAATACATATGCACATACATAGATGCAAACATATGTACGTACGTATGTATGTATGTATGCGCGTATGTGTGCCTACTGACTTTGTTTGTCGCCGCCTAAGCCATAAAAAAAGTTTTGTTTTTTCTGCTCAGGCGTTTTATGTGTTTTGCTGTTGTTGTTCTCATTTTGTAATTGTTCCTTTTTTTTGTAGATGATGGCCCGCTATCGCTCGCTCAGGTCGTTAAAATCTTGCGTAATTAATTATCTTTTTATATGGCTGCCCAAGTGCGCCAAAGCTGCTGTTGCGAACGCCTCCATTGTTGTATGTACACCACCGCCTCCTCCAAACCGCTTGCAGCCACCAATACTCCACCGCTGCATTCAACATCGCCACTTAATATATTTTATTACATTTTTCCTGCTCTGCATCCATTTCAAGTGGCTTCGTCTATCCGTTCTATGTTTTGTTGTTCGGTGGTTGCTTGTGAATCGCAAGATTTTTTTAAAATATTTCATGGAAATTATGTATTTATCCACAGATAGGCGATCAGAATTGTGAGAATGTTTTTCCGTGGTTTGTTTATAATTGATTGTACATAAATACCTATGTATGTTTGTATATATGTGTGCGAGTATCTAGGCTGCTCATGAGATTTTTTCCATTTTCACGTCACTTTCTTTGTTTTCGAAATGCTTTGATTTTAAATAATTGGATGTTTGCATTGATTTCGGTTGATTTGAAACCATAATGAGGCAGGAGCAAATATGTGTGTATGTCAACACGCTGTGTGGCCAATGAAGTAAAGATGGGTTACTCTGGCTTCAGCTTGAAATGACTTGTAAATGCTGCAGGGTATAATCTCGAAAACTCGATCATTGCTTGTGTTGAGTGTTTAAGTGGTTTTCAAACGCAATTTGTACCCACATACATACATACATAAGTACATATGCATTTGTATGTAAGTATTTTAAATATATTGAGGGCCATTAGCTTATAGTAAAAATCTTGGCGGTTTTCAAAGCTGTGTTCTTGGAAGGTGACATTTTTACTGGTCACCTTAGCTAACGGCTCCAGAATAGTACTGGAGTAGCTACATAAGTACTGACGATATGTTCAGAATGCAGATATGTATTACCTTTGCGATTGATGAAAGTAGTAAATTTTTATAATTTGTAAGAATTGAGCGCCTCACTTCATGAGGACATTGTAAAAATGAATAAACATTTTAATTAATAAAAATTTTGTGTTAAATACCAAATGGATGGCCCTTCTATTAATAGCTGACCACCAAATTTTTATTAATTAAAATGTTTATTCATTTTTACAATGTATGTATATACATGGTACTCTCTCTGACACCTGTCCGCTTAAGAGAGATGCCTATTACGAGAGAGTACTCTGTATATCTATACATACAAGGTGCTGCAAAATTAATCATCCTATAGAAAGATATGTTGTAACTGGTGTTTCGAGATTTCAATTTTGAGAAAAAATCGGCAAGTAACAATAAGTTTCTAAGAATAAAATAATCAAAACAATGAATGTGGATAAAGTCATTTGGGGCACATTTGACTTTTGAGTGTGGGGTACTTTTGACGAATGTCAAATGTGCCCCATGTTGTAAGAATTAGAAGATGGCTTAAAAATGTGAAGTTAGAAATTGCAGCTCAAAAAACTAAAGTCGTATTACTGACAAGACGACGGGTACGTGAAGAGTTAGTGATTACGGTAGCTGACCATGACATAAGGTCGCTGGTTGGTTGGTTGGTTGGTTAGAGTGGTAATTCATCCAGAATCCAACTAGCGCTTCCGCACCATTTTGTTGCCACATCCTCGTTACCAAATTGTTAACAGTTATTTACAGCAGGACTATATCCAGCCAGTGTGGTTTAGGAACCTTATTAGGTTGTTGACGTCTAAGCCAGATAGTTGCTCGAGACTCTCGAACAGCGGTTTGCCCAGGGTTAACATTCTGTCCTTCCATAGGGCAGGGCATTCACAGAGGAAATGGAAGATTGTTTCTTTTTCCCCCGGTTGTTTACAACTATGACAGTATGTGTTATGAGGGATGCCCATTTTGGCGGCTTGTTCTCCGATAGACCAGAAGCCAGTTATGACTGCCGTAAGTCTACAGGTGTCCCGTCGTTTCATGTTTATTAATGTCGACGATTGCTTGAGGTTGTAGGTGGGCCATAACGTTCTGCTGATTTTGCATTTCGTCTGGTCTCTCCATCTACAATCTGCAATTCGAAGGTATTTTAGGGAAATTGCATTCTTGACCGCACCTAGTGGAGTGAATACTGGTACTGCAAGAGCGCTATTCATGGCAGATCCCCCTCTTGCCAGTTCATCAGCTTTTTCGTTATCTTCTATGTTCCGGTGTCCCGGGACCCAAATTAAGGTTACTCTGTGGTTTTCACTCAAGTTGGTGAGGCTACTCCTACTTTGCTCCACCACTTTAGAGGTTGTTATAGTCGCGTCCAGCGCCTGGATTGCAGCTTGGCTATCCGAAAGAATAGCGATATTGCCCTTGAAAGAGAAATCTGCGATTAGTAACCTACAGGCTTCCCCAATTGCTAGTACTTCCGCTTGGAAGACGCTGCTGGTATTAGGGAGACGCACAGATTTTTCAATTCCAAGTCTATGAGAATATATACCAGCTCCAACACCACAATCCATTTTACTGCCATCTGTATAGACTGTGGTATCGAAGTTGTTTAGAGAGAATCCCTTATTCCACTCTTTTTTAGATGGAAAGAGTGTGGCAAAATTCCTATTGAACGTTACCATCGGGACGATGTAGTCAGTCCTCACCGAGGTTAACTGAGTTTGTCGCAATAATAGACTAGCGTGACCATAAGTTTTTTCTTTCCAGCGACCCGCTTCATTTAACCTAAATGCACTCATGGTTGCCGTCTTCTTTATATGTAGGTCTATTGGAATAACGTGTGTCAGAGCATTGAGAGCCTCTCTAGGACATGATCTGATTGCACCGACCGTTATTGCACAGGCTGATCTTTGTATTCTGCCGAGTAATTTGGTATTGTACTCTCTCCCTAGAGCTTTCCACCAAACTACCGAACCATACGATAGAGTGGGTAGTATAACCGCCTTATACAGCCATAATGTATGCTTAGGTTGAAGACCCCATCTTCTTCCAAGCATACGTTTGCAGGCATATAAAGCAATTTCTGCTTTCCTTGCCCGTTCTTCGACGTTTAACTTCCAGCTAAGTTTGGAGTCCAGAATTACTCCTAAGTACTTTGCGCTGGTTGATAGTGACAGAGTTTGTCCGTTGATATTTGGTAGGCTGAAAGTTGGTACCTTGTATCTGGTGGTAAAAAGCATAAGTTCTGTTTTACGTGGGTTTAAACTTAGCCCACATCCTATGGCCCAAGAGTTAAGCTCACCTAACGCCCTTTGGATGATCCCACTGATCGTATTTGGACACAGTCCTGACACCATTAACACCACATCATCAGCGTACGCGACCACTTTTACCCCACCTCCGTCAAGTTTTGTTAAGATTTTGCTGATCACACATAGCCAAAGAAGTGGAGATAATACTCCCCCTTGTGGAGTGCCCCCGTGGACCTTCTTGGTTATGTTGATATTACCCATATTAGCTTTGATGATCCTGGTTTCTAGCATGGAGATGACCCAGCTACTAACGCAACTGTCCACCTCCAGGTCTATCAACGCCCGTTGGATGGCATCTGTGCTAACATTGTTAAAGGCGCCTTCGATATCCAGGAATGCCGCCATGGTATAATGTTTGCTCTCTAGAGAGCCCTCTATAGTTCGGATTACCTCGTGAAGCGCTGTCTCCGTAGATTTGCCTTTAAGGTATGCGTGTTGTGCAGTTGATATACCAGAGCTCTCCAAAGAGCTTCTGAGGTGCATATGGGTAAGACTCCGTCAGAAAATATGAGATTTGCAAGTGGTCTTTCGATTTCTTTGAAACTTTGGGAAATATTAGTTCTAGGTAAGATACATTCAAGCCTAAAAAGATTTTGAAAAATTTTCAAAATTGAGTCATCTACGCCATGTTGAATATCGGGACCGTGTTTTTTCAAAAATCAATATTTCTTGAACCGGTGGATGGATTTCAATGCAATTTACAGACAATATAGAAACAAATAAGTAGTTTAAATTAGTATTATGTAAAAAAAAATTTCGAAATTTTGACCAAAAAAAAGTCAAAAAATTTTTTTGAATCAATTTTTAGTTGATTTGGCCACTTTTTTAGATTTTCTGTTATACACGTAACGATTCCTTATGATTTAACCTTTATTTTGAAAAAAAAAATTTTATGGTGTCTATAATAGTTCTCGAGATATTGCGATTTTAGTGGAAGCGCGCACGCACGGTTCGCGTACGCACGCACGGCTCGCGCTGCGTTATGTGTTCCTGTATGAAGTGACTGGAGCAGACTGCTGCAGGTCTGTGCGCGTTTTTCTACTCTCGCGCTGCGTAACAGCGAAATTCACGGTGCGCGCTTCCACTAAAATCGCAATATCTCGAGAACTATTATAGACACCATAAAATTTTTTTTTTCAAAATAAAGGTTAAATCATAAGGAATCGTTACGTGTATAACAGAAAATCTAAAAAAGTGGCCAAATCAACTAAAAATTGATTAAAAAAAATTTTTTGACTTTTTTTTGGTCAAAATTTCGAAATTTTTTTTTACATAATACTAATTTAAACTACTTATTTGTTTCTATATTGTCTGTAAATTGCATTGAAATCCATCCACCGGTTCAAGAAATATTGATTTTTGAAAAACACGGTCCCGATATTCAACATGGCGTAGATGACTCAATTTTGAAAATTTTTCAAAATCCTTTTAGGCTTGAATGTATCTTACCTAGAACTAATATTTCCCAAAGTTTCAAAGAAATCGAAAGACCACTTGCAAATCTCATATTTTCTGACGGAGTCTTACCCATATCCAAAAGTCTTTCAAAAGTTTTTAACAGGAAAGACGAAAGACTGATTGGCCTGAAGTCCTTCGCTGATTCATGTCCTCTTCTACCTGCTTTTGGTATGAAGACGACCTTGACTAGTTTCCAGCTATCTGGAATATGGCCTAAGTTTAAACACGCTTTAAAAATTTCCTCTAGCCATGGTAGGGTACAGTCCAAGGTTTCCTGTAACATCTTTGGAATGATCCCATCTGGCCCCGGAGATTTAAAGGGTGAGAAAGATTTGATTGCCCATGCAACTTTTTCTTTGGTAATAATTTCATTTGCAAGATGCTGTGGATTATATTGGCTCCGCCTAATGTTTCCCCTCTCACTTTCGTAAGCGCTGCATCCCGGAAAATGCGTGTTTAGCAGAAGCTCTAGCGATAGCAGTCCAAGTTCCATCAGGTTTCTTGACCCAAGAAGCCATTGAATGGTCTTTGGAAAGAACACGGCTGAGCCTAGCAGAATCCCTGGTGGATTCGATTGACGAACAAAATTCCCTCCAGCTCTCTTTTTTGGCGGCCCTGATTGCCTTCTTGTACTGTCGCCGACTTTCTCTGTACAATTCCCAATTTCCCGTCGAGTAGCTGAGGTTAAACGTTGATCTGGATTTTTCCCTTAGTTCTAAGAGCTCACTGCTCCACCAAGGAGGGTGAGTTTTTTTGCTAAATCTTATGGGACAGGACGTTTTGTAGGCCCTACTAAATGCCTTTTCCAGTGTTATGACCCTACTCTCAAGGTTTTCCGTGAGAGTGATTTGAGGGATAGGAATCTCTCCTATCCTCTTGTTTACTGCATTTCTGAACCTCTTCCAGTTGGTTCTTAAAGGATTTCGATACGGTAGGGGTGGATCTACCTTACGTTCTAATTCGTAGAGTATCCAACTATGATCAGAAAAGGACCTTTTATTGGATACCCTCCAATTATCTACCCTTACTGAGCTATTTTCAGACAGTAGAGTAACATCAATCACTTCCTCCCATCCTCGGAAGTACTCCGTACTAGGAAAGGTGAAAGTGGGAGTGTTACCCCTGTTACATACCGATAAGTTAGTATTAATAATAAAATTATATAAAGACTCACCTCGGTCGTTTGTCTCAGAGCTTCCCCACAACGCATGCCTCGCGTTGGCGTCGCATCCGAGTAGCAGGGTTTTGTTCCTGGCTCCTTTAAGCACAAGCCCACAAGCCTCCTCGGGCGGTGCTGGCCGATCATGTGCCATGTAGATGGATGCAAGTGTGATGCTGACGCCGTCAGCAGCTTCCACCTCAACGGTCGTCACATCCTGTGAACTGTATGATGGGATTAAAAATATGTTTAAGTGTTTTTTGGCTACAATACATGATCTAGGATTACCTTGAGTACGCTTATAGTACAGATTGTAGTTTCTTCCCGGGAACCCCTTCACCTCGTTGCTCCGCACCCAGGGTTCCTGTATTAGGGCTATGTCAACGTTCTCCTCCCCTAGGAGAACGGTTAGGTTGTCCGTTGCAGTTTGTGAGTGCTGCAGGTTAATTTGGACAACCTTTAAAACCATTTTTTATTGGTTTGCCTCTGCAGGTTCGGCATCATTTAACTGCATGCCAATCAGCAGTTCGCTGGTGCCGTCGACCTCATCCTGCTCCTCCTCCGGATTCGCAGAACGGAATATCTTCAGCAGGGCCTTCCGTATGCCAAACCGAAGTTTATTTTCCACTTTTTGCAGTGGTTCAAGGCTCTCTTCTGTGATTTGAAGGAGGAACGACACGCTGTGCTTTTGCGGAGCCTCCGTTTTGATGATCGACCAATCGGCCATCGGCACTGAGCGGTTGTGAGCCTGGAGATAGGGAATTAACTGATTGGCTTCAAACTCCATGTTTGGTATCCAGATGCGAGCCCTCGGCCTTCGTGGTATCTCGCTAGCTGGAATGAGCTTGAGCCTCAAGCCATCCCAGCTGTTCTGAATTTTGCCAATCGCGTTTGTAAGGTAATGCAATGAGTATTGGTCATCACATTTGATTACCCGGCAACCGCGAACCACTTCCACCGAGTCGAAACCTGGGGATTGACCCTCCGGGTTCGCCATGACATGGTCGACGACTATGCGAGACAACCGTGCCTCAATCTCCGACCATTTGTCAAGCACAGGTTTGCCACGGTTGGAAGTTTCGTCCACCAGTGCCATTTGAAGATGGTCCCGTGCCCCCTCACTGAATTGTTTGGTGAGTTTGGGGACAACCGCACCCTGATCTGAGATCTTGTGCTTCTTTGTTGCCCTCTTGTTTTCGTCTTCCGAACGGTTACGTTTTTTGGCCTCTGTCTTTCGGGCGGTTTGGAATGCCAGGTATTCGTCCACCACCTTTTGACACCTTGCCTTGTCAGCCTCATCTTTGGGATGAGCTTTACCTTCGGTCTCGTTCTGACCCCGTCATCCTCAGTTCGTCCTTGTTTGTACGTTTTGTCCAATTGTCTGTCTGTTTTTTAAGTGCGTCCGTCGCTTCCTTCTGTCTGTCTGTTTGCTTGTCCTGTAGTTCTGTCCGCGTGTTTGGTTTTTTATCAGTCCGTGCTGTCGACGCGTCGGTATGTTTTCCCGTCATTTTGTCCGTTTGTTCCGTGTTTGTTTTCCCGTCATCCGAATTTTTAAGTTTTTGTGGTTTCATTACATCTGGTTCGTACGGTCACCTGCCCCGCCAAGGGAGCTGCGCATGTCGCCATGCGCGGTGACCAAAGAGGATATAGGGGAAATATCCGGTCGACCATGGCAGCGCCCCATACCATGGTAAGGCCACCGTTACAACCTGAGGCGGCCTGATATCAGGAGGGCTCCGTACGAAGACAGCCTTATTTAGTCCCCCGGCTGCCAAACCCACCCAATAGGCACGGGTCGCATGACACCTTGGGTTGAGGGAGTTTTTTAACGAAGTTTACGTCTTCGACCTGTGTGGTTCGCGGGAGACCTACTCTCCTACCTTCCATATCTGGGAGGCGTTCCCCTATCCACCACCTGGGGACGCGCCCTATAGGGATAACAGGTTCCCCCAAGGGACATAAGGTCGCAGCCATATATCAAATATCTGGGAGTACTCATTGACTCGAAAATGACCTTTAAGCATCATTTAGAGTCAGTCAGTGAAAAAGCCATAAGAATAAATAACGCGTTGACTAGACTACTGCGTAATATTGGCAGCCCTCGCGCAAGTATACGGAGGCTCCTGTTAACAGTCACAAGCTCAGTGATTCTGTACGCAGCATCAATCTGGGCAAACACAAAGCCATCGTACCTCCAACACATACGAGCCACATACAGACTTGGCGCCCTGCGAGTAGCCACTGCCTATCGCACTGTCTCAGATGACGCCATCCATGTGATAACGGGAATGGTGCCTATCGACCTTCTCGCGATTGAGATGTATAGGTTACATAATACCATTGCGCAGAAACCGCCGAACGTGGCTAAAAAAGAAGAAAGGCTGCGAACAATTGAAGAATGGCAGATACGATGGAAGCAATCCGAGAAAGGTAGGTGGACCTTTGAACTGATTCCAAACATTGCAAGGTGGATTGAGCAAAAAAACGAAGAAATTGATTTTTGTATCACACAGTTGCTGACTGGACACGGTTGCTTTAAAGCATACCTACACAGGTTCCATCTTGAGAACGACCCGTACTGCCCGCAGTGCCCCGAAGAACAAGAAACGGCGAGGCATATCTTGTTCCAATGCCCGCGGTTTATTAACGAGCGAAATATACTTGAGGGAGCGTTTGGCGAAAACATAAGTGAGACAAATCTTATCCCACATATGTATGTATGTGCGAAAACGAAGAGAACTGGAACCTTCAATACGCGGAATATTCACGTAGGTCCCTAGAAAGAGCTCCTTAACACAATGCACAGAACAGAATGACAATAACAGACGATTGAGTAATAATATACTCACAACGGCCTCCTGACATACCGTAGGATATGAGGGGGGGGTTAGTTGGGTTAAAGTCCCACACCACGGCTTCGGCCAAAGGCTTTTGATGCTTCCCCTCCTCCACAAAAAAAAAAAAAAAAATGTGCCCCATGTTATAATTATGTTAATATGTTTGGTAACTGTAACTAATTTGGCTTATTTATACATATATGACTTTTGTACAGTAATGATATAAAACTATAAGATAAAGTCATCTGGAAATGAAATAAATGAAGAAAGTATTAAAAAATCCATGAATGATGTAAAAAATGGAGATGAGACACAAACTCCGGCAGCAAAAAAAATAAGTCAAAAGAACGACATTTATAATGCGGATGAAACGTCAAGTTCCACTTAAATTTACGGTGCATTCTAGTAATAGTCATTCGGACGATGAATTATTGTACAACACTAAATATCAAGGCGTCAACTCTTGACAAAGAAACTCGAAGAGCAGCTTGCTGACTATATAAAGAAATGTGCGTTTTACGCATATGGCTTGGTATACCACACATTCAGAAAGTTTGTTTATGATCATGCTAAAATAAATCAGATCACCGTTCCAGTTGGATGGAATGTTACTAAGGAAGCAAGTAAGGACAGAGTTTTTGCTTTTCTCAAAAGAAACCCAACAATTTCATTGCGAAAGCCAGAGAAAGTAAGCCTGGCCAGACTTTCGGGCTTTACAAAATCAGCTGTAGAAGAATTTTACTCAAACCTCATTGCAATTTATAAAAGAAAATCTTCCAGCCAAAGGATATACTATATGTAACTTAGATGGAACGGGAGTAACTACGGTCCTAGAAACTCCTAAGGTAAGTACTTCAGTTCATCTGAGACAAGACACATAGTACCTACCTAGAAAATTTATTATAACAGGTAGCGCTAAAGTAATCCTCCTATCAGAAAATGCTATAAATTTTGCGATTGGCCCCTAATGTCAGTTCTGTTTTGACATTTTTGTAGTAAGCACATGCGAAATACACGTTAATAAAAAATGTTACGCTACACTGCTCCAGAACACGGAATATTGCTGACTATTTATTTGACCAATAATCGGTCGGTGACTTTGGCACAACGTGAATTTCGTCACAGATTTCCTCGCCGTCCAACGCCTACTGGTGAAACACTACGACGTTTAGCCGCTCGCCTCGAAGAGACTGGCACAACACGAGATGCTGCCAGGCGTGGCAGACCCCGGAGTAGCCGTTCTGCAGAGAATATTGCTGCTGTAGCCGAGGATGTCATGGAAGCGCCGTCGACATCGACCAGACGAGGTGCCACGCAAATGGGTATCTGTCGACGGTCTTTACAGCGAATTTTGGTACAAGATTTGAAGATGTTTCCGTACCAAGTCCAGACGGTGCATCAGCTGTTAGCTGCTGACCGCCAATCGCGTCTAACATACACTCAAGCCATCCTTAATCACCACCAAGAGGAAGATGATTTTTCATCAAAAATAATCATGAGTGATGAGGCCCATTTCCATCTTAGCGGGTACGTAAATAAGCAAAATTTACGCTTCTGGGGCACTGAAAATCCGCGTGTAACCCACGAAAAGCCATTACACCTGCTCAAAGTCACTGCATGGTGTGCTGTTTCCGCTGGAGGAGTCATCGGACCTTTTTTCTTCGAAGACGTCGCGGGCCAAACGGTTACTGTGAATGGTGAGCGCTACAGAGCAATGATCAACGAGTTCTTTTTGCCGCAACTTGATGAATTGGGATTGGAAAGCATGTGGTTCCAACAGGGCGGTGCAATGGCACACACTGCACGTGCCACAACCGATATGCTGAAGGATGCATTTCCCGGGCGCCTAATCTCCCGTTTTGGCGATTTGCACTGACCAGCAAGATCGCCTGATTTGACCGCTCCAGACTTCTTTTTGTGGGGCTTTTTGAAGTCGCGGGTATATGTCAACAAGCCTCAGACTCTTGCAGCTCTTAAAGACAATATCCGTCAATAATGTAAGGACCTATCGCCGGAAGTTTTGGCCAAAGTGATGGAAAATGCCATAAAAAGGGCTCAAATGGCTATTTACTGTGGCGGCGGCCATTTACATGACATCATATTCTCGACTTGATGTAAAAAAAATTAAAAGACCAAATAAAAATAATCCACAAGAAGAATCAAAGTTTTCCATTTTTTTTTAAATTACAGCCAAAAAACATCGCAAGGTTACTTTTGCGCCACCTGTTATATCGGTTTCCTGTTTTTTTAAATAGACTCTTGCTCGAAAAGGTCAGAGAACAGTGTCTCAAGCCACCTCAGCAGAGCGTGAAAGCCTAGTCACCTTGGTTCGAATTGTATGTGCCAGTGGAAACCATTTGCCCCCAGTGTATGTGCCGAAAGAGCTTCAACGATTTTACTGTTTCAAACATCGGAAAACAAATAACTATTTATGATGTGGCAAAATTAATGAATCATCCTTTCTAAAGGTCATTCTCGTCAGAAAATATATTGAAAGGGCTTAAAGGTACAGGTATTTATCCTTTTAACTCACAAATTTTTAGTGACGACATGTTTACGTTGGAAGACTTGCCGGAATAAGAATCTCGCACAGTTATTAATGTCAGAGAAAAGGTAGAAAATATATAATAAACGTGCAAGAAAGCCCACAAAGAAATTCAGCCCAAAACCGAACTCCTGAAATGGTTCGCCCAATCAAACGTGTGTGTGCCTCTAAAAAAAAACGGCCAGAAGTTCAACATCCCGTATCATAACGAGTTCAGCTGAGAAACAGAAAATGATGGAACCTTACAAAAAAAAAAGTATTGATAACGTAAAGCGAACTATTGTGTTTTCATCAAAAAAAAAAAAGCGAACGCTTTTAAAGAAAAAATCCATAAAATATGACGCAATTGAATCTGATACGACTGAAGAAAATGAAGATAACGTTTCCTACTGTGAATCCATTAATTCCATGGGTCCCATTTCCGACGCCGAAGGAGATTATGACATCGATGATAACGACTTATCTAAATGGGAATTAACCGACGAAGATATATTAGATATAGGACATTTTATTCTGGTTTAAACCAGTAGTAGAAGACGTAGAAGACCTCGTACTAGCTTCCAGAAGTGAAATTGAACTTAAATTACCACAGCCAACTAATCCAGCTGGCACATCTCGATGCCGGACGAAGTATTTATTTGATGTTAACTTTGGAGACTGCTATATTATCATCAAATAATAATCAAATACTTTTTAAGTACCTTTGATCTCTCGTACACATTTTTACTACATATAATATTATTTTGATGTAGTTTCGATGGTAAAAAAGAAGCCTGTGTTTATGTTTTGTTGAAATAAATATATTTTTTTTGAAATAACGTCTTGTGTTTTACGTTATTGTAAGTATAACATAAAGTAAAAAACACGATGGTCAAATGTGCCCCTTTAAAAGTCAAAGGTACCCCTCTGGCGGGGCACATTTGACAAATTGCGTATTTTTTAAAAAGAGGCCGAATAAGATATTTTCGATGTTTTTTGTAACTCCTTGGCTAGTTAAATATTAAGATTAATTTCTAATAGTTACGATCAATTTTTAAAATTTACGTCAAAAACTTGTTGTACTTTTACAAACTCTCCACACTGACCAAGTGACTGTCACATCAACTGTCATCTAGACATGATGGCATTTCCATGTTTCTATCACTTGAAATTATCTCACTCACTAAAGTCAGCAGTCAAGATGCGTTTGTCATTATGTCCGAATAGACAGACAGTCTGTTTTGATTGAAGTATGTGTGTGTATGTATGTATGGATGTAGCTAACCTTCCAGTGAATGTTGTTGAAAATTCATAAATACCTCACACATACTTGGAATTCCTTGTTTAAACCCGTAAAATTGCTCCCCCAATTTTGTTTAAAGTGATCATTACAAATGCGATTTGTTACCAGTTTTAGACCAATAATAACAACTACCCAATTTTGACAACAATAACAACATTTGTATTACCATTTGCACAACTGGGCCCATCATACCACATATGCACGCATACATGCACATAAAAGAGTAGCTCGTCGTCGCCCGGAGAGTTAAAAAAATTGTAATCCCCAAGCAGGTCGAAGCACACAGCCGACGACGTGGCACAACGGCACAGCGGCACAGTGGCAGCATATCAATTCAACAGATACAACAACAGATAGCACAACAGTGGCTCAGTAAGAAGGCACGTCTCCAGTTTGGTTGTACAAATTTCTTTACAACTTGACATCTGTCAAATTGTGGACATAAAATGTCAGTGACAAATAGCGGCAGCCAAGCAGAACCGAAACTGACAACATAAAAAAGTGGCAAACGCTGAAGAATTGAGTGAGTTAAGTATATTTAACATTTACATATTTATTAATACATAAATGCCTATGCCCGGATGTGTGAGTGGATGTTTGTACGCATGTATGCATGTTTGGATGTACAAATCAGGCGACCTAATTTAAATAGATTGTTTACCGTTTGTGCGTATGTGCATACTTACATAGTTACATACACATACATACTTATTTAATGGCAAAATAGTTTCGGGAACTACCAACTTCTTTGAGGAATTATTATTCCACAGCCATGAAGTAGAATAAAATAAATGTAAAAAAATATTTTTTTCGGTGGAGGATGCATTTCCGCCTAAAGTTTTAAAGAAAGGGCTTGAAAAATAATATGTCAAATCGGTTAATCTTTATAAATCTCTTATACTGATCAATTAAAATAATTTTTTTTTAAACATCATGAATTTGGCATGAATTTCCTGTACTTAATCGTATGGCTTCAAAAATAATCAATATTTTGTATGCATTCGCTTAATCTTCTTATAAGGAATTACTTGTGCAAAATCATTTTTATTAATTTCACTATTTTTCGTTTGAAAAGTCCGCGCAAAAAAACAAACTACACTATTGTTTCGGGTAAACCTTTTTTAATTTCCGACATAGTCGTATTTTAGGTTTATACACTTCGTCCCACGCCAGTTTATTTATCTCTTCCGAATAATAGGATTTGTCCAAGTTCGAAAAATAGTCATTCGTTTCTGCAATCACCCCTCGTTTGAATGAAATCTTTTTCCAGCTAGCCATTTCTTCAAATCGGGGAACAAATACTAGTACGAGAGTGTCATTTTTTTGCAATAAATCGGTCCAAATCTCGGTCCAAAAATAGAACTAAATCGTAAACATTTTCGTGCGATTATTTTTTACAACTTTCGTCGTGGATTAACTCAGCAACATTGCATGGATGAACTTAATTCATTTTTTGGCGATGAAGCTCCATCAAGGACCAGTGTTTATCGATGGTCGTAGTTCACTCCAAGACGAATTTCGTGAAGGTCGTCCAAAATCAGTTGTTGTTGCGAAAACCATTGATGCTGTGTGCGAACTGATATTGCAAGATCGTCATGTGACCTATCGTGAGATTGAGACAATCTTAGGCATTAGTGGGACCAGCATACATTCAATATTGCATAAACATTTGACTGTCAAAAAAATTTGTTCACGTTGGATCCCACACAATTTGTCAATCGCTCAAAAAAAGGCTCGTGTCGATTAGTCGAAGGAAATGCTCAAAAAATACGATCGCGGGGCTTCGAAACACGTCTATGACATCGTGACAGGTGATGAATCATGGATTTACGCGTATGAGCCCGAAAGTACACAGCAGTCGACTGCATGGGTGTTTCAATATGAGCCAAATCCAACAAAAGTTGTTCGCGCACGAAGCACTTCCAAGCAAATGGTCGCCTGTTTTTTCGGAAAAACTGGACATGTCGCAACCGTGCCACTAGAACAACGCAGAACAGTAAATTCTGAGTGGTACACAACCATTTGTTTGCCAGTTGTCTTCCAAGAAATTAAGAAAACCAATCGGCAAAGACGGATCACTCTTCACCAGGACAATGCGAGCTCTCACACATCGCCTCAAACAACTGCATTTTTGAGCACCCAAAACATGGAATTAATGGGTCATCCGCCGTATAGTCCTGACTTGGCACCGAATGACTTCTTTTTATTCCCGTACGTAAAAAACAAACTGAGAGGTACACGTTTTTCGACACCTGAAGAAGCGGTTGCGGCATTCAGAATGCATGTTTTGGAGGTACCTCATTCAGAGTGGCAAAAGTGTACAGATCTTCATGGAGAATATTTTGAAAAACAATAAAGTGATTTTCGATGATTAAAATTTGTTTTTGTTCTCTAATACCGACATATAAAAGGCACCCCTCGCATATTGTACCGTTGAAGTAATAAGTAGCATGTCGTGAATTGGTTAGCTCTGTTTTCTTCAAACAGTTTATGCGGAACCCAAACACCTGCCCTGTTTTTTTACCAATTTATTGCAAATGTTCTTGGATGGACGACCTCGATTGTTTGTCACATATTTGCTGCCATTTCCGTCCTTAATAATTCATTGTCTAAAGTTGTCGAAATAACCAGATCTGAACTTAGAAAACCTTTTCTTGTATGTACGAACATCTAAGGCACTTAGGTAAACAACGCAAATGTTTTTGGTAGCAACTGTTGCAATGCTACCCTTGTGAAACTCCAAAATTATTTGGTGTTTGGCTAGCCATTTCATTCAAAATGACGAAAGAAAATTTAAGGTTTAAGTTTTCACAACTAAGCAAGTCTTTTTGTTTCTTTTTGTCGGGACAGATTAACAAGTGCAGCACTCAGACACATTAAATCCATTGTGCTGCACTCGGGTTCGCTTTTTAATTTTCTTTAAATCTACCCGATCTCCGACGATCTCCGAAGAAATCTGAGTACATCTTGTGGTGCCAAAGAGCCAAGTCAGTATGAAAGACCTCAAGTCTGATTCGAGCGCAGGCCGGGCGAACGCACAGAAAGTGGTCCGCCGTCTCATCCTCTTCTCCACATGCTGGGCAAAGTGCACTGTCTGAGTTGCCCGCCTTTTCCATGTGCTTTGCTCATAGAAAGTGGCCCGTCATCTGTTCAACCAGCTGCCCAGAGTCCCTTCTGCTTAGTGACAGGAGGAACTGCGACAGTCCGTCGGGCATGACAGGTAACATCAGTTTTGTTCATCTGCAGCCTCTCTCAGCCTGCCAAGCTCGCTTGTGCGTTAGAGTAACCCGTTTGCTAACCGTGGCTTTGATGGGATCAGAAGGGAGTGGCAGAACGGAACAAAGTTCATCGCTTCTTGAACTGCATACACCTCCGCTTGAAACACAGATGCATGAATTCAAGAGCAAAATGCAGTTTTGTCCCGCTGGATTCCATGTTGACCCCAGAGCCGGGGCCGTGCTTGGTCCTGGAGCCATCCGTGAAAATGCGAAAACAATGTTTGCCAGGCTCATTTTCTGAGTTTGACTACAGTTGAGCCTCTGGCAGCCCCACACTGTATCTCTAGTC
>JAYXIM010021625.1:0-25464 GCA_037575425.1 Anastrepha fraterculus | reverse complement strand
ATGTTCAAGATTTCTTTTGAACATTTCTGCTCTACTATTTAGAGGATCGTTTTCCAAAACATACTCTTCCAACTCCTTCGCCAGATTTAAAAGTTTCTCCACACTTTTTAACGAAAAGTTTTTGATTTCGGTGTCAGAGAGGTCGTCAGAGCTTTCTTCAATCGATAATGCTTCACTTGTCATTGCTGCTAAATCTACTTCATTTAATTCGTCGTCCACAACTAATTCTCGAATATCAGCCACATTTATTTCGTCAAATCCATCGCCTTTTATTACGTTTGCCAGTCTCACTACGTTTTCATATTCATCCTCAACGAGATTAACAACAGTTTCCTGTACTACAACCTCTGGCAAAAGTGCTTTCCAGCAAGCTCTCAGTGTTGATTGACGAATGTCTTTGAGTGATTTGCCGACGATTTCACAGCAATCTAAAATTGAGAACTGTTTCCAGACTTCTTTGACCGTTATATTCAATGATTCTATCTTCTCTAATATTAATTCAAATGATTTGCGTATGTAGTATGCTTTAAAGGTTGATATTATTCCTTGATCTAAAGGTTGTAATATTGATGTAGTATTGGGCGGTAAAAACTCAACTTGAATATTTGGATGACTTAAATCAGTTGCATGAGCTGGTGCATTATCTAAAAGTAGCAAAACTTTAAATGCCAAGTTCTTTTTTTAGATAGTTTTCTACGTCGGGAACAAAGCAATGATAGAACCAATCATTAAATAGTTTGGCAGTCATCCATGCTTTTTTGTTCGCTCTCCAATACACTGGAAGATTGTTTTTATTGTTTCCTTTCATGCAACGTGGATTTAATGACTTGTTAATAAACATTGGTTTTGTTATAAAATCACCAGATGCATTACTGCAAAGTAACAATGTTATTCGGTCCTTAGAAACCTTAAAGCCAGGAGCTCCTCTTTCGTTCCTCGAAATAAAAGTTCTTGGTGTCATTTTTTTCCACCACAAACCTGTCTCATCAGCGTTAAATATTTGATCTGGCAAATAACCATGTTCTTCAATAATTTTTATGAACTGTTCAGGATATTTATTCGCCGCATCAGCATCTGCGGATGCTGTTTCACCCTGAATTTCCAAATTGTGTAGAGCATGCCGTTTTTTGAACTTTTCAAACCAACCTTTGCTAGCCACGAATTGGTTGTTATCTTCGTCGGTTGTTGATTGTCTTGTTTCCTTTAAATAATTGAATATTTTTAATGCTTTCTGTTTAATTATATTCCCATCCAAAGGCAACCGCTTTTGCGTCATATCTTCTATACATACCGTTAGCGATTGTTCCATTTTTTCTATTATCTTCGTCCTTGGCCGAGAAGTGATTTTTGCGAGGACCGATGATCCGGATGATACCGAATTTCTAATTTTATCTTCGTTTTTTTTATGGTTCTTATCGTGGACTCGTTTAATTTAAAATGTCTAGCAACATCAGCTATTCTCTCTTGATTTTGAATCCGATTCAAAATTTGAATTTTGGTTTCAATCGTGATAAACTTTCGTTTTAATGATGCGTTTTCCTTTGCTTTTGGCATTTTTATGTCCTAAATTACAAATTAATTAATTTAAGTTATAAAAAAAGTTTAACAGAAACTCACCGATTATAAAATCTATTTATCTTGATTTTTACAAAATTATTATTATACGAAAAATGGGTTCACAAACGTTTTAAAATTTGTTTCAACTCCTCTTCACGACTTACTGTGAATGACTAAACCAAATCAAATTTCCAAAAACATTCTCAAGAGCACTGTTGCCAATTTAGCTCTTTTTTTGAGGTGTTTTAGCTCTCGTTACTCAGAGGGAGTTGGCAACAGTGCTCAAGAGTTAATTTTCGGGGAAACCCCTTGTTTTATCTAAAAACGTGTGTGTAAATGTTTGAAAAAATTGCGGTTTGCAAAATTCCATAGTGCATACAAACATTCAAACACTTTTAGTATGTACATATGTATAATACAAACATATTATTATTTCTTTATGAGACTACGAATAATAGATATACACATATACACAAGTAATTTTTGATAATTGTGGGTTTATAGAATACAGTTTATAGAATATGTATTTAAAAAATGCTTAAAAATCGCGTTGTAGGAGTCGCGTTATAAGAAACATTCCGCAATTCGCAAACCGCGTTGTAGCGAAATCGCGCTATAGAAGTACCGCGTTATAGGAGGGTTACCTGTATGTAGGTATGTATGTGTGTACATGCACACTCCTTTAACACTCAATCGTTCTGCATGTTTACTTTCCATACGTTGCGTTGTGTTTTGCGTGGTTGGTTGTTGCAGTGGTGTTGGCAGCAAAACGTTGCCATCCCGCCGCACACACCAACCATCCATTGCGCCCATCAATTCATTCATTCAATCATCCGTATATCCTGGGGTCATCCATTCAGCGGAATTATTGCGTTAATCCAACGGAATTGTGTGGATTGTGATTGTGTAATTAGCACATTTGTGCTTCACCTATCAGGAGTTTGTCATACCGCAATCGCATGCCTTACTTTCATACAAAAATGTACGTATGTGTGGAGGTCTGTATGTATGTATGTATGTACGTGTACATGCCTCAGATTAGCAGGGTTTGAGCAAATGCTAGACTGTTTCAGAACTCTGAATTTCGTTTGCTCATATTTCGATACGAATAGATTGCCTAAATATTTGTTTAAGACATCCTCTATCTTGTTAAAGTAAATAATTAGTGAATTAATTAGAAAACGCCAAGTTTTCGATATTTAAGTAGCGTTTCCGAACGCTGGTTACTCCGTTCCCTTGTTGTGGTGTGCGTCTTGATGTTGTTCCACAAATGGGGGGACCAACAGTTTTAAGCCGACTCCGAACTGGAGATATTTTTTATGAGGAGCTTTTTCATGGCACAAATGCACTCGGAGGTTTGCCTTTGCCTGCCGAGGCGAGACCGCTATTAGAAAAATGTTTTTCTTAATTTTGGTGTTTCACCGAGATTCGAACCGACGTTCTCTCTGAGAATTCCGAATGGTAGTCACGCCCCAACTCATTCGGCTACGGCGGCCGCAACGTAAACGGCCGTAAACTTTACACCCGACAATAATGCGGTAGCGCCGGAACCAACTTTGATGGTACTTCATAAAGCTATGAATAACAATAAGGCTCCTGGAGAAGATGATATAACCACAGAGCTGCTGAAACCCCTTGACGAGAATGGCCTTCGAGTTCTACTACACTTCAATACTTTTTTTTTTTGTCGGGACAACTAGCACTCAGACATTAATTGAGTCCATTGTACTACACTTGGATGCCCTTTATATTTTCTTTAAATCTACCCGATCTCCGAAGAAATCTGAGTAGATCTTGTGGTGCCAAGGAGCCAAGATGGTCGCTTCTTAACACATCAGTGCCAAAGACCTCAAACCTGATTCGAGTGAAGGCGGGGCAGACACACAGGAAGTGGTCCGCCGTCTCATCCTCCTCTTCACGAGCTGGGCAGAGTGCACTGTCTGAGATGCTTAAGGGGGGACTCTACTGTAAAACTTAAAAAAAATCGATTTTTTACTTTTTGTTGAAACATACTCAGAAACAACTCCAGAATGTTCCATGAAAATCTTAAAAAGAAATCTTGAATAGTTTTCAAGTTATAAAAGTTTTAGCAAAGCAGGTATAAACTGAGCGCTCGAGCGGTTTACGGTCATATGCGCTTGATCAAGAGATAAGACATTCCCTACTGCAACCTTCTACTTGGTTACCCATGTCAGAATATCTATAGATTCTCGTACAGAGGCTCTTCTTGAAGAGGATAATGAAATATTAAGAGCAGACGAAATGTTATATGGGGCAGGAATAGCTGATTAAGCTGTAAGTATGAAAAATTGTTTAAGCGTGTTTTTCTCGAAACCACGTTTTCAAAATTGCCCACATCACAGCTCCGTGAAAAATTAACATATCAAGCTCAAACTTTGATAGTATATTTTTAACAATATTTACTAGTTTTTAAAGCTATGGTGGGAAAAAATTTATTATTTATAACCCCTTTTTTAATAACAAAAAGACAACAAAAAAATGTCGATTTTTTAAAAAACTTCAAAAATTTTACAAAAAATTTTTTTTTTTGCAAGTAATAGGCTTAACAACTAAAAATAATGATATATAATAAAAAAAAATTTGGTTTTCTTCATTTCAGATTTTTTTTTAAATGCGCGACAGTGTGGGCAGATTTCAAAAGGCGTTTCGGGGGAGCGGCTGTACAGCTGCCATTTTGAAATGAAAATAAATTTAAAAAATTTTTTTGTACACTCAAGACCTGTGTTTATGTAACCCTAAACTTTTTTTTACTAATTAAATTAATACAAGTATGAAAACAAAATCCATGAAAATTTGATTTTTACAGTAGAATCCCCCCTTAACCTTTCCATGTGCTTTGCCCACAGAAAGTGGCCCGTCATCAGTCCAATTAACCGTCTGCACTCCCCTCTGCTTAATGGCAGAAGGGTTTGCGACAGTCGATCGGACATGACAGGTAACATCAGTTTAGTCCATCTGCAGCGTCTCTCAGCCACTTGACTACTACGTTTTCTAAGAATATGGCGTCAAGGTTGCATCCCGGAAGCGTGGCTTGTAGAGTTGGGCACTCCTATTCACAAAAAGGGAGACAAATTGACCACTGAAAACTACTGTGAATCACACTCCTGAACAGCAAAATCTTCTCGTGAATGTTAGCTACTAGGATAACTGCGGCAGCAGAAAAAATCTTGGGCGAATACCAAGGCCGCTTTCGCCAAGGTCGATCAAGAACATACCAAAACTGTATGCTAAAGCAAAATCTTGAAAAATGCTATGAATGTCTCTAAGGCGTGTACATCCTGTTCGTCGAATCTTTTGAAAGTGTTCTCCGAGACAAAATCCCCGAAGCGCTTGCCGACTTGGGTGTTAGCGGAAAATTCATTCAGTTGTTATTGGCAACTCTGACTACTGGAAACGTAGCTGTAAAACAAACAGTGCTAAAGCCCTCTTCACTAAGCGATAAGAAATGAAGTCACGTTTGGAAACCCTCAAGAATAACAATCACGTATGCGGCCGATATCGCAATAGTGGCAAGGAGCAAAAGGTATCTCTTTGAAAACTTTTGCAACATTGAATGTCATGCAAAGCAGTAGGCCTTCGAAAACATGAAGGCAAAACTAAATATCTGAAGATATCGCTCAGCAAAGAGAGACGAAATCCTCAAAACATCGAAATTGGGGCATTTACCTTTAAGGTAGTTAGAGAGTTGAAATAAAATTGGGAGTGTTAATAAGAAATCACAACAGTAGTCACGACGCAATATAAGGCAGAATATTTGCAGCAAACAAAATATATGTATGTCTTACACCCCCACACGCGAATGTAAACTCTGCCTCTACCAGTCAATAATACTGCCGATGCTGTCGTACGGCTGCGAGTGCTGGACAATTCTAAGCAAAACGAAAGAAGCTTAAGAGTATTCGAGCGAAAAGTGCTTCGAAGGGTGGTTTTGGGCCCATACGCTGCAACGATGGAACGTACCGAATACGCTACAACGATGAGTTGCTGAACTTATGCCGGGGAGAAGATGTCCTTAAGGACAATATATCCCAAAGGCTTCGATGGTTAGGATACACTGTGCGCATGGAAAACAGCCGCCCTCAAAAAACCTTTTTAACAACAAACTCCCTAACGACTCGGGCCCGAGGACGTCCAAGGTTAACCTGGCTTGAACAAGTAATAGCCGACCTGAAAAAGCTACGAGTTAGGAGCTGGAAGTCTATTGCTATGAGCCGTGTAGATTGGAAGAGAATTGAGGACAAAGTTAAAGCACCTGAGCTGTAATCACTGCCAAAGGGTTCTGAAAATCTGTTTACCTCAAAATGCTGTTAGAAACGATTTTCGCGATATTGAGAAGTTTGAATCGAATACAATTCCTATTCTACTTCTTTATTAAATTTATTAAATCCTTTTCTTCAACAATTTTCGTAAACGAGATACAATTTGCTTGGATTATGTTGCATGCAAAAAAATATTAGTCATCGATAGAGGTGGATGTCCAACATTCGTTCTCGTCCGGGTGGCCGCGTAGACATCGGCTTTCCCGCCTTTGCTGATTTAGCCAACCTATTGTCGGGCAAGCGTATCAAGTGACAGCTAAGCGGTAATGAGGACCTTTGGCTCTTTGTTTGTGCGTCCGAAGTTAGACGGGCAATGCGTGACTTCTCTCTCAATTGCATCCGAATACTTCGGTATTGGGCTCATTTTGATTCTTGGCCACAGCGGCATAGAGGGAGATTGCTGGTCTGATGAGTTGGCTAAACAGGGGACCCTGGAGACGGTTTCATCGCAAAATGGGTGGATTGGGGTTCCCTTGAGAACCTGTGGTCCTAGAGCGTAAACGTGCAAAGTTGCAAGATCCTTCTGGCCACGGGTAGACCGGGGGCGTTTGAGGAAACTCCTAAGACTAACAAAGTCACAGCTCTCGAATTTGGTAGGTATCCTTACCGGAAATTGTGCGTTAGGTGTCCGTGCGGTGAGGCTTGGGACTGCTTCAAGTTCTTTCTGCAGAAGCTATCTAGAAGACGAGGTAAAATCATCTCAGCACTTTCTACTCAGCTGTCCTGCTCTTGTCAGACAAAGGTTTAGACATCTGGCCTTTCACTTTTTCGCTACACCTGTGGATATGCTTGTGTAAATAATATACATCTGGTGAAATTCATCAGCAGCTCGCCGCCCCTTCTTTCTGTCCGGTTCTTCCCCTTCTCCTTCATCAGCAAGATCCGTGCTCTTGCTTCTAAGTTTCCTGATGCTGCATTTTCATAAAGTTGCAGTCCTCTTCGAACTGTCAAGAATCAAATTTTTGGTGGTGTATCCATGATGTTCAACCGATATTAGCTTCAGCTTCGATGCCTGAAATAATTCTGATACCAGAGCCCACAGAAGTTTTGAGCTCCCAGCAATCTGTTTTTGAGAACGGCCGTTCGGGGTCTTAAAAGGCGGGTTAGGCTTTAGAAGAGCCTCTAATCTATTTAGTACCGAAAGTGAATGTATTTCAATAATGCTGACGTTGGCAGGTACAAACGTAAAACACACCGGTCGCGGTCTCAGACAAAATTGTTGATATGATATAATCGTTTTGAATGACTAGCTGGATATCTCGCTGGAATCTCTGCGATATCTCGTGAATAACTTTAGTAATGTTGGCTTTCAATGCCTCAATCGAAGATAGCTTATACACAAAGCATTTAGACTTTGCACAAATAAAAGTCAAAAGATGTGACATCACATGATCTTGGTAGGCAATCCACTGGTTCGGGACTAGAGATAAATTGCTCACCGAACGCCGATACAGTAAATCCATTGTTTCACGGCTGTATGGCAAGTAGGTCCAGCGTAGTCTTGTTGGAACCAAATGTTCAAATGTTGTGGCTATCACGGGCTTCGATTTCGGGCATCAAAACGTCGTTTATCATGGCGCGATAGCTCTCGCTATTCACTGTTACATGGACGCCACCTTCGTCTTTGAAGAAATATGGGCCGATGACTCCTCTAGCCCATAGGCGGCACCAAACGGTTGTTGTCAATAGATGGAATGGCTGTTTTGAATGACTTCGGGTTCTACTTCACTACGGCGATTCTGCTTATTGAGTTAGCCATTAAGCCAAAAATGGGCCTCATCGTTGAACGGTTGTTACTCCATAAGTTGGTCTGAACGCGCGATGAACTGAATACTGAATATGCTTTTGAAAGGACTGATGGTTTTACAAAAGTCTTGAATAGTGAATCATGACCTTATAATCTCAAGTCACGCCCTAATATGAGTACAATTCCTGCGTCCAGACACTAATTGAGCCGCAGAGCTTTGGCCTCCTCGAACTAGTGGAGTTTATAAATTTCCTCTCGTGCCTCAGCGCTCCCAAAGTAATCTCACTGGATGACCCAAAATACGCAAATCTACACTTCGCAAACCCGCTTGTTGGAGGTCAAATCTCCATCACACTTAAAGCGTTGTTTTTACTTACTAATACACAATCAACTCGAAGAAGGTTGCCAAGAATAAATGTCATGAATTAAATGGCGATTAAAGAAATAGGCTCCACCGGCTCTGATGCCTTCGTTCGAGTTGCAGAAGCAACAAATATGACCGAGTAATTGCATTTGTCGCTCAGCACCTCAAACCGAATTCGGTTAAAGGTTGTACATACGAAACTGGCAGCCAGGTAGAGAAATTCTCCCAGCCATTCATGCGAAAGAGGCGAAAGAAAATACGAAAATATAGTAAAACTCATTTCGCGCTCAAGGCAAAGTGGCAAAAAAAAAAAACAAGAAATAGTTAGAGGCTTTCATGTGAAGCGGCGGGGTGCTATGTTAGTCGGCAGCCTGGATAGCTGTTGAATTGCGGCGCTGAGAAAACAGATGGGCAGGATGAAAACGAACATATTGAAAAGCAAATGCGGACATTGACTGGCGAAGGGTAAGTAAGCAAGAGAGCTGGGACGCTAGAGTACTTGTGAATGTATGAAAGCGCACATCGACTGAGCAGTGAACTGACAAGCAGGTAATCAGTGAATTTGCGGGGTTAAGTGCGACTGCGATAGCTGAGGGAGTGACGAAGGGCGTGCGACAGTGGTCTACAATGTTGACGCTAATAAAAGCAAAGGTGAAAACAAATATGAATGCAATCTAAAATGATCAAGCGTAGTCCGTAAATATGAGTAGAGTTAAAAAAAAGTACTTGCAGCCACTAATTCTGTAAATAAATGTAAAATGGTTGAGCGCAAAACGAGACAATCCTAAAGTATGATATTCTCAATCATGACAAAAGTCAAGGAGGAGGTTTGGCCGCATTTATACCTTCGCTATTTCCCCATGCATCTAGGCGGTTCTGCGTACGTATAATCAACAGCCTTGCCAGCCACAAACCTTTCTGAGCATCAAATCGCCCGCACCCTATTCGCTACGAAAGGCTAGTGGTATAGCATCAAGAAATTTGAAACTGCCAACGAAGGCGAGCAAGCTTTATGCAGTCAACTTGGCTCCGCCGCAGCCAGGGAATCATCATTCATTACTATGCTAAAAAGCGAACTCATATAACTTATAGGTTGCCCCTGCCTGCACATCATTTTCTATCGCGCCAACAACTCGAACATTTCCGCCAGCACAGCCCCAGCCCCAGCCCTCAGTCTGTGCGTTCTTTACAGTCGCATACATAACCCAGACCAGCTAAGCTGAAACTTACTTTGTTGCACTTCGCTGCGGCTTGACTTAGTTCAGGTCAGGCGAGACGACATGAAACGAAACGAGGCTAGACCAAACCAGACCAGACCAATCTACTCATAGTGCGCGCGCGGCATGATTCACAAGTTGTCGAGTAAAGTAGGTCTGAATTTTTAATAGCGGCGACAACTCGAGCGCTGATTCTGATTGTCTTTTGCCTATGCAAGTGTGTGTGTATGTGCATACATAGTTGCATGAATGTTGTATGCGTTGCACGAGTTACATGCCACGTTGTAGAAATGCAGTTAGTCGTCGTTGTTAACGATGTGCATAAGCGGTGTGTTCAGATTTTTTTCTCCGCTTTTCCCAATTTTCTCTTACACTTTGAAGGCAAATGCGGATATGAATATAAATTGTGATTCTTGCCACTTGCCCACACTTCGGTCGTCTGCTTGTCCCTCCAGCTACAGCAGAGGGAACTGTGCATGGATGTATGTGAAAAGTGCCGTGGAACTATGGTAGTTTGATAAGTGGCAATGGAATAAATCATTGTTGAGTTTGCGGCGCGTGGTGTGCGGTTGAAGTGTTTTCTCCAACAAATAAGTTGACGACTTTGCACGCGAACGAACGAACGAGCTGTAGTAATAAGGAAAATAATGTAAATATGAAGCCATTAACGTGGACGTGATTATTTTGCTCAAAACGATAGCTCATATGGAGACAAATTATTTTTCAATGCTGTTAAAAGTGAACAAAAACTTAACCAGTAAAATCTTAATTGGCCACTACACCAGACCAACACATTTTAAACCCTTTTAGTAACTTGAAAGGGGATCCAGCTACAAATGGGTAGTGGTGACATTAATACATAGCCGGTAAATCTCAACCTCATCTTCACGGCGTACTTCCTGTTTAAATTGAAAAAGCCTCTGACTGTATTTACGAACAGACGACAGGCAAGAACGCCCTAGGTAAAGCCCCAAGACGAACCCAAGCAGATGCCAAGTCTATATCGAGCAACGATATTGCAACTTTACAGTGCTCCATTGGTCACAAAGCAAAGGAGGATATCGATAGCGTATAACGCCAATACACAATTTGAAGAGATTCTGCGTAAGATTTCTGGACCTGTGCACGTTGGCAACGGCGAATATCGCAGACGATGGAACGATGAGCTATATGAGCTTTACGACGACATAGACATAGCGAAGCGAATAAAGATCCAGCGGCTACGTTGGCTGGGTCATGTCGTCCGAATAGATACAGACGCTCCGGCTTTGAAAGTATTCGATGCGGTACCAGCTGGTGGTAGTACAGGAAGAGGAGGTGGAGAAGGACTTGGCTTCACTTGGTGTGTCCAACTCGCGCCGGTTAGCATGAGAAAGAAACGACTGGCGCGCTTTGTTAAACTCGACCAAAATCGCGTAAGCGGTTATCGCGCCAATTAAGAAGAAGAAAGGTGGAATTAGCGGTGAGTGGAGGAATTTTATAGGGTTAGTGGAAGCATGCCCCATATACCACTGGTGTCAATTCGCTTTTGAGGAAGTTCCTGATATCTTCGGATGTAACATCTTCTGGAAACCTCGCGCAGAGGATATGCCGTAGCCACCCAAACCACTAGATCCTTGCCGGGGAAATCAGCTGGTAGCCTCAGCACCTGAATCGAATGCAGTAGGCTAATCACATAACCATCTCAAATCTCCCAATAACACAAATCCAAGTGGTGCTTTGTTCCCCCTGGGATGAGCTTCGGAGTTTGAATACAAATCTACTGGCAGGTGGTGAACGTGGACAAGACGAAGTACCTCTTGTCAAACATTGAGGAGAGAATCAGAAAGACAACAGTCACCTTGTATGGTTGCAGGGGCGCTATCGGCAAAAGATGGAGCCTCTCGCCTAAAGTCACTTTTTGGCTTTATAACACGATTATAAAACCAATCTTGCGATACGGAATCCTTGTCTGGTGGAACTCGCTAGAAAGGATGGTATCAGTTAAGAAGCTGGAGAGGGTACAAAGGTCTGCCCTCATTGGAATCAGTGGGGCGCTCCGTACCACTTCTACTCTAGCGCTTAACGCTATGCTGAATGTGGCGCCCGTGGACATTGTAGGAAAAACTACCGCTGCACTCGCCGCAATCAGATTAAGGTGTTCGGGCCATAGGCTAGACTTAAGTTACGGACACCAGTATTCTTAAAAACTTTGAGTTCATCCCCATAGTGCTGGACCACTGTACACCCACGCTAGGTCCGAGCGGACCTTTTTCTACTTACATTCCCTCAAGGGATGAGTGGACGGGGAGCAACATTTGGCGGCAAGGCATGGCAAACATGTTCACGGATGGCTCGAAATTGGACGGAAGGGTTGGTGGGGGAGTATTCTGTAAGGAGCCTCCCATCAAACTTAAATTTAGGCTGCCGGACCACTGTAGTGTTTTCCAAGCGGAAGTATCCGCAATTAAGGAAGCGGTGGACTGGCTCCTTCTTCCTTCCCATCTCCTTTCTCTTCTCCCATGTATGGCACCCCAACGGACAAATTTCTTAATATTTGTGCAAGTAAGCCCTTAGCTAGGGCAGCCATTTAACCTAACCTAACCTAACCTCTTGTCATCAAACAAACAGTCGGCGCACTAGCGTGTCGGCACCCACATCACTGTTGACAGTTATGATTTCGAGGTTGAGAGAAGATACTTCGTTTATCTAGGAACCAGGATTAACACCGATAGCAATATCAGCCTGGAAATCTAACGGAAAATATCTATTGCCAAGAAGTGCTACTATGGACTAAGTAGGCCATTGAGTAGCAAAGTCCTCTCTCGACGAACAAAACTAACATTCTATAAGGCACTCATCCTGCCAATCATATCGCAGGTCGCAGAAACTTGAACGATAATAAAATCCGTTGAGGCGTCCTTTGGAATATTTAAGAGACAAATTTTGAGGAAGGTTTTTGGATCTTCGCACCTTGGGAACGGTGGGTAACGTAGGCGATGGAACAACGGCATAGTCATAGTACAGCAAATAAAGATCAGGCTCTGTTGGTTCCGGCTCTGAAAGTATTCGACGCGGTACCAAAGGAAGAAGAAGGGCTCCAATGTGTTGAAGAGAGCGAGAGGAGAAGGACTTTGGTTCACTTGGTGTGTCCAACAGGCACCGGTTAGGACGAGAGAGAAATGGCTGCTGAGCTTTATTAAACTCGATGAAATTCGATTAAGCTGTTATCGGGCCAATCATGGTATGATGTTTGATGTTGAGTTTTTTATGAGGAGCTTTTCCATGGTAGAAGCACACTCGGATGAGTACCGTGAAAAGCAAACTCTCATGGATACTGCCGATAAACGGCTTTTACTTTTCGGCGTAGCTTTTGATGTGCAATGTTTCAGCCCAGCTCGGTGCGGCTTTCAAAAGCGCCGAGCTAACTACCCTACTGAGTGAGATTGTTTTGCAATATTCGTGCCATTACCTGTCGAGGGGCAACCGTTATTAACAAACTCCAATTACATAAATCCGGATCGTAAACTTCATTCGGAATGGTGAGTCGCGAATCCTTAATCAAATATGAGGTAGCAAATAACTGTCTAGACTTAGAAGACATTTCCAGAAATTTAGACAAAGATGGTTTTTATCACGCGACACCATTAAGATCTGACTGGAGCTTACACGAGTTGGACTGAGAGACTTGAAATTAATTTAGAAGCGAATCATCTAAGCTGCTCCCATTGAACCTAACACTAAATTCAAACTTCTGCTGTCAAGAATTGCGCAAATTGAAACAAGTAATCGACCAAACGGGGGTAGAATTGTCGAACAGGAACATAAAACCAGGCTGCTCACATCTATAACACTAGAAAGACTTAAAGTTAGTATATGCCTATACTGCCCAAATGCAGTCAAAATGACTGAAAGAATGAAAGAATAACTAATGTGTAAAGAAATTTGTTTAAAGTTGGTTTTTAATATTTTTTATATTATTTACAGTTATTAGTACATATTAACAATAAAAAAAAATTTACTTCACTTGGAAAAAAAAATAATTTATTCATTTTAATTTGTACATTTTCTGCAAATTATGGTGGACATCTTTTTAGATGTACATCTTCCGCACACATATTTTTGACATTTTGCACATATATTATTTGTTTTGTTGTTGTGGCAAAATCGTATAATCGTAATCTAAAATATTGAAAAATATTTGGAGGGGCCATCTACGAGAACTAGATTTTACTGTGTATTCTGGCCATTTGATCCATCATAGCAACTCCACATTTTGTGATGTTATAAAATTGTATAGCTTCCAGTAAAATTTTTTTATTATTCTTATCAATTTTCACAAATTTATGCTTAGAACTTAGAACAGCTACTCTTTTATAGGGTGTTTTTTTCAGAGGTTAGGTTTTCAAGTTGGCACTACTTTTTTCGTAGATGGTCTTTTTGACAGCTGTCACTTGATTTATGCTCAGTTTGGTTTGCCATTTCATAATGAATAGACTTACACCTGAACAACGTTTGCAAATCGTGCAAATTTATTACGAAAATAATAGTTCGGTTCGCGCGACGCATCGAAGAAAATTTTGTTCAGCGATGAAGCTCACTTTTGGTTCAATGGGTATCATTTTTAAAACATAATGGCAAACCCTTATCTTTATAATAAAGCTAAATTCTTGTCCATAACATTAAATTATATACGTTTTATTTCATCTTGAAAACCTAACCTCTAAAAAAAACACCCTATATTTAGTTTGCTTTTATAAAGTGTAAGAACACAATTCTTTGATTTATATAGCAGAGTGGAAAAACGAGGCATTTTATCCTTCCTTTGTTTAGCTGCTTTGGGTAGTTCTCTTTTGTTTGCTCTTTTAAAATATATTTGCTACTAACATCTGATGCAAGCCAGAATTTGATGCCAAATTTGTTGGGTTTATTAGGCATATATTGGGTAAACCTGCACCTGGCTTTTGACGGAAATAATTGCTCGTCAACTGTTATATTTTGCCCTGGTTGATAGCAAGCTTGACTATTTTCAATGAACTTGTCCCATATTTCCGAAACCAAGGCAAAATTATTTGTTTGTAGGCGTCTACTTTTTTCGCTTCTTCTGTCAAACCGAATAAATCGTAGGATTTGCTTGAACTTTTCTCTATATAGTTTTTCTAAACAATTCGGGACACTACTTTTCTGACCATAAATAACTCAGTTTTAAAGCGTTTGCTTCGTAAGCTCCACGAGCATATAAAATCCCAATAAATGCACGTATTTCCGGTAATGATGATGTCCAATCGTTCCTCGAATTTCGGCGGCCTTCTTCTTCTGTGCACTTTTTTATATGTTTGATAATATAGTTATCTATTATCAACGAAAATGCACTGATAGGATTATCTCCCATAATGTTCCTTTTTGCGTAGCCTGTTCACACCCTTGAAAATTCAAGTAGATGGTAACCTTCCAGGAATACTACCTTCGGCAAATTTTGACCATACAGTACCATCGGCAGCTGTTTCGGTCTCCTGAAAGATATTTTCAGTGTCTTCATCAGAGTATGCACTATTTAGCACCCTACACCTTTTCCTGGGCATATTGATGACACTTTTATTTTCATCATTGGTGATCGACTCTTCATCACTATCTTCAGTGTCAGATGTTTCACTTTGAATATAACCCGCTTCATCTTCAGATGATAGTTCAGAATTTGTCGCATCTGACTCTATATCGGAGCACTCTTCACTTATGTTCGGTAGCTTTTCCAATAACTCACTTATATTCGACATTTCTTTCATGAATTTAGGGAAGAAAAGAAATAAAATAAACAATTTCTTAGAACAAGTATCACTGTATACAGATTCGAATAACAAGTACTACTTTAGCTCATTGAGCAACTGCAACTTATCAAGTATACTGCCAAATCGACAAATTATCATGTGGCGGCAACCGAAAAATGCTCTAACGATAAAATGAAAACTGTTATACGAGTATCAGTACAGAGCCGGACTGGTCATATAAGAAATTTACTCAATTCAATAAGAGTCTTTATTTAAAATTTCCTAACTAGTCAAAATGACTGCTTTTGGGCAATATAGGTATAACACACATGAATATAACGGAAATGAAGGAGGGGGAGGTAACTACAATTTTTAATAAACACATTTATGCATATGTTGTACAAAAAGTCACAAAATTCTAAGATATCGTGTCATTATATACGTAATTGTTTTTATAATTGAAACTAAAAAGGCAGTCAAAATGACTTCCTTGGGCAATCTAGTGATAACTACGCGCCAGTAGCTTCGTGAGCTAGAATAAGGGGTTCTTTCACAGATGATATATACTCTAGACCTGGCGGCTGACGAATGCAAAGAAGAAAGACGCAGGAGCATGGATGAGTGGCAAATTGCTAGGACTTAGCGACAAAAGGAAGGTGGACACACAAACTTATCGGTAGCGTACAGATATGAGTCGAACGAAGACATGGCGAAACGGCTTTCTACCTGACTCGATTCCTGACGGGACAAAGCGGCTTTAGATAGTTCCTTCAAAGATTTGGTCATGATGATGCAGTAAGGTGCTCATTATGTGGTAGTTGCAATGAAAAAGAAAGAGTTACGCCAAGCAATATAGTAAAGCACAAGTTTCAATCGAAGTCGGTGTGGGCCAAAATGAAAGACTGGTCCGCGAACGCGGTACAAGAGCTGCAGAAGAAATAATGGAAACAATGAAGAGCAGACCAATGTGTATATGAAGAGACATAAATGATCCAACTTGGCCTTGCGAAGAAATGCCTAACGGCGTGACCGCAAAGCAAATTAAAGCTATAGAGGTCGCAGTTAAGGGTTTAGTACGTAGGTGTACTGTTTCGCAAGTCCAGGTTAGTAAAATAATACTGAATATGCGTGGTCCCAATTGAGGTGCACCTTTAAAGAGCAGTATGAATCGTAAATGCCTTCTATGTTGACGGTAACGGTGTCTATTAGGGTGGGTCGATTTAAAAATCGCTCATTGCTCTGTGAAAATCGTATTCTAGGGATCAAAATAAGAAACTTTGCCGAAGGAACCATACCTCTAAAACGAATTCTGATTTCCCCAATTTGGGTCGAACGAAAAATCCCACTTTGACCCATTTAGAGTGCTCCAATCGAGTCCAAATGTATGACCGACCCCCACTAACTTTGGACGGCCGATCCACCCATGCCAGTGGCACACCCCCGGAACTCCCCTGGGGGTTCCCCATACAATCATTTCAAAATATCACCATTTTTGGCCTTTACATGAGAAAAGAAACTAAAAAGTTCGACCCAAATTGGGGGACATCAGAATTCGTTTTAGAGGTATGGTTCCTTCGGCAAAGTTTCTTATTTTGATCCTTAGAATACGATTTTCACAGAGCAATGGGTGATTTTTTTGCCTCCCCGCAAATCGACCCGGCCTAGTGTCTATGTAAGATGTAAAAACAAAAACAAAATCGGGTTCCCATAAAGAGCTGCAGTTACATTTGACGAACACAAACTTCTCATTTTCCGATAAATCTAGATTTTTAATTTACTTTGGCCCGTCAATTTTGGAAGACTTTAAGTCTTACGCCTTTTGCGCTTCCACCCAAATGTGAAACAAATGAAGTGAATCGAAAATTTTAAAATGAAAAATTCAATCTAAATAAAAGATGTCAAGCTCTTGTGCCAATTTTGATAAAGCGCTCAATTTTTCTTTTCGTTCCGCCCCTTCCAGCTGCGATTACTGTTGCTTCAAAGATTTTCTTGGTGGCGCGCGCAAAACAAGAAGAAAAATCTGCAAATTGGAAAGCAGACTTATTGTCAAATGCTCCCCTTTCGATATGCGATTGTCGGCGCTGGGTATGCCAGCCCTGACGCGAAATTGTGCTGAATTTATATTGTTTGACTTACGGAAAAATGTGCTGAGTGCCTGCATAGCTCACTCTAAACCTTGTGCACTTCATAGGCAGTACGAATGAATGATGTATGTAGTAGTTTCACATACACAAACATACTCAGATATGCATTTACTTAGGCTTGCGCTGCGTCTACTCATGCTGCGCGGCGATTTTGCCAGAGATGAAAAACTGCTTTGTGTGAATTAAATCAGGCAAACAGACGTTGAAGGCAAAAGCGCCGTTCATTGTTGGAAGCGTAGACGTTGCGCGCTTTAAAAGCATGTTAGCGCACACACAAATGGGGATCGAGTCGTGTGTGTCGACAAACAATAAAATATAAATCGCTTTTGAAAAATCAACCTACGCCTGAATACACGTCCACAATCAAGCAAAAAAATAGCGCAACGGGAACCCTTTTTGCGACACATACGCACACTAATAAAGAGGTGAGTTAGTGGTGGCAAGGATACTAGCGATACGGACGCGGCTGGCGAAACGAGTTTGTATGTTAGGAAGTGCAGCATGTGTGAGTGTGTGTAGGGCGGGATGTGTATGTATTTTGCGAAATTGGGCGAGTTCGTGTGTGGCACACAGTTCTCTCAGAACTCAAAATATGCAGTATTTGCTTCTTAGATTCTATGCGGCAACCGTTTGCATTAGGCTTGCCCCACGTATTCTCAGGATCCATAAACTTCCATTTTGTTTAAGAGAAATATTAATACTACAAAATATATCTTTTAAAAAGTGTATAATTGTCCCTATATTCTTTGTTATATGATTGACCAAGATTCTACACAAATTTTCAGCGGCACGAACACCCCTTTTGGCCTTTTGGCCTTGCTCCTGCTGCTATTTGTGGCGTGCGTCTTGATGTTGTTCCACCAATGGAGGGACCTACAGTTTCAAGCCCACTCCGAACGGCAAATATTTTTATAAGGAGCTTTTTCACGGCCATTGCCTGTCGAGGGGCGACCACTATTAGAAAACACTTTTCCCTTATTTTAGTCTTTCACCGAGATTCGAACTTACGTTCTCTCTGAATTCCGAATGGAACCCATTCGGCTACGGCAACTGCACGTCCAGTTACTGCCCTACAAATGAAGCAACTCACGATTTGTACCACCTCTTATTGACAAACATTTTCTTTCACGAGTAGCTCTTTCAGGGTAAAAATACACTCGGAGGCTCTCTAGTACGCGACTGATGCGCGACCGTTTGCGATACAACTTTTTCCACATAAGATTGTTCATGTCCACAGCGCGCATCCAACGCCGAAACAACCGAATGATAGCCATTCACAAACCCATTCACATAGTAGTTGCAATTAATTTCAAAATTATCAGCGCTTCGGCTTCTTCGTGCTTTCTACTTCATTAGTCCAAAACAGAAATAGGATTTCAGACTGCGCTTTAAATCAATTTCTTCTAGCATAACTTGAACCAATGAATTGTCGAAGTGTGGATCAGCGGTTACCCCACAGGGACCAGAGCCAACAATCGGCATCAGTTCTGCAAGAATCAGGAACTGGATTAGCGATTATGCATGCAATACTTAGTCTTGCCATAAGTACTGTTACAAATTAAGTCCGTTTTATCGTAGATATAAAATTATAATACTTATTTTTAATGAAGTGAAAAAAAATATTTAAAATTTTGATTGGAAATGGTCATCATTTGCTTTTACAAAAGCCTTCAAATGATTAGACCCTTCAGCTATTGCTGCACGCACGGCTTCCATGGACGCTGACGTCGCTGCTCGAACCAAAGATTTGACAGGCCATGTTCTCCAATTCTGACCACAAACTGTAGTCCAAGAGATTCAGATCTGGATTTCCAGACGGCCAATCTTCTGCGGCTATAAATCCAGGAATCAGCTGGGTAGTTCTTGCCTTACGGGCTGGAGCGGAATCTTTCTAGAATATCAAACGCCTTCCCTTGAAGAGAGTACTGCTCAACTGCTGCACCACGCCTTCTAAGACATCATCCTGGTACTCTTTCACTCTGGTCTTAACCTCTTTTCCGCAGATATTAGGAGATGTAACGACTTTACAGGACATTCCCGACCGAACCCATCATGAAACCTGGATGGTGCTCGTCTCTGCAGCTCCCAGGGAACAACATTTTTTGCGTCTTTAGAAGTTTTAGCATACATTTTGTCATTTTGCTTATTAAAAATTCTTCAACAGTGAAAATTTTCTCATCTGTGAAAAGAATATTTTTATGGCCGTTGATCGCGCGCCACCGAAGAAGTTGCTTTCATCTGTCGAGTGTAATTTTCATCAAGCGTGTTGTTAAAAGATGACCAGTTGAGCGACGGAAGGCTTTCATGTGGCGATCATATCTAATTAGTTTTGACAGGGATCTGGTCGAAACATTTATTTCTCTGCATATGATTTTCTGCTTTCTGAGGGAATTTCTGCGAATTTTTTCTCGAACGGCTTTTATGGCTGCACTGATTCGAGCCACGCGAGGTCGACCACTTACGTTCTGTCTTGTCAGACGCTTAGGAAAGACCGTGCGGTAAACAGGCGTTCTCGAAATATTAAGTTTTTTCAGCTATTCGAAATCTCATTTGCAATGCAATGCGATTTTCCTTGGAATTCCAATCGGAAGCCAAGAAGCTGAGTATAATTTATGAGTAGACAATGCATACGAACAAAAGCGAAAATAACGCAACTTTTTCTGCGAATTTGTTACAGAATTTATGGCAAGACTAAGTAGAAGTAGTAACGGTCTCCATTAGTACCATAGGTCGTCCGACCTATAAGCGGGTAGGTTAGGTTAGGTTGTGGTGGCAGTCGGTCCGTATGACCAACTCACTTAGACCTCACAGGTCCGTTGTGATATCACTGTGCGACCCGGGAACCTTGTTTATTTACTTTCGTGAAACCATTTCGAGGCTCTTATGAAGCGCAGGATTGTTCTAATTCCCGCGCCAGATAGTTCTGTAAGAGAATTGAAAAAGTGTTTACCTAGACAACCTGCTTTGATTTTAGCTAAGGCTGGACAATTGCAAAGGAAGTGCTCTACTGTTTCTTCTTCCTCCTCATCTCTGCAGCTCCTACAATACTCATGGGAGAATACTTCTAGTCTCAAGGAATGCCTTCCAAATAGCCAGTGGCCGGTGACATAAGCCACGACCTTGGAGATATCTTCTCTTGAGAGGCTAAGCAATTCCTTTGTTCTTTTCTTGTTGATTTGCGGCCATAGTAGCCTGGCTGTTACGCATGTATCTTCTTCTTCCCATGACCTATTGGGCTCTTGGATAATGTTGTTTTTTACTATTAATTTACTCGTGGCCAAATATATTCCAATGGTACTTTTATCACTGAGCAGTTGAAGAGCAGTACCTTTTCTGGCTAGCTCATCAGCTTTACAGTTTCCCTCAATATCTCGGTGTCCCGGAACCTAAATAAGGCTGACCTTGAATACGACGCTAATATCATTTAGGGCTGCTCGGCATTCCTGTGCAACCTTTGAAAAAAAATTTAATTCCCCCTTCTCCATGGCCTTGGTGTTTGCCACTCCCTTCTTGACGGTATACTTGTCTTGAAGAGCTTGTCGAAGGTAAGTCTAGGAGTAGAATAGTCTATTTCATGTTTGTGACTGTTCAGAGTGTGCAAAATATAGGCGTGGCCAAACCGCCGTTCTTTCCATAGCGCCATACTTTTGAGTCTAAGCGCCGAAGCGGCGGCCACGTTTTTGTGCAGGCAAATTGTTTAGCACTTCTAGCGCTTTGTTTGGGGTAGTCCTTAAGGCACCAGAGATGCATAAAAGAGCTGTTCTTTGGACCTTACTCATGATTTTAGCGTAACTGGCCTTTAGAGTAGATGGCCACCATACAAGTATTCCATATATTAAGATTGGTCTAACTACCGAAGTGTATAGCCAATAAGTAACGCGAGGTGTTAACCCCCATTTAATACCGACCGCTCTTTTGCAAGTTATAATGCAACGTTGGCCTTTTTTACTCTTTCCTCAATATTAGGTTTCCATGTGAGTTTCCTAGCTAATATGAGTCCTACTTGACATTCTCTCTTAAAGGAATCTCCACACCCTTGAAGACCAGCGGGGAGATTATAGGAAGCCTATGTTTCTTTGTGAAGAGAATTATTTCAGTTTTTGCGGGATTTATAGCGAGCTCCCTACTCTCAGTCCAACTCCTAAGCGTGGCCATGTTAGAGCGCAGAATGTCCATGAGGGTGTTAGGATATCTGCCTTTAACAGCAATTGCTAGGCCATCAGCGTATGCAGTGACGTGGCAACCTCCTCCTCAGGAGCGGGTAAGTCGCTTATGAATTCCCTTAGCTGTTTAGTAGGTATTTCCGCGCAATGGTTCTCTCTAAGGAGAGCATGCCAACCTCTTCTATTACATGTTTTTTACAGATCACTTTTCCAATTCATCATTGCACAATAAAAGGTAATAAAAATAATAATTATGGTATAAGTAATAGATTTAGCTTATAAGGCGTCATTCAATACCATCATCTCTAGGCACTCTCCGCACTCTGCACATGCGGTGGTGAGGCATTGTTTTGCATTTCATTGTTTACTCTGCCTTCCCTTTTCTTCTGTGGCCAAGTTACATATCAACAACAATCCGAAATGGAACTGCTGAAACAGGCAACCTAAAAAGGTCGAGTTGGCAGTATGCTCGTATGTATGTGTGTATGTATGTAGGCAGCTGACTGACTACAAAGCGAATGACAGGACGAAGGCAAGCAATGAAGTGATGGCGTGTTGTGTGGCACGTTGTTGTGGCATGCATATTGCATGTAACCAACTCAAAGAAGCGTAAGAAATCTATAAAAAAATTCATGTAAAATCAATATAAAATGGCATGCCCGCTGTGAGCCTGCTTGCGGTGCTTGTAAGCTAAGAGAGGAGGGTTTTGCCATTTGCCAACGAGTGGCGATTGTGGGATTCGCTTATGAGACTCATAAGGCGTAATATGCGCCACATAAGATGTGTAGTATCCTGCTTCATAAATGCAAGTACGTAAGTAATGCACACATACATACATACATACATACATACGAATGTGGCTGATGCGCCTTCTGCGTGGAAGTAGGGGCTGTGTTTCATATCTGGTAGCGTTTACTTTGCAAAATTTTTGTGAAACATGCAGAAAAATTGAAGAATAAAAACTTATAACAGCAATAGAAAAAAACAAACGCATATCTTTATTCGTGGGGAGGCCGAAACGTTCGTGTAGTCGAGAGGTTGGAGAAAAACAGGAGACATTTTTTTGTTTACACTACTGCGTTACTCAATACAACTATACATACATGTAAGATTACTAGGTTTGGTTATCCGAAGGAAAATTGTGAGAGAAACTTCGACTGCCAGGCCATCGAGAATAGGTAGGTCGGTGAAATGGTTGAAGTGAAAGACTGGCACTCCCCAAGCAGCACTACAGCGCCATTTTGTATATCAGTATGTTACCTCCAACAGGTAGATGAATAGCCAGATATGTTGATGTACCTTAGAAGGTTGATGGGAGCTTAGAATCACTGTCCAAAGCGGTCGAAGAGAGGAGCACCCACTGAGCTTAATCGTCTGACTGCCAAATTCGGTCATTTACAGAAAAATCGCTCAACGGTCTCCCTCTCTGAAAGGTCCCTACCACTTGTGCATTGGAGATTTTCTGCGTTGGAAATTGAATGCTATGGAAGAAATGGAGCTCCATCTGTACTGTGCTTCCCCGAGAAATAAGTTGTGCAATTCCCACTTAGCAACAGTCAGGGGGATGCCGAAGACCGTGTGGAAGAACTCTGAAACCAATTCAGTCGAAACTATTCTGGCAAGCCCATTAGCAATTTCTTCGTTTCCCTCTTTGCTCCTATGTTCTGGAACCCAGATCAAAGAAATGTTACCTGCCCACCCAAGAAATTCGATCTCCTCCTTACCGAAGTTGACCAATTTTAATCTGCACCATGGCGTCGTCAGAGCCTTGATCGCTTGACTATCGGAAAAAATGTTGATATATCCCTCGCTCCCGTGATCCCTAAACACTCTGTATGCCTGCAAGAATGGCATAGTAGTATTCGGCAATTTTAAAGAAATAGATAAATTGGCTGATTGACTAGAGGAAACCCTTGCTCTGACTTTTGACGCTTCCATCTTGGAGTCATCAGTGATACAGAGGTAATACCCTCGGTTCCGATTTTTCCCTCGTTTCAACCCTGCCTACTTGCAAAGATTGCCTTGGCGCGACCTTCAAACTCCAGTTTGCGGATAGAGAGATTTGTACGCAATTCAGATAAATACGCTATTAACTGCCCAAAAATGCTAGCACATTCCTTGAGAGATTGCCTCCAGCAGCCAGCCTCCTTTTTACTTGCACTTTGAGCAGCGCTGGAGTACACGTGTTCGTACACTTTCCAATCAGGCATTGTTCAGACGGTAACGCAATAATATGAATGTTAGCTGCGCTGATTATTTCTTATATCACCGAAATAATATCAGTTTTATACTAAACAAATCGCTGCCATAGCCCCCATCACGTAAGCAAATCAGCTGATTCCTTCAAAATCGGTGAGAGCCCATTAAGGGCCTGATCTTGGCCACACCACTTCATTCTGTATAAGTATATTGTGATAAATGTGTAGTTAGAAGTTTCACGTTGGTAAGTCTCTACGGATAAACAAGTACATCGTGAAAAAAACATCGACTATGGAGAAAATTTAATCTCGTGCTTCGTTTAAGTTCCTCACCAAGCAAAGAAAAACATCACCGATCATTTTGAAGAGCTTCCATTTGTTGTTTGTAAGCACTCTATCTCAGAAAAAGTGGCCTACATATTTCGTTCAGGCAAAGTTAGAGTGGCAATTGAGATTAATTCTGCAATGAAAAAGTACCGCGTAAAAAATATCTACCGTTCGGCGTCGGAAACTGTAGGTTCCTCCACTTGTGGAAGAATATCAAGACGTACACCACAAATAGGAGGAGGAGCTCCTGGGTCATATAAAAATTAATTTTTCCAGGTTTCCGTTCCTTCCAGGTTCGCAAGTCTGTAATTAGGGAGTGTGCCCATCTTCCGCTTTGTTTTGTGAGTTTCTGTTAGTCTCCTTCTATCTCGATAATTCTGTTCGCAGCGAAGCCACGTTGTTTACGCCGCTTTAACTTCGAGGTCAATGGTAAGCCCCACACACTCTGCGCTTTGCTAACCCGTGTGGCTTTTTCAGCTCTCTAGTGTACGATTTTTATAGCACATATTGTGCCCAATTGGGGGCTGCGTTGAGCATTATCGATTTGCTAGCTGGTGCTTAAGTTACTACTTACTTTGATGTTTGGTTAGGTCATCCAACGTTCGGCATAATTCTGGAAAAGCAGTTACACACCTTAGCAACTTTGTGTCCTTCTTGTTTGAGGTGTTCTTTGAAGCATACCTTGTGGTCTAGGCAGACGACAAGGTATTTTAGATGTGTACTGCATTCTATAGTGTGGCACCCAACTCTCATGGAGACCCGCTCCACCATTCTCCGGCTGCTTGGTAGCACCGGTTCGGTTTTGTGCCCCGTAGTTCTAGTTCATTTTCTTGGAGTTATGCCGTTGCCCTCGCAATGTGCCTATTCAAAAGAGTTTTCTTGCGATGGCTGTTCTACACAAATGTGACTTCAAAACACTTAACTGGCCTGAGTAGAGTTCAGATTCAACTTTTTCAGATTATTACTGCTTTTTTTTTAATAATTGAAAAAAGTTTCGGTTATTACTGTAACTGTTATTACTGTTGTTATTTTGCAGATCTAGCCAAAAATATTTTTTCTGGATGTTAGACAACACCTCTATGAAAAATCTGCGAATTGAATTAGTCGCAAAAGGGACTAAATTTCACACCCCTTCTTCTTCATTTCGCGCATTTTTCTACCTCCCCTCGTATATGTAATTTGGCAAGCACACAATTACATACTTACAGCCGCATGTAATGCGCGTAATGAAAGCACCACCAACAACGCCTTGGAAACAAATGAACTGCCGAGTTCCTTTACACATGTAATTGTTACACAAACAAAGACGTTACAAAAGGACGGAAGCAAGGATATGCACGCTGCTGCTGATAGAAGCAGCCTCCACAGACGCACAGCTTGATTTCATGTCCCCTATCCTATCATAGATATTTTGTGGCTGTGTGTGAGGGTCTGTTGTTGGCAACATTCACTGTCGGACGCAGTCAAAATATGTCAGCTGTGCTCGCTCGAGTTGAAAGCGAGTTACATGGCGAGTGGGACGGCAGGAATATCTTTATATTTAGGTTTTATTTGCGACATGAATTTGCATTTTTATATGGCTGTGAGTATGTAAATTAGACAAATGTTATGAATATGGGCGAAAAAACTTTATTTCAGGGTGTAATAATACTTAATATTTTCA
>JAYXIM010021623.1:0-26750 GCA_037575425.1 Anastrepha fraterculus | reverse complement strand
TTAGTGAACAGCGGCGGTTTAGACAACCTTTGAAGCTGTTACTCTGTTACTTGCGTATTTCGTGAAGAGCGTAAAAAGGCATGAGGGAGAATAAAAATTTTAGCGCGCAACGCAGACAACATAACAGCCACTGTTAGTGAACAGCGACCGTCTAGCCAACCTTTGAAGCTGTTATTCTGCTACTTGCTTTTATAAACGCATGCCATGTTTTATTACACTTCGTCCTTTTTTAAATTTCGAACACATTTTTTTCTTTATTTGAAAGGACACGCGTGATGGATAAACTACCACAAGGCATTAGTACTGTAAGTGTCCATAGAGAATACAGAGAACTAGCGGTTGGATGAGGGTGTCTGTTGTTGACTCGTACATACATAAATTCATACATATGTATGTTTGTGTGTGAAATTACTTAAAGTACAATATAGGAAAATGTGGTAAAGCACATTAATTGATTTAATGAATATGTTTCATCTTTAGCAATATTACATTTTTTGGTTAATAAAAAGTATAAGAAATATGGAGAGTGTGATATATAGGATTAGCAGATAAGAGCGATAGGAAAAGAGATTTGAATAAAGCATCAACGGTGTGAGATGTCAAATTGATGCTGGCTATATTTTAAAGCTGCTTTAATACTTAATATGCAATGCATATCAATCTAAGAGCCACCCCGGCTTTGTTGGTAGTGCTTCAACCGTTTTAATATTTGATGACTCAGTCTAATAGGTGCAGCGTTCTTCCAGCAGTAACTTGTTTCAAGTGGTTTGCTTGTTAGAATAGACTAAGGATTAAGCTTTAGAGAACACTTAAGGGAATAGATAATTGATAATTGATGAACGCTCGCCGTGAGCTGTTGTTGTTGTTGAGGTGGTTGTACATTTCCACTGAAATACTCCTAATTAGTGACCAGCACCGTTTTACTACCATTATTACCACTATCTCGAGTGATGATGAAGTTTTTTTTTTGTTTCCAAGGCAGATCCATTTGTGAGGTCCAAGTATAACAGCAAATCCTTTATCTCGATGTCTGAGATCTCCTTAATTTGCTGTAGGAAAGGCTTACTGAAGGATCGGAGTCGTGCCCTGGCTAGTCCCGGACATTCACATAAATAGTGGGAAAGACATTCCTTCGCCCCTTCCGCTTGACAGCTTCTGCAGATAGGATTGAAGGGTAGATTGAGTCTAGCTGCATGATCCCCTACTTTCCAATGACCTGTAAGGGTTGCAGTGATGCGTGAAATGCTTGGCCGAGAGCATCCTAGCAGGTCCTTCGTCCTTTGGATTTTATATGACGGCCATGTGTTTTTTGTTGTAATACCTGTAGGTATTTGCTTCCATCTTCTTTCGGCTAAAGCATGATAGTGTGAAGCAATGGATGCTTTTAATATGCTCAGTGGGGTGGAGACTGCCGCCGCCTCTGCTATGTCTAGTGTCGAACCTTTTCTTGCTAGCTCATCCGCTATCTCATTGCCCCGTATGTTCCTATCACCGGGAACCCATATCAGAGTAATTTCAAGCCAATGGCTGAGCAGTTCCAGCTCCTCTCTACACTGTAAGGCCAGTTTGGATTAAATGTAGTTGGAGTCTAAGGCCTTAATAGCTGCTTGACTGTCTGAGAAGATAAGCTACTCTTGCACCAACTTCCTTGTTGAGTGGCTCCGAATGGGAGCCAGCTCCCACACGACAGTTCATCTTCATTCAGCCGTGAGCTGACGCAGTTGTCGAATTCCCCTTCACAATTTCTAGAGTTGAAACGCTTTTATGGCAAGTAGAGCCATTTTGTTGTAATCACAGTTCGGATATGCTGATGTGGTCGAGCTCTTGCCACAAATCAGACGGTTAATTTCAATCTCTACAGAGGACCATTAGGTGGACCAGAGGACCAGAGGTGTCTCATTCTTCATTTCGCAAGAAATAAGGTCCGATGATGCAACGATGCTATAAACCTTGAATTGTTGATGTTGCTCGCAATTGTGCTTGCTGACATAGCCGATGCGCTAAAATGGTCCTCGTCGGACCGATTGGCATATTTAATGCCATTGCAAAGAATTCAGCGACTCGCTGCCTTGTGCATAACGGGAGCAATGAAAACCACTTCTACGGCAGCACTAGAAATGATACTCTGAGCACACCACCTACTGACCAAAATCCGCGGGAAGGTTAGTAGCTGCTTGGCTATTTACTATCAGAACCTTCGGACATAGCTCAATAGGAAAGAGGAGTATATGTTCCATAGGCTACATGACTCCACGGTTTAATTGGTAGAGAAGGTTTCATACTACAATTGAAGAGGAAGAATGGCACAGAGGCATGAAGCCTGGCCAATCAAAGTGCCAGATCAGAGCAGTAGTTTTTAAGAGGAAGTTTTTGCTGAGGGGAAAGCCGCGGAGCTGGCCTACACAAGAAAAAAAGAAATAACTCAATAATTAATATATACGTGGACAGTCAAGCAGCAATAAAAGCAATAACGTCATATTGTATTAAGTCCAAAAATGTCCAGCGGAGCAGGAAAGCCATAGAAAGGCTAGCCGAAAACATAATGCTGCACTTCTGTTGGGTATCTGGTCACAAAGACATCGTAGGAAACGAAATAGTCGATGAGATAGCAAAAAGTGACAAAAGACTACCATTTGAACAAGAGAACGGCATACAAAAACCGTTGAATATAATTTACAACGAAATGGACGACTGCATGAAAAAGCAAGCGTATGTTAGGTGGACTAAACGGACCATATGCAAAACTGAAAAAGTCAGGAGTGGAGCTAACGACAGAAAACTAACTCAATTCGAACTTGCGCTCTCGCGAAAAGACTACAGAACTATCATAGGTATGCTGACAGGTCATAATTATAGCGATTGCTAGCAACGACAAATGCAGGCAGTGTAAAGTGGATGTAGAGGAAACTTTAGAACATCTCCCGTGTTTGTGCCCGACATTATCAAAAACACGCTCGAAATGCCTGGGAACCACACAAAAATAGATCCTCCCGCACTGCTTAGGTTTGCTAGAAGCGTTGAGATCCTACGTGATGTCTACTTTAAATCTATGCGTGGCTTAATGCCAGCCGCGTTAACCTAACCTAGCCGTAATGAAAGGGCAAACCTTGCTGAATATTGTGCCACCTGCTTAACATTGGTAACTTTGGCAGCTACTGAGACATAACAATTAGAAAAACTATCATTGCTGCCTGGATAACCATTTAAGTAAAGTTCAAATTTAGTTTTTTATACTAGAAAATAAAGCTGCATCGAACTAAGCTTAAGGTGCTCTGCCATTTGAAGGCGGATATTCAGATTCACTATACAATTTTCCACTAAATTCAAGCTTGGCGCACCTGTCCTGACGACAACGTCTGTTAAGCTGGGTTGAAAAGAAGAAAAGGTTCAAAGTTTTTCTCTAATCGCAAAAAAAAAATTATTCTTTAACAGCCAAGCTGTCTCTAATTTAAATTTTTATAGCAAAACATGCCCTCTTCGAAGGTAGTTAATAACATAGTGAAGGTGAGCTTAACGACTCAAGTTTTTTTTCCTATTAAAAGGAACGTCACTAAAAACGGTGCCATGGAAGAAATAGCAAGGAAAGCGTACAAACTATTTTAGTGAATTTTGACTAAAATGCAAGCAATTCCACAATACTCTCACAAACACTGGCTAATACAGAGAGCATACTGTCTAATTGGTAAAAAAAAATCTTGTGCTCCAAAGTGAACGTTTATCTCGTCAGCGTTCTCTCTTTTTCACTGCGAGTAGTCTCCAACTTTCTCGTACTAAATCCACGGGGAGCCTCTTTACCACCTGGACGAAGGAGGTGAAACCACAGCTAAAGGTGAAAGTCGTTGACACACCAATAATCCGTTAACAACCTAAAAATCTTGGACGTCACCTTTGACAGTTGGCTCTCCTTTTTAGCGCACACAAACGCAATTACGACTAAAGTCCAAAACCAGCAGCACTTGGGATAAAAGAAAAGAAAGTTGCTGGTTACCTGGCACTAGTGATGCGCAGTGAATAAAGCTCCAGACATGTCAAAATACTGCAATCAGGTCAGTCACGAGATGCCTCTTGTTGTCCCCCTGCTACACCTTCTCAACCCGGCTTCTGTGCTCCCGGCTAAGTAAAATACCCAGCAAGTAAATTCTACTTGGGCGCTACCATACGAATCACCCTTGCAGACATTTTCTCGGGCCTGAGCCAGCTCCCAGGCATGCCAGGAGGTATCTCTTCAACTACACTGGCAAGATCCAAGACAAAACACAACTGCAACTACTGAATTGGACAGTATATAGACAGGCGTGAAACGACATTTATCGGGAGACTCTTACCATCTTCCTAAACTTCCGGCCCCCAAATGCCTTTATCGGAGGTCAAGCACCACTTATTTCAGACGAAGAGCTTCGGCTGCCTCACGAGACCCACGTAGCTTTGGCTCAATTATGATCTGGATATGGAAGTAGATTAAACTCGTACTTATCCACAATATACCCCGATATACACAATACATGCCGTCATGTGAAGGCGCACCGCACGACACTAACCACCTATACACATGCCCCCTGGAACTCACCCAACCCCCTTTCCCTTTGGACCCAACCTGCCCCTTTCTGGGCCTAGATGAGTTAGACGATGCCGATCAGTGACTACACAGCAAAATTGAGCAAGAAGTGAGAGGTGTTAAATGCAGCCTTCACTGTCGCACACTGTTTACGAGGGGTGCCTTTTATGTGTCGGGATTTGGCAACCCTGATGTTGCAATCTGGCCACTGACAGCTGTATCGCAAAGTTTGACATTTTTTAGCTTTTACGTACTCAGAACGTTTTGAAATACCAGCGCTATTTGTGTTGTTTACAGTAACTTAAAAGATTCATCTCGGTCCAAAAATGGAATTAAATCGTGAACATTTTCGTGCGATTATTTTTTACAACTTTCGACGTGGATTAACTTAAACAACATTGCATGGATTAACTTAATTCATTTTTTGGCGATGAAGCTCCATCAAGGACTAGTGTTTATCGATGGTATGGTGAATTCAATCGTGGTCGTAGTTCACTCCAAGACGAATTTCGTGAAGGTCGTCCAAAATCAGTTGTTGTTCCGAAAACCATTGATGCTGTGCGCGAACTGATATTGCAAGATCGTCATGTGACCTATCGTGGGATTGAGACAATCTTAGGCATAAGCGGGACCAGCATACATTCAATATTGCATAAACATTTGACTGTCAAAAAAATTTGTTCGCGCTGAATCCCACACAATTTGTTAATCGCTCAAAAAAAGGCTCGTGTCGATTGGTCGAAGAAAATGCTCAAAAAATACGATCGCGGGGCTTCGAAACACGTCTATGACATCGTGACAGGTGATGAATCATGGATTTACGCGTATGAGCCCGAAAATAAACAGCAGTCGACTGTATGGGTGTTTCAATATGAGCCAAATCCAACAAAAGTTGTTCGCGCACGAAGCACTTCCAAGCAAATGGTCACCTGTTTTTTCGGAAAAACTGGACAGTTCGCAACCGTACCACTAGAACAACGCAAAACAGTAAATTCTGAGTGGTACACAACCATTTGTTTGCCAGTTGTCTTCCAAGAAATTAGGAAAACCAATCGCCAAAGACGGATCACTCTTCACCAGGACAATGCGAGCTCTCACACATCGGCTCAAACAACTGCATTTTTGAGCACCCAAAACATCGAATTAATGGGTCATCCGCCGTATACTCGTAGTCCTGACTTGGCACCGAATGACTTCTTTTTATTCCCGTACGTAAAAAACAAACTGAGAGGTCAACGTTTTTCGACACCTGAAGAAGCGGTTGCGGCATTCAGAATGCATGTTTTGGAGGTACCTGATTCAGAGTGGCAAAAGTGCTTCGACAATTGGTTCAAACGCATGCAAAAGTGTATAGATCTTCATGGAGAATATTTTGAAAAACAATAAAGTGATTTTCGATGATTAAAATTTGTTTTTGTTGATGCCAGGATCGAAACCCATCGTGTACATGAAATATTAAATGATAGAAACAGTTTCTGTTATCAAAAACTTCCACTGCTTGAAAATTATTTTGGACTCCGTAAATAACGGCAAACCGAATGTCCTGCAGTGATGGCAATGAAATTTTCGCCAATATTTTTCAGTAGCTTTGCGTTATGACTGTCTTTAGTGAAACTTATGTAAAATTGTTAAATGTAAAAATTCGCAGTGCAATGCCAAGTAAAATTTTTTGATTCGATAAAAAAATGTTCAGTGCTGCCAACTAAGCGAACTTTGTTTGGCCCTCTCGTATCAACAAACCTTTTATTTCAACTTAAAAAGACCACTCATACCGGCACTTATGGTTGATAGAGTTTTTTAATCGATTTACTACCAATATACGACTATTAGCGTCATCACCACTTCTAAATCTTCCTTTGTAAATCCGTTTATTGTTTGAGCGCCGCTCTTCTTAACTTCTGATTGAATTTTTGATAACAACGTCGGCAATGAATGACTGATGGACTAAAAATTCTGCTGAAGTAATCTATGTTTGTTAAGAATTCCATCAGCTTTCGTATTGTTTTGCTAAATGGAATAAACTGCAATTGACAGAACGCAGCAACTCATAAATGCAAATTTTTCAAAGGATAAAATTTCATAAGGCACCAGAAACACAGGATGCCAAAAAGTCACAGCAATGAAGAGTAATAAAACTAAAAAAGCAAGCAATGCCACAAAAAGTCTGTGGTTTTTAATTTAAGTTTGCTTGCTAAGCGGAACACGTCTTGAAAAGTATTCAAAAAAAAAAAAAAATTAATATAACTTCAATAGATGCCGCCAGCAGTGTATGCTAGTCCATTCTATGGTAAACAAACTGCTTCGACACATTAGTAATTTTGTTTTGGTATCATAAACTTTTGGCTTTGTGAAAATGTCTGATTTTGTGCCGAATAATCGTCATTTGCGGGAAGTGTTGATTTTCCTCTTTCATTCGAAAAATACGGCGGCTGAAGCGCATCGAGAGCTACAAAAAGCTTATGGAGTTGCTGCTTTAAGTGAAACAGCGTGCCGAGATTTGTTCCGTCGCTTCAAAGACGGTAATTTTAATGTTGACGACCGTCCGCGTGAAGGAAGACCAAAAAGCTTCGAAGACGCTGAATTGGAGGCATTGCTCAATGAGGATCCATGTCAGACGCAACAAGAGCTTGCTTCAGTATTAGGAGTTACCAGTTAATCTATTTCCAAGCGATTGCATGCTTTGGGAATGATTGAGAAAGAGGGGACTTGGGTTTCTTATCAGTTAAAACCAAGCGATGTTAAACGTCGTTTTTTCGCCTGGGAGCAACTGCTCCAGCGGCATAAAAAGGAAGGGTTTTCTTCATCGCATCGTGACGGGTGATGATGAAATGGAAAATGGATGCATTACAGCAATCCAAAGAAAAGAAAGTCATGGGGACTGCCCGGTCATGCTTCTACGTCGTCGCCTCGAGCGAATATTCACGCTGCGAAGGTTATGCTATGTATTTGGTTTCGAACTGGTAAAACCAAGCGAAACCATCACTGGCGATCGGTATCGACTTCAATTGATGCGATTGAGCAGAGCACTGCGCGAGAAGCGGCCGCAATACGCGGAAAGGAATGAAAAAGTTATTCTACAGCATGACAACGCTCGGCATCACGTTGCCAAACCCGTTAAAACCTACCTGGAAACCCCCACCCGCCATATTCTCCATATATTGCGCCGTCCGTTCACCTATTCCGATCGATAGCACATGACCTAGCTGACCAGCAGTTCACTTCATATGAAGACATCAAAAAATGGCTTGATCCGTGGATAGCCTCAAAAGATGAAGAGTTTTACCGCGACGGTATACGAGATCTACCAGACAGATGGGAAAAAAGTAGTAGCCAGCGATGGGCAATACTTTCAATGATTCACTTGTAACCATTTTTTCAGAATAAAGTTGTATTTTCATCAAAACAAACAGCGAGAACTTAGTTGCGCACGTAATAATTTCTTATGAGGGTACCGCAGTTGTGTGACTGCTTTCACGCCCGTTAGTTGGCAGATAAGCAGTTGCTATCAGCACTCAATTACCTTTAGGCGCGTCATCCAGTTAACTGCCTTCTTAGGCCCAATTCATTACCCTCAGCCATTTAATTAACTTTCATGCGTTTCTGTTCCGGAACTGAGTAAAGGTATACGATGTTCATCTACAAAAGCACAGAGTTTTTGAGCACCTGACTGCCGATATAAATATCTACAAATTTGTAGATTTCTAAATTTATCTGCTTGTTGATCTCTAGCTAAGATTTATTGCTCCTCCGGAAAGATACTCACATACAAGAACCCGGCTGCTCCCAGTTCCCAATTGTGCAGAAATTAGTCCTGCCATACATCATTGGTTTGCAAGTCTCCTGAACTGCAGAAGGATTATGGCAAAATTTAATGAACTGTGTGCCAATGCGGATTTACTACTCTTTATAAAGAAGTACAAAGTTCTAGAACTTATTCCCCAACCCAATACTTTCCAATATTACTTAGAAAAATTCGCTATCTGCAATCTACAGCGGCCGCCGTAGCCGAATGGGTTGGTGCGTGACTACCATTCGAAATTCACAGAGAGAACGTATGTTCGGATCTCTGTAAAATAACTGACGTTCGGAGTCGGCTTGAAACTGTAGGTCCCTCCGTTTGTGGAACAACATAAAGACGCACACCACAAATAGGAGGAGGAGCTCGGCCAAACACCCAAAAGGAGTGTACGCGCCAATTACTACATGGTCCAATAAGTACATAAGGTGAGGCATAGATGGCGGCGTCAATATCAAAAGCATATGGTATTTAGTGAGAACCGACCTTTAGGAGCTACTTGTCAAATTTTCATGACATTTTGCCGATTAGTTTGTGAGTTACAGTCGTTTAAGTGAAGCTACTTTTGGTTTTGTGAAAAAAATGGATTCAAAAGAATTTCGTGTATTGATAAAACACTGTTTTTTTATTTAAAAAAAACACTGTGGAAACACACCAATGGCTACGGAAGTATTATTCCGACTCCGCTCCGTCGATCGGAACCGTTGAACGATGGTTTTGTGAATTTAGATGCGGTCGTACGGGCACTGAGGACGCAGCGCGTTCAGGACGTCCAAATGAAGCAGTTGTTCCAGAAAACATCAAAAAAACCCATAGTATCATTCTGAATGATCGTAAAGTGAAAGTGCGCGAGTTAGCAGAGGCCGTAAGCATTTCGAAAGGGTCAGTAGGAACGATTTTGCATGAACATTTGGGTATGAAAAAGCTAGTCGGAAGAGGGGTGCCAGCTTGTTGGACCGTTTGAACGACGAAACCAAGAAAAAGCGGTCTGAATTTTGGTTGAAAAAATGGTTTTCATCCTCTCACCTTATGAACTTATTGGAGCATGTAGTATATATACATTTAAATGTATCTAATACATCTCTAATCTAATGAATCTAAAATATCCGATCTAAGATATTTCAAAGACGTGAGCTGACACGCCTCGGCAAATTTTATGAACAGCTGCTAAGCGATTGCCCTCTTGTACTTGTAGCATATAAAAATAATAGTCGCAGAGTGAGCTTTCATGCTAATTGCGCTATGATGGTGTTAGCCTGTCATGCTGTGAAAGGGTTGCTTCCTCATCATCATTAAATTTCACCAGCATCACATACGTCCATCACGAACACACGTTCGCACATTATCTACTCCCAAGCATCTAATGTGTATCCCTGTATCCCTAGGTACATTTATTGAAAAATCAACCCGGTCTCTTTGCTTGTGGATTTCCACACTTTTACGACAGGATGAATCAGACAATGGTGCCATCATCATTGCTTATAAGCTCTTACATCATATGTTTATCCTGTAAGCCCAAAATGCTTTGTAACTTACTAACCTACTTCGATACAGTGCCGAGCAGCATACACACACACACACACACATGCATTCAATTGCATGCACACAAATACATAGGCACTACTAAACAACGAAAAACAAATTTCATTGACATGGGAACATAAAAATACCCATTACAACACTGACTAGGCGAGAACACAACAACTCAAATCATTGACATAAAAACCCAATGCTGCACCGAGGAATGATAATAAATTCCGCTGTTGCTAGATACGAGTAGAACAACGGTACGCGAGTGTGCAGTGGGAACGACTGATACCAAAAAGACATAAAATCTAAATCAGTAAATCAGAGGTGAAGCCGAGCAACAGACTCCACCCATTCATTGGCGTCGTCAACAGACGGTCGAACTGACAGACATATGGCCGACAGGCTGCAGCTGTGGGGCAGGTAGGGTTAACCACCTCACAAAATAAAAAGAGGCCGAGAGCGCGTAATAAATGTAGAGAATGTAGTAGTGAGTAAGCGAGGCGGGAGCGGAAACGGAAGAGTGGCACCATTTAGATGCGCATTTAAATCGCTATGCTGTGATTGATTGTGATGCCGGGTGAAGGGCTAAGTGAGAGTGGCAAGAAAGCGCGCAAATATTGGAAAACATGTATTAAGAAAATAAGTGTGTGTGTTTGTACGTGCTCATGTGTGTGTATGTGTGTATGTATAACGCTAGTATTTTTGCATACGATCTGGATACGCAGATAAAAAGTTTTAAGGAGACACAAACCTACTTGAATGGGTGGAATAAGCAAACCTGAAACTACACGGCACATTTTTGGTTTCCGTTCGAAATACATTTATAAATATCTTATCTTTGAAATGGTGCAGAAAATATTGAGAGAAAATTATACTATGACCCAGCACATTAGAGAAACTTTAAAGGTGATACCGAGTTTTTGGGCTGTGATGTTGACTAGCTGCGTTTGGCATGTTGTTTCGGCGGTTTCAATCTGTTGTTGTTGTTATTTTGAAAGTGTCTGAAACCGCCCATTTTGTGTTTCTTTTGTCAGTTTTCGGGCCATTGAGAGAGTAACTTTTTTTCTCAGATGCCCGAAGTCGCCCAGGCAAAAAGTACAGGCGAGTTTGTGAAAACTGTCGAATCGAGTTGTGGACCATTTTGTGTGAGAGGAAGAATTGAAAAGTAGATAACAGTGACATTTTGTTTCGGGCAAGAAAGGATGATTTTGGGCTCCGGTGCTTCTTGGCTGTTTACGCTAAAATAATTGGCAAACTCCAGACCAGCTTCAATACAATTGGATTGTTCAATTAATACCTGGAGTGATCTTAAGTTCGCAAACTTTTGAGCCCTGAAAACTTCCGCGAGCTTGATTACGCTAATCCAGGGGGTTGAAATCAAAATGTCAGAAACATCTCAAAGGAGCCGTCACACCAATGGTATGTGGGGCACGCTCCCACTAATACTATAACAATCTTCCACCTCGGCTAGTTCTACCCTGGGACCACAAAAGTATAACTTCTGGGTAGAGCCGCGTTTATGTCCGAAGATACAACAGGTACCCGCGTCCAAGTTCCACTCCTGTAGGCGTATGAAGGTTATACACCGTTGATAGTCTCAATTACTCCCACTATGTTTATAGGTGGTCCAAAGTAAAGGAGGCATCGGAAAGCTTGCAATAGTGTTATCTTAATTAACTGCCGTTTTGTCTTCTGTATGTTACTGTATTCAGTGTTTCACTCAAACGTCTGTGCCTGTTGTCGGTTCGTCAGAGACTGTCCGCCTTCTCTGTTGTTGAAACGCTTTGCGTTCCCAATCAATATGGCGAAGTCGCGTCATAATCTTACCTGCAAACGTTTGCGTTGCCTCCCACTTACTGCTGGTTGCGCACATATCTCGTATGAGGGTGCTGGAGCACGGTTAATGACCCAGGGCTTGCTCCAGTATAGCTCGTTCCTCTCTAAAGCGGCCGCAATAAAACATGACGTGTTCTGCGTTTTCGTCTGTATTCGGGCATTTTGGACAGAAAGGGTTGTCTGCCAGCTTAAAACGGTGCAGGTATTCCTGAAAACAGCCATGTCCGCTGAGCAACTGTGAAAGGTGATAGTCGGTGTCTCCTTGTTTTCTCATTAACCACTCATCAACACGTGGTACGAGTTTGTAGGTCCAACGTCCGCTTTGTGACTCATCCAACCGCTGCTTTTTCTCCAGGTGTGGGCCGCATTCCCTGTCTGTTATAGAGCCGAAACATTTCATCTGCCAAGAGGTTGAGGGGTATCTTTCTCGCTATTACGCAGATTGCATCATCAGACACCGTTCTATATGCGCAAGCTACCCGCAGCGCGCCTTGCCTGTAGGTCTGGGTGACTTCCCGTAGATTAGACTTTTTGGTCCGCGCCCAGATAGGTGCTGCATACAGAATTATAGAGTCAGCAACCAATGACAGTAGCCGCCTGCGATTTCCCTGTGGCCCTCCTATATTAGGGAGAAGTCGTGTTAGGGCACCATTGATAGAAGCCGCCTTCGAACTTGCATTTAGTAAATGCTGCCTTGAATCTTTATGGCATAAAAGCGCAATTGAATCTTTATGGCATAAAAAGATCTGTAGCAAAAATACCCTGTAGGGCAATACTCGTAGCAGCTATAGTCGGATGAAGCCATTCGATTCGGAAAGCCTTTAAACGAACTAGCTGTGAAGGACGTGATAGATGTACTTAGTAAGTTTCCGAAGTCCTGGAATATGCGCCGCTTTGAAGCTGACGAGAAAGAAGATTAATAATCAAAAAAGATATTTTTAATTAAATCACAACCTTAGATGGGATTTTATTCAACTAACAGCAGACGGCTATATATCAAATCTAATCTGTTCATTCGTCCTTCGATTCGGATATCGTAACGGGTGAGTTGAATGGGATACCCTCAAGCAACTTTTGCCAGCTGCTGCTGAAATGAAGAAAGGCTGGAGGTTGCCGAGAATTACATACATTGGCCACTCTAGTTACATTCTGACTAAAACACGGCATCGTGATTTTAAGGAACACTTACTTGAACTTTAAAAGGCCTTGGGCTCAACCGACCTTTATAATTTGAATTGTTTCTTTAAGAAACCGCCATGGATTCATTTCATTGACTTGTTATTGGGTTATTCCCAATGCTCTAATACATATGACCAATGGTGTGGTATATACATAGGTCTCAGATCCGGTAGCACGTTATGACCGATGAGCTAGTTCCGTGAGGTGGTTCTTGAAGGGTTTTCAAGGAACGAAGTATATGTTTCAGACTCAAGCATGCTTACTGTTGCTTAGTGGAATGCAAATATGGTCCTGGATTGATCAGAAGGTGACACTATTTTACGAGTCTCGCGAGTTGGGAAAGCTTCCGACTCGAAAACAGGAAAACTGAGTCTACCAGTAGCATACAAATATACGTCATATAATGTGGAACTGGTTTGTGCGATTCCGCAACTACTTTTTAGTTTCTTTTTTGTTTTTTAGTGCGTGCATACAGATGAATCGAAGCTATTCGCTGATTCTATGAAATTTCATAAGTGTCCAATATCCACCAATGGAGAGCTGGTGCAGGAAGGCAATGTGCTTGAATACTAGTCTCGTGGGATTATTCCAACTTATCGTCTTCCTAGGAACTTCACTTGTGTTCTGTATAATATTGAGGCTTATTAATAACTTCCTCATTATTGGGAGCCAACGCTTGATTGGATTGAGATCTTAACTTGACTGCTTCCCAACCATCTCTGTACAAAGCAATTTACGTACATTATGCACCATGGAATGGCATTGTGAATGGCCAGAATGTTCTAGGCACTCAGATAGTATTGCTCAGTGTGATAGTCTAAAAATTGTTTTTAAAGGATAGGATGGTATTCATCTCAAAAGGAATTTTGGTTACCACCCTATCAGGCTTTTCAGGACTTAGTTGTTTTATTAATAAAAGCTCTGATGTACACGACTGTTCCCGCTATGATTGACCTTAAACTAGGATTCGGTTCAATTAGGCGTTCAAAAGAACAGCAGTTCGCAATTTAGGTCCTTGTTCTTCAATCCTTTAGCACCACATTGTACCGGCACGGACTTACGTTCATGCCCATTATACCTTGCAACAGAGTTCAGCCGCAACTTATGTATATTACTGGACTATTTCTGAAGAGATGTTGGTGGTTTCTAGGGGCTTAGAGCAGCAGACCCTCACCTAAGTCCTCGTCACATCCCGTTACTTATCCAGTTTACAACCTTAAGTATTTTAAAATTTTCTATTGAAAGGCTATTTCCATTACAACTCAAGCAGTAAAGCATGTGAAGTTACTGTTTCAGTGTCATCCAAAAGATGTCACAATTATCAATTTTTTTATTAGGAATGCACTGCTCTGACAACCTTCTAAGCAATTCTCTATGCCCGGGACTCCAATCGTCGTGCCACTATCAAACAAACATTGATATTTCATCATGGAAAGAGCTACGCTTACAAAGCGTTTACAAATCGCACAATTCCATTACGAAATTCGACACTGTGAAAAGAGTTTATCGCGCGCTCAGACCAACATATGGTGTTCAACGATGAGCTCCATTTTTGGATTAATGGCTGCCTCAATAAGCAAAATTGACGTATTTGCGCTGAAGAGCAATACGAAGCCATTCAAAAACTGTCATTATATCAATTGAAAACAATCGTTTGTCGTGGCCTATGGACTGGAGGAATCATCGGCGCATATTCCTTTCTTTGATAAACGACTTTTTGATGCCGGCTGAACGGAAATTGAAGCCCGTGATCTCCGCAACATTTCCAACAAGACTACGCTGGAGCTACCTGCCATACAGCCGGTGAAACAATAGATTTACTGTGTCATCGTTTTGGTGAGCAATTTATCCCTCCTCTCGGACCAGCTGTTCTACCACCAAGATCGTGAGATATCCCACCTTTGGACTTTCATTTGTGCGGGTATGAAAAGTCCAAATGCTTTGTAAATCAACCAGCTTCGATTGAGACATTGGAAGCCAACATTACTAACGTTATTCACGAGATACCGACCGAAGTCCTCCAGTGAGTAATTCAAAGTTGGTGTTTACGGTTGGTCGATTTCCGGCGCAGTTGGGGCCAACATTTGAAAGGGATTAACTTTTGAAAAAACAAAAACAAATTTCATGAATGGTTCTACAAAAAAATAATAAATAATGCGCAATAAATTTGAATTTTTGCGTTCTTTTATTTCAATTAAAAGTCCAATACCTCTAAATTGATCACCCTTTAGAGTAAACACTGATCGTCTTAAATTGTGCGATTACTTTACACCAGTGAACAGCCGAATTTCCGACTCTTCCGTTCATGAAATACACGACAAGAAACTGAAAGCCTAGATTTTTGGTTGATAAATGAACCAACTATCCAGGTGAGTTTGCCATGAAAACAAATTCGCTAAGTCGCTGCAACAGCAGTCAGAAAGGAGAAGAGAAATGCCTTCTAGACCTCGTTCTAATTACGAAAACATTTTATGAACGTGCGTATGTAAAGGGTGGTTAAATTTCAAGGGCCAATGTTGAATGTAAACCACACCTAAACATCAAGTTTTTTCTGTAATTCATTCCACATTTTTCAATATCAGACTAACTCAATTTGAACCATGGAAAGATATACAATCGAGCAACGCGTTAAAGTTATTCAGGCTTATTATGAAAACGGGCGTTCAAATCAAAATGCATATCGCGCACTTCATCTTCAGTGATGAGGCACATTTTCACCTCAGTGGATTCGTCAATAAGCAGAACTGCCGCATTTGGGCGAAGGATAATCCAAGAGTTATTGCCGAAAAACCAATGCACCCACAAAGAGTGACTGTTTGGTGCGGTTTATGGGCCGGCGGCATCATTGGGCTGTATTTTTTCCTAAATGAAGCCGGTCAGGCAGTTACTGTGAATAGTGTTCGCTATCGTGAGATGATAACGAACTTTTTATGGCCCGAATTGGAAGATATGGATGTGGATGATTTGTGGTTTCAACAGGACGGTGCCACTTGTCACACAGCTAACGAAACAATGGCTCTTTTGCGCGAAAAATTTGATGGCCGAACAATCTAACGTCGCGGCGATGTCAACTGGCCGCGAAGATCATGTGATTTGACACCGTTGGACTTCTTTCTTTGAGGTTATTTGAAAGAAAAGGTGTACGTCGATAAACCAGCAACAATTCAAGAGCTAAACGATGAGATAATTCGGCACATTAACGGCATAGAATCTCAATTATGCCTCAGTGTCATCGAAAATTTGGACCATCGGATGGAGGTGTGCCACCGAGGCCGCGGCGGCCATTTGGCCGGTATTTTGTTCTACACGTAAATGAACTACACCAGTATTATCACAATAAAGAGAAATGACAATAATTTCTTAAAAAAATTGTATTTTATTCAAAATCAACACCGGCCCTTGAAACTTAACCACCCTTTACAATAAGTTTAAGTAAAGCCGGTTATAAGAATGCATCAACTGAGATAGCAAAACTCTACCGTCAATGCAGAGAAAGGGGATAAGTAAAATAGAATTTTGGAGCAAATCCGTTTGGCTAAAATGCGGATGTAGCCACAATTCGCCACTGTCATTGGTGTTTCCGTGCGTATGTGTGTGTATGGTGCATTTGATGAATGTCCTCACATACATATGTAAATACATTCGTGCAAACTCTACCATCTACCCTGGGTCCTGCTGCCTGTCTGCCTTGGCGCTCCCTGGCAATATAATCTATGGCTTTGTTTGCACAAAATATGACTACGTGTAAGGACATAAAGTCCTGCATGCAGTGCTCTGTATAACAATGGGCAAACAACCGGCACACGCAAAACAACAAAAGAAAACGAAAGCGCCAACCAAAGAACAATAACAACAACATTGATGAGCCTGCTACAGTATTCACTAGCTGACTGAGCGCAAAACGTCGACAATGGCGCTAGGCGAATGACAAAGCGACGGCAGCGCACATAAAAACACACACTTTTATTGATTTTCATTGAAGAAAAAGGACGAAGAAAAACAACAAAAAGCAAAATGTAAAAAAAAGGAAACACAAGGATATGAAATGAAATGTACATATGGCGGTGTATATGTATGTATGTATGTGTTGAAAGCAAAAAGCAACAGCAAAGTGGAAATGAACCTTCCGAGGAGCAACGAGCGCGAAAACACATTGAAGGCAGAGCAACAAAATACAAATATAAATAACAACAGAAGCAGCAGCATTTGTAGCACGAGCGACGGCAACACTGAATGTGCCTCCAACAAAAACAACAACAACAACGGCAACAAGTACGTCCACAAAAAAGAACTAACAAACCGGCAATGCCAACCATCAGGCGTTAGGCACTCTCGCCCGAACTGTGTGGCGCAGGAAGTGAGTTTGGGCGCTGGCGGAAGTCTGACTGATGCAGTGGCTGTCGGACGCCCAGTTAACATACGACACACACATACAAAAATTCAATCACAAAGGGCACTACTGTTTGTAGAGGCAGAAAACCGGCAAAAGCTTTATTTTGTACGTTGATATTACGAGTACGTACATATTCGAGTTTCCATGTGGGACATGCATGCATGTGTGTGTGTGTGTGTGCGATTATGCTTACATACCCATACATATGTATATATGTTCATTTGTATGCTAAACTACTTACACAATGCGGGCAGTAAAATTTTTATGGCCTCAAATGGCTTTTATGACATAGGAAAATACCTACAAAAGATGTTCAAGTGTGAACATAATTGATTTTGAGTGATTAAATTGGTTTTTCGTTAAATTTATACACGTTTTAAATTTATTGGTGCAAACGTATGCAGCTCACAGAAGTTAAAGTTAGAGGAAAGAAATATTTTGCGCAAGTGAACCTCTGTTTTTTTCGAACCGAATTTGTCGCAATAATCTACTAAAGTTTATTCTTCATTAAAAGGCTAGCGAATTTTCTTACTAACGCACGAATACCACATGCCGGGATGGTGTCCTGTTCTATAAACAGCGAAATCGGATTCGATTAGGCTTACCTACAACAACAAAATATGATTGAATTTCAGAGCCCATAAGCAGCTCAAACTTTGTATGATAGAAAATTTTTTTTTTGGATTTTCAATCTCTGGAAAAAACATCTCCGCATTCAAGGATAACTGGATTATGCCGTTACCGTTGTACGCTGAAACATTTCGTGAGCACGTTGACTGCGTTCTAAACTACTGCGACTTGCAGGCTAACTGCTGGCTCTAAGGTGCTCAGCTGACTCTGTAATCAGAAGTATAGGGTTTTTTAATAGGTGCGCTTCAACTTTTTTTCCGATAGGGAGGGCGAACGACGCAATATTTTTTATTTTTCGCTTGTAATTTGTAAACTTCATTAGTATACATTTCATCATGGAACGCTACACACTTGAGCAACGATTGCAAATCGTGCAAATTTTTTATGAAAATAATCGTTCTGTTGCTGCTACTTTAAGAGCATTACGGCCATTTTATGGTCCATTTAACAAGCCGTCCCGTTTTGAGGTTATGTGAAGTCATTGGTCTACAGTAACAAGCCGGCGACGATTTGTGAGCTCAGAGCCAATATTGAATGCGAAATTGCTGGAATTTCGGCCGATTTATGCAAAAGAGTGGTCGAAAATTGGGTTCAACGATTGGACTTCGTAAAACGTTCACGCGGTGGTCATGCAAAAGAAATCGAATTACATACTTAAATGTATATGTTCAAACTCGATAATAAAAAAAAATTAGTTAAAAAAGTCAAACCGTTTGTGTTTTATTCAAAAAAGTTCAAAAGTTGAAGGCCTCTTACTGAAAACCTCTATACAATAGATATTCCTTCACAAGCCTGCCAACCTACAATTACTGAAAAGTTTTTCCATTGGAGTAGTCAAAGGGTGCATGCAAAATCCACCTGACACATTTCTCATTAACTTAAAATAAATAAACAAATTAGCGCGTACACTTCTGTTAGATTTTTACGAGAAACTTTTTAATGGCAGAAATACACTTGGAGGTTTGCCATTGCCTGCCGAGGGGCGACCGCTATTAGAAAAAAACTTTTTCTATCATTTTGCTATTTCATCCACGGAGATTCGAAGCTACGCACTGCAGAAAGGTAGTCACGCATCAACCCATTCGGCTACGACAGCCGCCTCATTAACTCAGTTGACAAACACAAAATCCCTGCTCACTGTGAGGAAACAGTGAGGGATCAGTTGGAGCCACATATAGGTAAAAATCATACTTGTTAAAAAAATCTTGAGATAGCGTTTGCATTGCGGTCTGAGCAGTTTAAGACGCCAATCACGCGGCGAAAGGGGACAGCCAGAATCTGGTGCTGCAGACTACCATGTTTTGGGCCGCGAATTCGATCCGTCTCTGTCCTTTACCGGATGTTTCGTTGTGCAGGCTGAATTTTCCGACTGTGGGACCAAAAATTCCCTCTTTGCCCACCCTGGCGTTGAAGTCGCCAAGCACAATTTTTATGTCGTGGCGGGGGCAGCGCTCATAGGAACGTTCCAAGCGCTCATAGAAGGAATCTTTGGTGGCATCATCCTACTCTTCCGTCGGGGCATGGGCGCAAATTAGCGAGATGTTAAAAAATCGCGCTTTGATGCGGATTGTTGCGAGACGCTCGTGCATCGGAATGAACAGCAGTACTTGCCGACGAAGTCTCTCTCCCACAACAAATCCGACACCGAGTTTGCGCTCCTTTACATGGCAGCTGTAGTCGACGTCACAAGGTCCTATGGTTTTCTTGCCTTGCCCCGTACATCGCATCTCTTGGATGGCAGTAATATCAGCCTTTACTCTCACGAGGACATCAACCAGCCAGGCAAGGGCACCTTCCCCATTAAGGGACCTGACATTCCAGGTGCATGCCCTCAAATCGTATTCCTTATTTTGTTTGCAGGGGTCGTCATCAGTGAAGGTAGTTCTCATCCGAGGCTTTGTTGCTATTTTCATTGGGGGGGCTTTTTAAATAGCGGGTTCCAAACCCAGCGCACAACCAGTTATCCTGGAAGGTTTTGCCTTCTCACTTTAGCTCACTCCCGAACGGGTGTTCGGAAGCTACCCAGAGGATACGTGGGCTAGTCCCGGACGTTGTGAGCTGCTTGAACCATATGCAGAAGAATCGTCCTGACCACCCCCAAGTGAATGGCGGTCAGTCACTTTCCCCACTTGCGTGGACTTCTTCACATGGAACCATCATCCGTACTACAATACTGAATTCACACATGAGCTGAATATTCGCAGCTTAGAGCGCCTACAGATTTGCGAACTCTCTCATACTGTAAGGATTCGCCCGAACGCCGTCCTTGCTGTGTTTAGCCTGCAGTTGAAATCTTCATCTGCTCTACCATCTGCCGCGATAGTGCAGCCGAGGTAGCAGAAACTTTCGAAAAATTCCATTCAATCCATCCAATGTGGTTGGCGATGTTGACCTCCAGTCCGACAGTGCGTGCCAGCGTGACTAGTCTGTCCATCTGAGCCTGCATGTCAGTGAGTTTGTGAGAGAGGAAGAAGAATATTATCGACGAAGTCCAGGTCCTCGAGATGTCTGGTGAATCTCTATACGATGCCCGTCTTGTCGGGAAGAGAATGGCGGCAGAGGACAACCTTGCAATATGCCTGCTTTAGTGGTGAATGGCTTCTTGATATTGCCATTGTAGAGCACTGCCAGTTTGAAGTTCTCATAAAGGGCTCTGATGAATCAAATTCTCTTAGCAGGAACATCGTCCTACGAATTACTCCTTTGGAAAATTTGTATTAGAAACTTTTTGATTACAAACTATTTGTCAGGTTGCGGTATCCTTCCACCATTGTGCGCTTACAAAAAACTTCTAACTTATCAGTCCACCACTTCTTAAATATTTACTTATTTACTTTAATAGATATATTTTGCCCAAAATTAGAGAGCAATTGCACTGCTTCAATATTTGCAATTTTGCTTTCAAACGCTGAAAATGCTAATACATTCTACTTACCCAACTGAAGGCCATGACTTCAATACAAAGCTATCAGATTCGTACGCACATGCAAGGATGCTAACGTGTGCAAGGATATGTCGCCATGCTTCCAGCGACAACCAAGCGGAAACTTACGAACGACTGTGACTTGAACTGCGATGATGACAGTGGCATCAACAACAACAGCAAACTCAACACAAGTGGAAATCAGGGAATGACAGTATAACGCAAGTTGAAAGGAAGAGCAATTGGAGCGTAGGTTGAAGTAAAGGTGCATTAAAATAGTTGTGCGGGGTGGTATGCGGAGCCAGAAACCTTGGAACGTCGACTGTGCGAAGTACTATAAATATTTGCGGCAAATGAGACATAAACACGAACGTGAAGGCGTACAAAATGTAATGGGGGTGGAGCATGAAACGTGCAACAGACAGACAGACCAAATTGAACAGGCAGCCTTCAAGGAAAGAAGGCGACAGAAATGCGCGTATACTCATAATAAAGAAGACAGACGGACACAGCATAGCAGATAGGATGTGGAAGTAGCGCATGTGGGCACGAATAGTGGACTAGACGGAAGGGCTACGTGGAATGCGATGACTTATGAAGACACACACCCACATATACATAAATACCCGTTACTATATATGTATGCATACATTTGTATGTACAAATACATACACAAATAACTATATACCTTTGTATTTACAATGTTGGGAAAGTAGCAGAAATTCATTGCATTCAATTGCGAAGCTATTAGAGTCGACTCTGGCGCATGGTTAGATGCCGGTCGAAAGCGTGAATGCACCGTAAATAGGAAGGAAGCTTAAAAGGAAACGCAAAGCAACATGGCTATTCCATGCAACAAACAATCCGCACGGGAAGAAATAATTCAATTGCGTCCACCACATGGCCGACAACAACGGCTAGGGCGACTTGGAAAGCCATTGGTGGTAGGTGCGAAGAGAAGGTGACGAGCATAAGCGCTTAAAGAAGCAGCGGATGCATTTGAGCTTTACTTTAAAGGTCATTACTTGTCATAATCTCTTAATGCAGCGGTCGGGGCATTCCTAGCGGTCGCAGTGTATGGCGGAGCACGAAGCTCAAGAGGGAGAATTGCAACTCCAGCCACGATACTTTCGCCATAAACATAAAAAAGGCACATACAAAATATTGAGTAAGTTACATGGCAGGAAACTCGAAAAAAATCACGCAGAAAGCAGTTCCGCTTACATTAAAATTCTTCAAGAATTATCAGGAAACTATTGATTGTATTTGAGTTCATCACCGTGGTAACTGATTTATATACATACCCTTGCTCGCTTCAAGCGAAACTCTCCCCATTTATGTCGCTTGAAGGAAAGGGTGGACAGAGTGCAGCATTTGGATGGGGCGCAGCACAATTGGCTTAAAGTTGTAGTAGTTCATAATACTACTGTGAGCAAAAAGTAAGGTGAATTTGGTTGTAAAATGAAAAATCTTTATTTATTCTTGTAAATCAATTTCATTCCCTTCAAAATAATCCCCTCTCGATGAAATACACTTATGCCAACGATTTTTCCAATCCCCGAAACATGCCAAATAGTCCATTTCAGGTGTAGCCACCGGAACACCTTCATCGATTCAGCTTTTATCTCCTCAATCGACTCGAAACGCGTTCCCCGGAGTGGTCTCTTGAGTTTTGGGAATAGCCAGAAGTCACACGGAGCCAAATCAGGCGAATACGGTGGTTGCGGAACGATATGCGTGGAATTTTTGGCGAAATGGTCACGAAGAACGAGTGCAGTGTGAGACGCTGCATTATCGTGATGCAAAAACCAAGAGTTGTTGGCCTATAATTCTGGACGAATTGCTTCACGTAAACGACGCATAACGCTCAAATAATATTCCTTATTAACAGTTTGGCCAGGTGGAAGGAATTCACAGTGCAACTGTCATCATGACCTTTATTTTTGAACGACTTTGACGTGCTCTTTTCGGTCTGGCCTCGCCTTTGCACGAGATTCGCTTGATTGGTCGGTCATTTCAGGGTCGTAAGTATAAATCCAAGTCTCATCTCCCGTAATGATGCATTTGAGCTTGTCCTGATAGTCTGAAAGCATTGTTTCACACACATCAACGCGACGACTTTTTTCCAAGAAATTGAGAGTTTTCGGTACCAAACGAGATTTGACTTTTCGTAGGCCCAAATGGTCTTTCAAAATGGTTTTCACAGATCCTTCTGATATTCCGATCATATCAGTAAGGTCTTTAACAGTCAACCGACGATTTTTGAGCACTAACTCCTTCACTTTATTGACGTGTTGGTCATCTGTTGACGTCGATGGTCGTCCGGAGCGCTCCAAGTTATCAACACGTTCACGACCCTCTTTGAAGTCTTTCAACACATGCAACAAATAGTTATTTTTCTATCCGTGTTAACAAGAAATCCGTGTCCAATTCCAATTTTCACACCTCAAAATATTGGCACTGAGCTTTGTTGAAGATGACTGCAAATGTCTATAGAATTGGGAATTATAGAATTGAAATGAAACGGTCGTTAAAATCATAGGGAAGCGAGTATTGAGATCATCTTCACAATTGAAAGGACTTATAAGAGATATTCGTATTTTACGCGATTGTGCACGCAAGAAGTTTTGATACCAAAATGCAAAGAGCTTTAAAACTCGTGTATAAGCAGTTCGGGCAGCCAAGTTTGTGTTATACTCGTAATACGCGTGTGGGAGTGAACAAGGTGGAAAATTGGAAAAAGTATTGACCGGGTATGATATTGTCCTCCAATTGGAGGAACTTGCAGGTTTGTCTCGTAAATGGTTTTTAAGAGAAGAAAGAAATTATTCTATAATTTGATGTCTCATGGGCTGCGAACCGGGCTCACTGAGTAGTATGCACGCACAAATCCGCTCGGCTACGGCAGGCTATGGATTACATTCTGTTAAATAAGACATACATACATATTTTATTTTTCTCCAAGTTTCTAAATCTACTAAGATTTCTTTAAAATAGGCTCCGTCCATACTTTCGTTAAAGGCATAAAGTAAGGTTACCTTCAATTCTTAAAGTTTCTGTTTTTGAAGGGCAGGAACTTGAGAGATCCCCGTGCATTGTCCTGGTACAAAGTCTATGACACTTCTTCCAATTAAAATATTAATATAATAATAATTTTTTTGTATAGAATTAATTCACGCTTTGTTTATTCAGAGGTTGATCTACAGATGGAATTGGGAGTGAACTTTTCTTCTTCCTTGAAGATAAACAATGTCGAGTAGTAGTCACCTCCCCCACCCACTTTGGGATCGATATCCTGATCAGCTTCTATCTCTGCTCTGCCTACACACGTGGTTTTCTTGATTAAGGAAACCACTCTTAGCATTTAAACTAGTGCCTGATGAAGACATATGCAAATAAACTTTGCCTTAGTACACTGATCTTATATGTAGATCTTATAACGCAGCATTGGCAGACACGCCTGGAGGCTATGCGTGCAGATACATGATTTCTAGAGGAGCTGGCTAAACGCAGATGAGGAAGGGACGGTCTCGCACATTCTTTGCCACTGTCCCGCTCTTTCCAAACGTAGATTCACCACTTTGAGTAGGAAATTTTTAATGGGTTGAAGATCATAGGAGTGTGAAGATTTGGAAATATTGGAAAATCGTTGAATGGCTGAAATAGGGCTTTGGCATCTCACTAGGCTGCGTAATCAATATTTTGACTAAAGCCTTGGGTTTAAGAAAGATGTGTGCATTCACTAGCAAAGGAACAAAAAACATTCGAATGCGACTTCTCAGCAACTCCGAAAGGATAAAGGCGATTGGATCCATCATCATCCTGGATGTGACTTGGGTCTATCACTATGATCATAAGCCAAAACAAGAGGTTGAAGAGTGGTGTGAACCTGGTGCTCCGTCTCCGAAACGAGTTCGTGTCCAGAAATCGGTCAAGAAGGTGTTACTTGCAAACTGGTAAAACAATAAATTCTGAATATTAATGTAACTTTTTAGATTAGTTGAAGGAAAAAACTCGTGAAAAAATACCCAGTTTGCAAAAGAAAAAAACTCTTTATCACCAGATTTGGCCACCAGCGGCAACCATCTGTTTCCAAATGTATTTTGCAGCCCCACCAGATTCTCACTGCAGAGATGGAATTCATAAATTGGAATCTCTTTGGAACAAGCGGATTAACGTTTAAGGAGACTACAGTGAATAAAGTGTATTTTAAACCAGAAAATTGTGTTTTTCGAGCCCTAAAACTTATTGCACGACCTATTATGGTATTAAAGGAGCGTAACAAACCAAGATTTGATCAGTTATTTGATTCACAACACTTTTTACGATTTTACTATTCGGTAGTGCGTTTCATAACAAAAATCGATAAGACAAAATCAGCTGTTTTGATTAACTGGTTTATTATCGCAAACTAGACGACAACAATTTTGGTGAAAGGTTGAAATGACAGTATTAAAAAGTTGTTAATTATTTGGCTTATGATTTATCGCGTGGAGAGGAGGTAGAGAGCCCTTAAACAGTAGATCGACATTCGCTCCGCGACGTAAAGAATCCTTTCAAATCTGTCCATCGTTAACACACTGCCCAGATAACATAGGTGAACTGCTCAAAATTAGCAATTGACTCAGTCTCGTCATTCTTCTGAATGGTTAAAGGTTCTGTAACCGGTGTCTCCATGCACATATGTTTGGGTTTTGCGCATTTTCAACAAGGGCTTCTAGTTTCTTCTTAGTGCCAAGTAGTGAGTGATATAGGAAACAACTGAGTGATATTGGAAGGGATTCCATTGAACCTCATCCGGGGCTTCGCGATTAGCTTTCCTTCAGACTCTATCCAGTACTAGAATGAAAAGCAGAGGCGCCAAAATACAGCCTTATCGTTCTCTTTTCGCTAATGGTCTTGGTCTTTTGTGCCCTCTACTATCTCAACCTTCTCCGCGCTATAGCGCTGCATTCCAGGAGAAGGTGCATTGGAGTCTTCTTAGATTGCTCGCAGAAACGGGAAGAGTCCGTAGACCAAATCCCGATCATGTGCAGATGACTTCGCAGTCTGCAGTGGGATCTGAGGAACGCGAACATTCTCAGATTATACTTGGGGAGGGTTATAAGTTTCTTAAACCTCTTTTGGTTGTACCCTCCCAGTAAGGATTCCGTCTGGCGTAGCCCCATAGTTTGGTGCCGGCAATCCTCCCTTAGCCCTAGCTCTTCCTGAGCTCCCCCTTCATAGTGGGTTGTCTGTCTTATGACAAGGAAGGGCTCGTGTCCTATTAAAGGCGTGACCGCTGCCTCTCTCGCCAATGCGTCCGCTAATTCGTTCCCAGTTATACCCCTGTAGCCTGGGACCCAAATTAGCCGGATGCAGTTGTGCATTCTTAGTAGATTCAGTTTCTCGATACACTCAAATACCACTGAGGATTTTACCTCACAAGACAATAGGGCCATGAGAGCCGCTTGACTGCCACTCAGAATTCGCTCATTCCGGGCATTCCTGTATAAGTTTATCTCTGGGCATAGTCTGGTAATATGCATTTCCGCTTGGAAGATTCCAGCGCCTATACCTTTTGGGGTCTTCGAGCCAACTGTGTACCAGTGCAAGGTACACTCCTGGAGTTTCTATTCCAAAGTAGGTCTACTCCAATTCAACTTATTGTTCAGTTGAATTCTGAACTTTTTTTTCGAATTTGATCACCTTATCATCACTGGGTAGCTGGGTGAGTGGGAGCGGCAGCTTTAGCACTTCGATGTTTTTAGATGACATCACGTTTCCTCTCCCGAAACCTTCCCTGGTAATACTTTATTTAGCAGGGTACGTTTTGCTGACTGCCGAATGTCTGTATGGAGGGGTGCCAAGTCGAGCATCACATCCATTGCAGCTGTAGGACAGGACCGAATCGCTCCCGTGATGCACA
>JAYXIM010021613.1:0-13923 GCA_037575425.1 Anastrepha fraterculus | reverse complement strand
TGGAGGGTTTCTTGTGCAAATCGAATATTATTTGCCAGCGGTTGCTTGTAAATAAATCAGTTGTCATCAAGTAATCAGTAAAGCAACCCTGAGTCTTTAACCCGTCGGAGAAAATAAAAATTAATCTATTTATTTAGTCGCCGTAAAAATAACCGACGCCCATGCAAGTTTGTGCAGTTTCAGCTATTAAAGCTGTTCTAATTTTGGCAGTTGGTATCAGTCAACCCGCAATTCGCTGCAATTCTCTTCAAGGGGTTAGAAACATAAAATAGGGCTGCATCTGGAGAATATAGTAGATTTGGTAGCATTCTGTAACCGAATTCATGCAATTTTGCTCTCGTTTAATTTAATATTCCAGGGTTTAGTTCACATTAGAATTATAGCACTGGTCCACTCAGTCTCTCTGAGAAAGTTAAATATCTAGGAGTGATCTTGGATAAGAAACTGACTGAGGAAACACACGTTTCGCTGAAGATAAATAAATCGGGCATTCAGGAACTTTCAACAATGCCGAAGAACCTTTGGCAAAACCTGGGATTTGAAACCTGCTAATCTGAAACTTGGATGTGGATATACACAGCACTTATCAGATCAATCACCACTTATGACTGTTGTTGTTGTTGTTTTGTGGAAAATTTATAAATCCACACTTCGGGAACTATACAGGCTGCAAAGAAGTGTATGTTTATGCACTACGGGTCCGTTATCGCGTGAACAAAAATTAAGAACGTGTAAAGCACTGATACGACCTGTGCTTACATATGGCTGTGAACTGTGGACGCTGAAAGCTAAGGAGACAAAACAGCTAATATGCTTTGAAAGAAGAGTACTCCGAAAGATGTATGGTCCACTTAGGCTGACAGATGGCACTTATCAAGAAAGGAACTAGATCTTCGCCCAATTGGAGAGAGAAAAAGGGGACGCCCGCGGAAAAGGTGGCTAGAAGATGTGGAAGCTGATCTGAGGAAAATGCAATGTTGGAGGGAAGTGGCTGTAAATCGAGGTCGATGGCAAGAAGCTGTGAAGGAAGCAATGGTTCACCGAAGGACTATGACGCTAAGAAAAAAAACAAGAAGAAGAAAGGTGCCATGGGTGCAACCTCCGGCGATGCTCTAAATGGTATTTTTGATTTGCTCCCCTTAGAACTTAAGATACAACAGGCAGCAAGAAAAGCAAAGTGTAGACTCCATAAATATGATTTCTGGCACGAAGACGGAACTTCGGGACATAGAGAAATCTTTGATGATATCTGAGCAGTAAGAAATTTGATGTCAGATTTCCACTGCGTGAGCAATGGAGTACTCCAGAGGGCATTCAAAGAGGTTTGACGGATATTTTCTTTACCTACAGGTCCAAGAATTAAACAGGTTCTGGAGCCGGATGTTATTTAAACGATAGAATAGGAATCATTACGCTATAGAAGGAATGGCAACTTTTTTCCAAACGGAAATTTTTGGCATTCTGAAAGTAGAGTGGAGTCTTTATGCAAGAATAGAAGAAGAGGCTTAATTCTGTTACAAGGCAGAGTAAGCTCGTACTTATATGGGTTTCGGGACACTGCGGGGTTCAAGGGAATGAAATTACCGATGAATTGGCCGACTGTGGATCAGCAGTTACCCCACAGGGACCAGAGCCAATAATCGGAATCAGTTATGCAGGAATCAAGAAGTGGATCAGCGATTATGTATGCAATTTACATGAAGAGGGTTGGTCCGGCCTAGAATGCTGCAGAACTGCAAAGTGTTTTATGACAAACCCGAACAGAAAACTGTCAAACTTTCTATTAAAACTAGGAAGAGAGGACGTTCGATTGATGGTTGGCATTATTATAGGACACAATTAACATATGACCACCATTGGAATCATTGAGGACACGATTTGCCTGTTTTGCATAGAAGCGGCGGATGGCACTGAGCGTTTCGTCTGTGAGAGTTTTGCCTTTACTAGAGCAAGGCCACGAATTTTAGGTTTCGATGTCTTGAAAGCAAGTAAAATTTATTCTCTCAAACTGGAGGATATTTTCAGATTTACTAAAGAATCTAGAAAATTCTCACAGGTCTAACTAACTCTATTGCTCCACTCTATCCTATATTTTTCCTTCTGTTACTTTTCCCCTTTCCTTCTTGACTATCTACTTTCGAGAGCTTTAAATATTATGTGCTTTTTAGGTTGAGGAGTTACCAAATCTCTCTTGGCTCAACCTTTCATATTTCAAAAACTGGTCCAAGAATGCTGCCTTGCGGTGCACCCGCTTCTATTTTTTTAATGTTTCTGTAAGCCTGATTCTGTTTTACCCTGAAATACCTATGAGCAATATAAGTGTGGCTCGAGCAACTCGCTGTGTTGGTATGGCAGCATCGTTTTAGTTTGCAGACCGCATCGAAATTAAGTAGACCAGTGTTGGCTGATTCAAAAGAATAGAATCTGTACATAATAATTCTCAAGCTTTCGTCTGAGTTGAAGGCTCACAAAAAATTAAGTTTAAGGAGCAAACGAAATTTACTTTATTCTATTTTTACAATAATGTTCGTAGGTGTCTGGTCCAAACGACTGTCACAACAAAACTGTCAGCTCATATTGAAAATTAGAGCCGTTGAAAGACAAGAAGAGGATAGAACAAGAAGACTTAATCATCTCTTGAGCTCGCCTCGTTGGCTGGGGGCCTCCAATATACTGCATTGCCATATGGATAAGTTTGCCTACCCTGATATTCTCAAAAAATGCGATGGAGCCATATTCATTCGAGTCCATGAGACTAAACTAGTTATTCATGCATTATAACAACCCCAAGCAGACAACAAAAGTAGTGAAAAATTAGCTTTCCAAAGATAAAATGGCAGTTCTTGAATGGCCAGTACAAAGCTCCGACCTTATATATATGTATTAGGGAGGGTCGATTTAAAAATCGCTCTTTGCTCTGTGAAAATCGTATTCTAGGGATCAAAATAAGAAACTGTGCCGAAGGAACCATACCTCTAAAACGAATTCTGATGTCCCCCAATTTGGGTCGAACGAAAAATCTCACTTTGACCCATTTAGAGTGCTCCAATCGAGTCCAAATGTATGACCGACCCCCACTAACTTTGGACGGCCGATCCACCCATGCCAGTGGCACACCCCCTGGAACTCCCCTAGGAGGTTCCCCATACAATCATTTCAAAATATCACCATTTTTGGCCTTTACATGAGAAAAGAAACTAAAAAGTTCGACCCAAATTGGGGGACATCAGAATACGTTTTAGAGGTATGGTTCCTTTGGCAAAGTTTCTTATTTTGATCCCTAGAATATGATTTTCACAGAGCAATGGGCGATTTTTTTGCCTCCCCACAAATCGACCCGGCCTAATATGTATATCTTTATATATATATTTCTTCTGTTCGTGTGTTTGTCACTGAACTCCTCCTAAACGACTGAACCGATTTTGATGAAATTTTTTGTGTGTGTTCAATGGGATTCGAGAATGGTTTAGATTCACAATTTGGTCTCCTGGGGTCTCGAGATATAGGTCAAAACGTGGGCCCGGGTAACTTTTCGGATACAATATGGGTATCAAATGGAAGCTGTTGGTGAATGCTTTAGTTCAGAGTATTTTTCATGCCGCTCCGTGACTCGGGTCCCGAGATAGAGACCAACACGGGGACCCTAGAATGTGTTTGTACAATATGGATATCAATTGGAAGCTGTTGGTGAATGCTTTAGTACAGAGTATTTCTCATGCCGCTCCGTGACTGGGGTCTCGAGATATAGGTCAAAATGTGGGCCCGGGTAACCTTCGGATGTGTATATACAATATGGGTATCAAATGGAAGCTGTTGGTGAATGCTTTAGTTCAGAGTATTTTTCATGCGGCTCCGTGACTAGGGTCCCGAGATAGAGACCAACACGTGGACCCTAGAATGTGTTTGTACAATATGGATATCAATTGGAAGCTGTTGGTGAATGCTTTAGTACAGAGTATTTCTCATGCCGCTCCGTGACTGGGGTCTCGAGATATAGGTCAAAACGTGGACCCGGGTAACCTTCGGATGTGTATATACAATATGGGTATCAAATGGAAGCTGTTGGTGAATGCTTTAGTTCAGAGTATTTTTCATGCCGCTCCGTGACTAGGGTCCCGAGATAGAGACCAACACGTGGACCCTAGAATGTGTTTGTACAATATGGATATCAATTGAAAGCTGTTGGTGAATGCTTTAGTACAGAGTATTTCTCATGCCGCTCCGTGACTGGGGTCTCGAGATATAGGTCAAAACGTGGGCCCGGGTAACCTTTGGTTGTGGATGTGCAATATGGGCATCAAATGAAAGCTGTCGATAAGTGCTTTAACGTGGGGTAATTTTCATACCTATTGATGACTAGGGTCTCGAAATATATGCCAAAACGTGGACCCACCGTGTCTTTGCCCAGCGAAGCGGGTCGGGTTTGCTAGTATATATATACATACTTGGCGCGTACAACGTTTTTGTGTGTAAGGCCGAGCTCCTCCTCCTATTTGTGATGTGCATCTTGATATTGTTCAACAAATGGAGGGACCTACAGTTTCAAGCCGACTCCGAACGCCAGGTATTTTTTATGAGGAGCTTTATCTCGGAGGTTTGCCATTGCCTGTCGAGGAACGACCGCTATTGGAAAAAATGTTTTCTTCATTTTGGTCTTTTAACGAGATTCTCTCTGAATTTTGAATGGTAGTCAAGCATCAACCCATTCGACTACGGCGGCCGCCCTTAACCCCATTGAACATCTGTGGAACACTGGCCATGGCGAAGACACCTGTGCTAACACTCACGGATTTACTGCGCCTCCCTCGTACATTTGTTTTGTGGTACAAAAATACCTCTTCATATGCTTACACTCTCACATATATATGCATGTAATCATTTCAGATAATTTTTTATTACTTTAAGAGAGTAATCAATAGTGTTTACATACTTTATTTTATTGTTCGAGAGTTTTATGCGCCAGCCGCTGCTATCCGCTTAAGCTTACGAGCTGTAATAAAAAGATGAGGGGATATCCAAAACGGTTGTTTGCAATGGCACTTTTCAGACGATTTCAAGTATCTCATCAAGGATCTCTTGTAAGAGTACAGACATTGATACAAGCCCGTAGGCGTACTCAACTTTTTCGCCGATTTCAAGATAGGGAATTTTTATACCTACAGCAGAATATTATGGCGACAAAGTTGTAGGTAGATTGCTTTCTAAGTGAAAATGCTGTTGTTGTTCTCTACACATTAAGCACAAGGATATATTTCCTTTAATAAAAAATATTAATATGCACTCTACGATATGCTAAAGTCAGGTTCCTTACTAGAAAAGAATCGCAGCATATCCCTCATGATCCACTCTGATAGATGAGCAGCTAAACGTTTAATCCGATAATGACTTGAAGGGCAAAGAGATACGAGTTCATTGGTGATACTGTCTATCTGATTTGAAGCAATTTTAAAGCAAAGTCCCAAACGTATGACATGCGCAATATGGAATGGCCTGTCACAATGCGCGTGAGCATTCGCAGTTTATCCTTAGGGAGGGTTATGCGTTTCTTAAACTTCTTTTGGTTGTACCCAGTAAGGATTTCGCCGTGCGTAACTCCATAGTTTGGTGCCAGCTAACCATGCTTAGCTTTAGCTCTTCACTCCTAAGCTTCTCATTGTTGTGTGCTGTTCCATGGCAAGAAAGAACTCGGTCCTATCAGTAACGAGGCTGCAGCCTCTTTTGCCCATGCATCTGCTATTTTTTCTTTCCCAATTATACACCTGTGTCCTGGGATGCGATTGTGCGTTTCTAACCAATTCACGTTCTAGATGCACTCAAAGACTTGCCCGAGAACTTAACCTCAAAGCAATTTACACATTACTAAAAACAACAATTTGCCTAGTAAGTAAAAGTACTATGCCGCTAAGATGACGGACTAGGATTAATTCCATACAGACTTCAAAATGATGAAAGACTTTCTTTCGCCCCTTCCGCTTCACAGCTTCTGCAGATGGGATTGAAAGCGAGGTTAAGTCTGGCTGCGTGATCCCCTTCTTTCCAGTGATCTGTAAGGGTTGCAGTTATACGTGAAATGTTTGGCCAAGAGCATCCTAACAGATAATTCGTCCTCCGGAAGGTGTACGACAGCCACGTGTTTCTTGTAGTACCACACGTTTTTTATTTGCTTCCACCTTTTTTCGGCTAAAGCAGAGTAGTGCAAAGTAATGGATGTTTTTATTGTGTTAAAAAGGGTAGCAACCGCCACCGTCTCTGTTGTGTCTAGTGCCGAAACTTTTCTTGGTAGCTCATCTGCCATCTCATTACCCTCTACGTTCCTATGACCGGGAACCCATATCAGAGTAATTCGAGGCAGCTCTAGTTCCTTTCTGCACTGTAAAACTAACTTGAAAATGAAATGGAATTGGAATCTAAGGTCTTAATAGCTGCTTGACTATCTGAAAATATAGCTACTATCGCACCAATTTCTTTGTAGAATTTTTCAGTGATTTGTATGCTTCTGTCTGGAACACGCTGGCATAGTCAGAAAGTTCGATAGATTTGGATATGTGGAGCGGCACCGAACAGAGGCTAGCTCCAACACCACAGTTCATCTTAGAACCATCAGTGTAGATTTCAATGTCGAATGTACCAATCACTTTTCCTTTCCGCCATTCGGCTCTCGGTGGAAAATGTACCGTAAAGTCTTTCTTGAAATTAAGGTCGGAGACTGTGTAGTCTGATCTGTTTTTGAGCAGCGAGGGTCCCTGTAGGAGGATCTTACTGTGACCGTACGACCTTGTTGTCCAGCTTCCTATGTCTCTGAGTCTCTCCGCGCTGCAAGTAGCGATTGTTTTAGTTAGTTGGGTTAGTACATTAAGCACTTCAGTGGGACTGGTGCTAAGATACACGCTCTTCTTTGAATCTTGTTCAGCTTAGTTGGGTTGTATTTCTCGTTTATTGCGGGCCACCAGACTAGTGCCGCATATGTTAGTATTGACCTTACAATGGCTGCGTAGGACCAATTGGATAGTTTTGGTTGGATACCCCATTTTTTACCCAGCATTCTCTTACACGGGTAAATTGCTCTATTCGCTTTCTTTACCCTGGTTTGGGATCTGAGATGGCACCTAAGTATTTTGCCTGTTGGGGTGGCACAAGACTAACTCCATTTAACTTTGAGAGATTTAAGTTTGGTATCTTTGTTCTCTGATTGAATATCATCAGTTCAGTTTTGCTCGGGTTTACACTTAAACCACAATCAATGGCTCAATTGCTGAGTAAACCCAGAGCACCTTCCATAAGCTCACTGATAATGGTTGGAAGCATTCGTGTATATAGTATTACTTAATTTGTCTTATAGGCTGTAAGAATTGGTTGTTCATGGACTTAATATATTTGTTGATGTGAGATGTTGTCCGTTCAGCTCAATGTATTTATTCAGAGAGAGCGTTCGGATTTTTAGTTCATAGTTACAATAGATACTTAAATTATGTATAATATGTATAAGATACTATAGAGGGCGCGAAAACAGGGTTGTATTTAGGCATTGGAATTGCTTCGTATTTCCTAACAATATTTAAATAAATAAATAAATAAATCTTGCGATAAAAAGGGCACAAATATGCATCAACGCTGACAGCAGTCACTTAAAGGATATCATATTTTAAAAGAACGGAAGGAAGGATATCATCTTATCAGAAAAAATACATCGTAAAGGTCCATTTAAAGATTTCCATCACTCAAAATCATTCCACAGTAAATTTAGTTATTTTATTTAAATTTAGTTAAAAAAAATATTCCATAACAAAATTGTATGCTGAGTTTTGTACCACATGGAACTTGCAATATGTGGCGCCATGAAAACCACGCCATCCATGGCTTTGGACATCATGCTGCATCTGCCACCCCTAGATCTCTTCTGCAAATACTCAGCGGCCTGCTCCGCTTTAAGGCTCAAAGCGAGCTCACAATGGAGTACTGTCACACATGGACATTAAACCATCTTAGACTCCTACACGGATATACCCAGTGACTGTGATTATCACCCATTCCCACCATTCTTTGCTTCGAAAGGAATTTCCTAATGAAAATCCCTTCTAGACTGGAATGGCTTGACGAAGATCCTACACCCAACACACCTGTTAAGACCTACACGAACGGATCTAAAATGGACACCGGTGTAGGGTCAGGGTTATTTTGCGAAGAGTTTTCTATTAGTGAATCCTTTAAATTATCGGATCTCTGTAGCGTTTTTCAAGCGGAAATAAACGCTATTCATGAAGCCTTAAAATGGCTAAAGATAAACAGAATATTATCAACGGATATCTGCATTCTATCAGACAGCCAAACTGCCCTATGAGCCCTGAATGCATTCCAAATAACATCAAGGAGTGTCTTCCGTTGTCGTGAATCTCTAAATGAGATGGCCAAACAATATCGTATAATCTTATGCTGGGTTCCAGGCCACAGAGATATACCAGGGAACTGTAAGGGAGACCAACTTGCAAGAGAAGGCACCTGTATGCCAGACATAAGTAATTTTATGGAGATACCTCTCGCAACTTGTAAGCTTCTCATTAACGACGCATTAATCAGGTCTGCAAATCAGAGATGTATTAGCGCTAACACCAGCGAAATTGCTAGGCAAACATGGCCAAGGCTAAATTTACGTCTGTTCAAGAGCATTATAAAACTGAATAGACTTCAAATCAGGACCTTAGTAGGGGCCCTCACAGGACATTGTCTCATAGGAAATCATGCAAAGAGATTAGGCGTTTACACGCATGATTTTTGTCGTAGCTGCAGAAATGAGGAGGAATTGGAAACAATTCAACACCTTTTTTGCACATGCCCGGCTCTAGCCAGAAGCAGAAACCGATTTTTAAAATCCTACTTCTTAACGAATATAGATAATCTATACATTTTAGGTATCAACAACCTTTTACGCTTTGTCAAAAGCTCAGGATGGTTCAATATGGAGAGGGAAATGTAGCCCAGCCCCCGCGGCTCACAACGGACCCATACCGTGGTCTAAGTGGCAACGTTGTCTCTATGTGCGATGCGGCTGCCAAACCTACCTACCTACCTATCTTTGTACCACAAACTTGCTCCATAATCAAACAATCAAATTCCCAAATAAAATGCAACAAATGAAAGTAATGAAATACTAAATATTTGCGCAATCCTCTGTTTTTTTTTTCACTGTTTCGAGTTTTTTCCTACTCTTAAATTCTCTTAATTTGCAGCCTCTGCGGTTGCTATGTATGGCGACTTTGCTTCCGCCTGCCGCTCAGTGTGCGCCAGCGATGCTTTGGACAAATTATTGTTGAAGCATTTCATTGTGGTTTTCTACATTATGTTAATTTTTAAATAATTTTTTATTGTTGTGAAATATTTTGCATTTTTTGACCGAAATTTAAGTTCATGGACACTTCAGCGATGTATTTGTAGAAGGTTGTTTGTTGTTCTTGTTGACTGTGGACTGTTGGCTGTTGAATAAAATGTGCATACGAAAGTAAATAACCAAACACGAGTGAATGTCTATTCGTTTCATACATATGTTTCGTGCGCGCACATATGTATGCATGCATATATGTATGTATGGCTGTGCTTTATTTTAATCTACTCCGCGATTGCTTCTGCTGCTGCAGCATTAATTGAATCGCGCGGCGAATTGAAGTTTGCACGCCAACTTGTATGGGAAGCCAATTGAAATTTTGGCATCGACAAATTATTTATAGCCACTGAAGTGCAAATGTGTGTATGTAAGTACGAGCATGCAGGTATGCATGTGAGTGTTGGGTGTACCTACATATAAATAATTTTAATTATTTATTACCTATGTATGTTGTTGCTGTTATACTGTATTGTTCGATTAGTTTTGCAGCGTGAAAAAAGGCATTAACAAAATATTATTAAAGTTAGTGAACAAAAAATACACCAACAACAACGAAATTGAAACCTGTGCTAGACTTTGATTGTTGGTTTTTTAATTTTTAATTTTTCATGTTTTTTGGCGCTCATTTGCCTCCAGTTGATCTTGAGCGTTTGTTAACCCCTTTACTAAAAGTTTTTGTTGTTGCCCAAGCGTTTTTATTGTTGCCAACGATCATAAGATACACTCACACATATGCACCTTTGTTTCTGGCTGTGTGTTATGCCCATTTTTTGCATTCACAAATATTTATTTCGCCGCTTAATTGGTTTGACTTTTTCGTTTTAAAAGCTGTAAGGTTAAAATTTTTAGAAGTCATTATCATTTGACGATGTGTAAAAAATACTATGTTTACTATATTTACATATTTTCTGCGTCACAAATTACTGTCTGCCTAGAAGTGAATGCCTAGCATTTGACATCAGAGCCATTGGAATAAATTTGTAATTAGTTTAAGTTTATTTATTACAGTCGCAAAAAATTGGAAAATGCTGCTCTACCAGCTCAAATCAATTGAAAAATTGTTTTTGTTTGTCTATTGTTTATAATTTGAGGATTAGCCGCATTTGCGATTTCTATAGTAAATAAAGTGCGAACTGCTTCTAATCAGTTCGTTATTAATTTTTATAATAGACCCCGCTGAATACTTGCCACAAAATACTAAATGGTCCAATAAGTTCATAAGGTGAAGCATAGATGGCGGCGTCAATATCAAAAGCATATGGTATTTAGTGAGAACCGCCCTTCAGGAGTTACTTGTCAAATTTTCATGACATTTAGCCGATTAGTTTGTGAGTTACAGTCGTTTAAGAGAAGCTACTTTTGGTTTTGTGGAAAAAAATGGTTTCAAAAGAATTTCGTGTGTTGATAAAACACTGTTTTTTAATTTAAAAAACACTGTGGAAACACACCAATGGCTACGGGAGTATTATTCGGACTCCGCTCCGTCGATCGGACCCGTTGAACGATGGTTTCGTGAATTTAGATGCGGTCGTACGGGCACTGAGGACGCAGCGCGTTCAAGACGTCCAAATGAAGCAGTTGTTCCAGAAAACATCAAAAAAATCCATCGTATCATTCTGAATGATCGTAAAGTGAAAGTGCGCGAGTTAGCAGAGACCGTAAGCATATCGAAAGGGTCAACATTTGGGTGTGAAAAAGCTAGTCGGAAGATGGGTGCCGCGTTTTCTCACAATCAACCAAAAACAACAACGAATAATGGATTCTGAGCATTGTTTGGAGCTGTTTTGCCGCATAGAGTAAGTTTTTGCGTCGAATCATAACAATGGACGAAACATGGATACACCACTACACGCCACAGTCGAATAAACAGTCGGCAGATTGGTTGGAAGCCGGCCAAAGCCGACCAAAACGTCCAAAGACGCAACAATCGGCTGGAAAGGTATTGGCCAGCATTTTTTGGGATGCTTGCGTTATAATCTTCATCGACTATCTTGAATAAGGGTAAAACGGTCACCGGCGAGTATTATGCCAGCTTGTTGGACCGTTTGAACGACGAAACCAAGAAAAAGCGGCCTCATTTAGCAAAGAAAAAAGTGTTGTTCCACCAAGACAATGCACCGGCTCACAAACCAACGATTGTCTTGGCAAAATTCCACGAATTGCACTACGAATTGCTTCCTCATCCACCGTTTTCTCCAGATTTGGCCCCCAGCGACTATTGGCTGTTTCCAGACTTGAAGAGATGACTTCAGGGAAAGAGATTTCGATCAAATGAAGAAGTTGAATGGGAAACAGACGCGTATTTTGAAGGACTTTCTATCGATCATTTTTCGAAAGGCATCAAAATGTTGAAGACCGTTGGAAAAAGTGTATTGCCCCTAAAGGGACCCATGTTTTTACCCTCTCACCCTATGAACTTATTGCACCATGTAGTATTTTCAAATATTCTCTACAATAAGCTGAATGAATATGTTGAAAAAATTATCGGCGACTATCAATGTGGCTTCAGGGCGGAGCGATCAACAATTGACCAATGTTTTTCGGTGTCCCAGACATTTGAAAAATTTCACGAATGCAAAATTATGCTATGTTGTCTTTTTATAGACTTCAAACAAGCGTTCGACAAACTTAATCGAAATCATATTGAACATTATTTAAGAGATTAGGGGTAGTAAGAATTGATTTTTTTCGCGTTTTCTTAAAGTATAATATCTTAAAAATATTATGTGAAAATTTGAAGTGCATCCGGCAAATTCCTTTCGAGTTATTTAACAATTAACAAAGGGCACTCAGGCGCTCCGGCAATCGATAGCAAAACTTTAAATGCGTTTTTCTCAAAACTGTGTTTTTTTGAACTGTTGATCACTGTAACTTAAAAACCGCTTGGTAGATTTAATAAAATTGTTACTGCTTTTGAAAAACATAAAAAACTTGTGCCTGATCGAAGGATTTTTTTTTCAAAAATTTCTTTTTTTTAAATTAATTGTCGGTTTTTTTCACGAAAATCTGAAAACTTTTTTCTGAGGCCGCCATATTGTTAATTTGGAAAAAAGCTTCCTTCAGGCAGAAGATTATCTATTAATAAAACTAATTTCTCTTGTCCGATTGATTCTAGATGAATCTCCAAAGACTTGTGATGATCATCGCAAGGGACTTCTGCAGGAACGGGCTCGACACAAACAGCGATAAGTTTTCCAATTATTGATTAATTTTATTTTTCTATTCGAAACATGATGTGCAATTGACTAGCAAAAAAAATTTATTATTATTATTATTATATAAATCATAATTTTTATGGACCTCTGACTACCCCTAACCCCTTAAAGATATAAGGCATACCTTGCAAACTAGTACGCCTGATTGGCATAACTTTAGCCAAGATTTGGGCAAAAGTGAGCATCCAAGGTAATGTCACCGACGGTTTTGAAGTGATCTCAGGCGTAAAGCAGGAAGATGCGCTTTCATCCCTGCTTTTCAATCTGGTACTGCACGCGGTTGAAGTTGATACTCGTATAGATCCCGGAGGCATAATTTCTTGCAAATTTACACAAATTTGTGCCTATGCGTATGACATCGTAATTATACACAGAAACAAAAAGGGGCTACAGGAAACATTTATGAGTTTAGAATCCTCTGCTAGGATGGCAGCTATAGCTTTGAAATGGTCAATGAATTTAAGCATCTTGGAGTTATGCTGAGCGCACAGAAAAATGCATCTATTGCCATACAAGACAGGTTGCAAGCTGCAAATAAGTCTTACTTCGCGCATACAAAGTTGATGAAGTTTCTACAATACAGAAACTGCGAATTCACAAAACTATCATAAAACCTAAACTCACCTACGGGTGCGAAGTCTGTATTCTGAAATCCAATGAAACCGATTCTAAGCAAAATATATGGTACAACGACGCGTTAGACACTTTTATCAGGGGTGGAAATATAATCAAGTACATGAAGGCGCAAAGGATTTGTTTCAAGAATGAGCAACAATAGAACTCTAAAAAAATCTCCGAAACAAACCCACAAGGCAACAGAAGAGGAGACCGAGCGTCATTCTTGCTTCACCCGAGCTTTGTGAAACGGTGCCGAGTCCTGTTGAAACGTACATGGTCTGCCACTGATGTGTTTGTCACCCCACGACTTCAAAGCAACCATTATCTGTGGCGGGTGCAGCCTCCTGTGGCCAATCGATGATTCAAATTCTCGTATGAACGGTTGGTCAAATAAACCCTACCGTCTTGGGAGTTTATGAATTGCTCAATTTGAAAAAATTTTTAGTCAGAAAACGCAAATTGACCGCTTTCGGCCAAGCGAAGCAACTCTCCTTCGCTCTCTCAAGTCTGACTTGTTGCTGTTTTGGTGTGAGATCATGCGCCTTTTGGATCTTGGATCTTGTAAGGCTTGACTTTGGAATCATGTTTTTTTTTCTTCAATCTGATTTAGATAATGTTGTGGTTGGTGTAAAAGAAAAAAGTTAGATTTAAATATAAGCAAGTGTTTTAAGGTTTCTTAATCTAAATCTTGTTCTCTTTTCCCATTTTCTACCA
>JAYXIM010021612.1:0-39813 GCA_037575425.1 Anastrepha fraterculus | reverse complement strand
CTTTTCCTAATAAATCTGGGCGTATGTCGTCAATGGTGGGTTGAATATTGCAATAAGTCGATTGCTAAGGGCGCAAATTGCGACGTGCAGTTGGATCCAAATGTTCAGCTGAATAATTTTGTTCCTTTTTAAAATGTTGTCATTGTTTGGATTAAATATGATTTTTGCGTATCATTCATGTAAATAAAACACAATTTTATTATAACTTAGGTTGTTTGAAGGAATCGCTTGGGGGAAAATTGAAAACGTGTCCGGTGTATACTTACTTCTGTTACTAACTGTACATTGTTTTATATGATATAAATGTAATATTAACTTTATTAGCGGGGTCGCTAATTGCCAAATTTCGACCAATGAATCTTTGAACACCTTAACGTGTCACTCATTAGTTGATGCTTATGGACTCTCCAGGGCGAGTTTCGCCTTCAACGACGGCTCCATCTTCTTTGTACGGTTTGTGAAATGACCTTCTTATCGCAGATCTTTTCTAATATTCTCAATGCTTCAGCAGCAGAAATTCCATTCCGTAATAAAATTGTGTGCAACCTCGTCCTGTTGGATGCCGAAGTTCGCATTTGAGCGCGAAATTTTTTGTCAGTTCAATAAAATAAAACCACTTTTTTTGTGTTGTCGTAGAATAAGTCAGGGTAGCGCAAGTTCCTGGTAGGAATATTGAATATCAGGAATACTATACTTAGAATATCAGGACAATCCCTAGCACCAGTTAAGACCTTAGAATTTAAGAGAGAATTTAAGATCGGGACGGATCCCACAATTAAGGTATTATGTTTGCAGAGCATTCCGAAATCTCGGGATGTGAGAAATGCAGAGATTGCGACAGTTTGCTTGGCTCAAAATGGGTTAATATTGGGTAGACGAAAAAGTCTTTTCGTTTTTCGAAACAAAATTTCAACTTATTTTTTTATATTTATAATGAACTTTATTAAACCACACATATGTACATACCATTTTGGTCGACCACCTTTTGCCAATTTTCTTCTAGAGACATTACTCCATCAGTGTAAAACTTTTGCGGTTTCTCGGCGAAATACTGCGACAAGTAATTTTCACAGGCTTCTCTTGAAGCCAACTTTACTCCATTAAGGCAGTTCTGCATTGACCGAAACAAATGGTAGTCCGATGGTGCAAGGTCAGGACTATATGGTGGATGCATCATAACTTCCCAGCCAAGCTCTTGCAGTTTTTGCCGAGTCATCAAAGATGTGTGTGGCCTAGCGTTTTCCTGATGGAAGACGACGCCCTTTCTGATGATCAGTTCTGGCCGTTTTTTTTCGATTGCTTGCTTTAATCTCATCAGTTGTTGACAGTAAAGTGTAGAATCAATCGTTCGAGCAGGCTGGAGCAGCTCATAGTGGATGATTCCTTTCCAATCCCACCAAACACACAGCATAACCTTTCGAGGCGTCAATCCTGGCTTGGCAACCATTTGTTGAGCTTCACCACCCTTGCACCATGATCTTTTTCGCACATTATTGTCGTATTTGATCCACTTTTCGTCTCCTGTTACCATTCGCTTCAGAAATGGTTCGATTTCATTTCGTTTCAGCAAAGAATCGCAGATGTTAATTAGGTCTATTAAATTTTTCACCGACAATTCATGTGGTACCCAAACATCGAGCTTCTTTTTGTAACCAGCCTTTTTTAAATGGTTCAAAACCGTTTGGTGATGAATTTTTAGTGCCTTGGCGATGTCATGGCAGCTTATGTGACGGTCCTGGTCAATCTTTTCCATAATTCCATCGACTTTTTCAACGATAGCTCGACCGGAGCGAGGTGCATCTTTCACATCGAAATTTCCAGAACGGAAACGAGCGAACCATTGTTGTGCTACACGCACTGATACAGCATCGTCTCCGTAAACTTCACAAATTTCATTGGTGGCTTGCGTGGCATTCTTCCCTTTTTTATACAAAAATTTCAAAATATAGCGAATTTCTTCATTATTTTCACTCAGTTTTGAACAGCTATAACTCTTTTTCAACTTCTACGAATTTAATTTTTTTTTGGTTAGAAGAAGAAGCTTAAAATGTCACCTTTCTAACACCATATGATATGACACAATGTGATTGGTAGCACTGGAGATAGATGACTCCAACGACATCTATTGACAAAATACGAAAAGACTTTTTCCATTACCCAATATTTTTGTAAGTTTTTACAACAAAAATTTTTTTGCATCAAAAAACAAATTTTCCTTTTTGAATTTTTACCGAATTTATGAAAGTAATATTTCGGGACGGATCCCGAAATTTCGGAATTACATTTGCGTAATATACCGAAATTCCGGGATCAATAATTGACGCTCATAATGTAAGCATTCAAATGCTATAGCATGTGAATAACAACAAAATTATCAATGCTACCTGCACCAAAGCCAACTAAATATAACAGCAAAACGAAAGCGATTTTGCCCAGTCTGTTTTGGTTACATATTTTGCCGCTCTGGTTACACTTTTTCTCTCGCTTGCCTATTTTTTGTTACGTCTTAATTGATTTGCTGTTGCCTGGTCTGTGGCTGGTGAATTATTATAAAACTCCATCGACCAACATTTGGGCTAACTGTTTATGCTATTGTGTTTTTGTTTCATTTTTATATCTCTCTTATTTACGCACTTCTTGCTTTGTTTGCTTTGGCCACCTTCCAAGCAATCATTGCCTTAGCAGAAACGTTTTACCGTCGTTAGTCGACTTTGTACCAAAACGTGTTTTCAGTTTGTACTCGTTTTCGTTTTTACTGTCTTTCACGCTTGTGCAACAACAAAAGCATGCGAGGCAAAAATGTTCGTTTGAATAAAAGCAACAGCTACCGAGGTTAATAAAAAGTAATAAAAAAGAGTAAAGTAAAAATAGTATATACGAGTAGATATACTCATAAATAGTAGAACTACACAAATGAAGAGACTCGCATATGGCAGTGAATCGGCCCTCATTTTTACATTCCACAAAGAAATCATCAGCTTAGTACTTAATCAACGAGCCAACAATAAAAGTCTATTAATAACTTATTTAGTTTAATCGCAGATATGCCTCGGCTTTTGTTTATTTCGTAGATACACAAATGGTGGCACATACTCGTACACACGCAGCTGTAGCGCCGCATGGAGTCACCAGACACTTGTGGTCAAATGATTATCGCCTGCAAAGAAGAACAACAACCACATTTCCGTAAATGTTTATCAGGTATTTAAATATTAATGCACATATACGTGTGTGTGTATGTGTGGACACTAGTTGCCTATACCACAACTACGTACAATTAAGCATATAAAGTTACCCATCTGAAGTAATGGGAAAAGGATAAATTTATCATCGGTGGCCGAGCATAGTTATGGAGCGGCTACTGGTAGCAGTTGAGGCCTCCTGTGTATCGTAACTTACAGGGTTCTCCGACACCGAATGGGTTTTCGGCAGTGTTTTGTAGCGATAGCTGTCACAGTTCGATGGAGTCTCTCTAGGCAGATATTAAGTAAGAGCTTTGCATGCAACAGGTGGCGCTAAAGTAATCCTCCTATCAGAAAATGCTACAAATTTTGCGATTGGCCCCTAATGTCAGTTCTATTTTGACATTTGTGTAGTAAACACATGCGAAATACACGTTAATAAACAATGTTACGCTACACTGCTCCAGAACGCGGAATATTGCTGACTATTTATTTGACCAATAATCGGTCGGTGACTTTGGCACAACGTGAATTTCGTCGCAGATTTCCTCGCCGTCCAACGCCTACTGGTGAAACACTGCGACGTTTAGCCGCTCGCCTCGAAGAGACTGGCACAACACGAGATGCTGCCAGGCGTGGCAGACCCCGGAGTAGCCGTTCTGCAGAGAATATTGCTGCTGTAGCCGAGGATGTCATGGAAGCGCCGTCGACATCGACCAGACGACGTGCCACGCAAATGGGTATCAGTCGACAGTCTTTGCAGCGAATTTTGGTACAAGATTTGAAGATGTTTCCGTACAAAGTCCAGACGGTGCATCAGCTGTTAGCTGCTGACCGCCAATCGCGTCTAACATACGCTCAAGCCATCCTTAATCACCACCAAGAGGAAGATAATTTTTCATCAAAAATAATCATAAGTGATGAGGCCCATTTCCATCTTAGCGGGTACGTAATTGAGCACAATTTACGCTTCTGAGGCACTGAAACTCCGCGTGTAACCCACGAAGAGCCATTACACCCGCTCAAAGTCACTGTATGGTGTGCTGTTTTCGCTGCAGGAGTCATCGGAACTTTTTTCTTCGAAGACGTCGCGGGCCAAACGATTACTGTGAATGGTGAGCGCTACAGAGCAATGATCAAAGGGTTCTTTTTGCCGCAACTTGATGAATTAGAATTGGAAAACATGTGGTTCCAACAGGACGGTGCAACGGCACACACTGCACGTGCCACAACCGATATGCTGAAGGATGCATTTCCCGGGCGCCTAATCTCCCGTTTTGGTGATTTGCACTGGCCAGCAAGATCGCCTGATTTGACCGCTCCGGACTTCTTTTTGTGGGGCTTTTTGAAGTCGCGAGTTTATGTCAACAAGCCTCAGACTCTTGCAGCTCTTAAAGACAATATCCGTCAAGAATGTGAGGACCTATCGCCGGAAGTTTTGGCCAAAGTGATGGAAAATGCCATAAAAAGAGCTCAAATGGCAATCAACTGTGGCGGCGGCCATTTACATGACATCGACATCTCGACTTGATGTAAAAAAAACTAAAATACCAAATAAAAATAATCCACAAGAAGAATCAAAGTTTTTCATTTTTTTTTTAATTACAGCCAAAAAACATCGCAAGGTTACTTTTGAGCCACCTTGTGCTCTTCTTCGCTTTTCATCGAGGTCAAAAAGCTACCGAAGCAGCCCGGGACATTTGCGACGTGTATGGAGAAAGTGCCATAGGTGAGCCTACAGCACGAAAATGGTTTGAAAAGTTAAAAAATGCGACACGTCCCGCAGCGGAAGGCCTTCTGAATTCGCTGAAGAACGTCTCAAATCACTTTTGATGGAGAACGGTCGCCAAATCAGTCGTTAATTGGAGGAAAAAATGAGCCACGATTATAAAACGATTCTCAATCACCTGTATTCAATGGGGTTTACCGAAAAATTGGGAGCCTGGGTGCCTCACGAGCTCAACGAAAATAACAAGTAAAGTTGCTTTCAAATTGTTTCTCAGCATCTCGCCCGCCATCGAGCAACACGCGGTCATAAACAGCGCTTTTTGTACCGAATCGTCATGGGAGATGAGAAATGGTGCCTATACATCAATATGAAGCGAAGAAAGGAGTGCGTGGCTCGAAGAGATCCGCCAAAGTTGAGAGCCAAACCGGATCTTCATTCAAAGAAGATCACGATATGTGTTTTATGGGACTGGGAGGGCATGGTGCACTGAGAGATGCTCGAAAAGAATGCCACAATGAAACTATTCAACTGAAAAGTCCTGATCGACATGGTCAAACCATACTCCTTTACTACAACGCCAGGCCCCAAGTAGCACTCCAAGCGCTTGAATGGGAGGTCCTTGAGCATCCGCCGTAGTAACAATCAAGCTGCACTGAGAGCCCCTGCTAACCCACGCTGCTCTTCGCAATTAGTCGGTGAATGCAAGCTAAAACTTAACAGTGTTGCAAAACGCAACAAAGTTTGCCTTATTTGGATACCTGTACCTGGACATTGTGGTATTGCAGGGAACCAGTTGGCTGGCAAACTGGCTAATGAAGGCCCTGCAAGCATACCACCAGGCCCTGAACCTTTTCTAGGTGTCAATTCTGCATCAATTCAACTATGGATGGACAGCTTCATGAGCTCAACCTATAGAAGTCGTTGGTCTGAGTGCGACTACAACACCACCAAACCGAAAATTAGCGACCTTTCTCGTAAAATTTGGTAGGAAAGACTTGACAGTACTGGTGGGTATAATCACAGGGCACAATGCCTGTGGTTGGCATATGGCTACCATAGGAATCATTGACGTCCCAATATGCCTCTCCTGTCTTGAGTATAAGGAAACTGCAGAGCATGCGGAAGGGGTTAATCTGCGAAAACTTGAAATTTCGCAAAGTTGTTGGTAGGAACATTCGGTTATAATCGTCCAACAGGAATCCGAAATAAAAAAGGTAACTAAAAAATTTGAGTCAACTGCCTCGGTGAAAGATAGAAGTGAGAATAGAGATGAAAATGTAATGCAGGATTGCACATCCTCAAGCTCTGAAAATTGCTATTTTGTTCTGGGGGAATTTCGCAAATGGCAATTGAGTGACGTCAGTGCAGAAAATAAGCAAACAAAAAGAAGAGGAAGAATGAGCGAAAATGAGTAGAAAGCCAAGAATGTGGAATATAGTGAATCACGCACACATGCGTTTGAGCCCAAAGGTTTGCTTAATTTTTGTACTGCGTCACTCAATTGCCATTAGCGAAATTCGCCCAGAACAAAATAGCAGTTTTCAGAAGGTTTTATCTACATCGTGTGGAAGATATACAGCCCAATTGCAAATAAACCTCGAGGTTTCATATTTCTCTAGAGAAAAATGCTCTAATTCAAAAAGGTTTTCCTCGAAATATTGGGAGTAGGCAATTCGAGCTTTAAACAGCTGAATTCTGCGTTTTTGACAGTTTTAAGTGGTCCCTGTAGCCGAAGAAGTTTGTCCACGACTACCATTCGGTAAGGATTCGAACCGACCTCCATATCTTATCATACTTTAAGCTGTTGCTGTGTCTCATCTCTTTCATAGTCTCGGCCACTAAGTCGCATGCCGCATTCCACATTTCCTTCTAGCGCAGCAAATGTTGCACAAAAGCTTCCGCCGAGGAAGGTTCTCCAAAGGCTGTATGAAGTGTTTCTTTTGCAGAACGGAAACGGGAGCGGAACGGAAAAATATGTGGTGTACATCTTTTGTAAAGTTTTCGCTCTATTTTGTATTCGCAAAGAGAGACTGTCGTCGTGGTTGAACCGGTATAAATAAGTTTTGAAGCAGGCATGTCCACTCAAGAACTGGGCCAGGTAAAAGTCCACTTCTGCATGTGGCCTCTTTAGGTAAAGCTTTACATTGAGAATGCATTTGTGCGTCCAACGCTCTTTTGCAGAATTATCCCACCTCACTTGTCACTCATCGATGCAGCTTTCCAGTAGTACCGTACGAATAGACGACGGTTATAGGCCTCTGTGTTATCACTGTCATTGCTATTATGTCCAGCGGATGCATGCCAGATATTACTAGGGCTGCACTGGCGGACACCGTTTTAAATGCGCTAATACGCCACCGGTAGGTGGACTGTAGTCCCCGAAATGGAGCGTACACCTTTTTTGGGTGTTTGGCCGAGCTTCTCCTCCTATTTGTAGCGTGCGTCTTGATGTGGTTTCAGAAATGGGGTCCCTCCGCCGACTCCGAACGGCAGATATTTTTTTTTATATACGCGCACCATATAAAATCTACATTAGGTCATAACATTAGTCAGGAGCTGTCGGCGATTTCATGTTAACCCTCGTACATTTAACATCAGTCTCTGGTGGATTCTTTTTCATTGGCGTACTGGACGTGAGCGTTGAAAGACTGCCTTTTATCTACCATTATTCCCAGGTATTTGATTGCGAGAATGGTTCAACTGGTGAGGTCCGCAATTCCAAAAGTGGCCTCTTCTGGCTTTCTTCGGCTGTCTACAAGGACGACTTTGGTATTTTGTTGCGCTTTCTAAGTTATTTTGTGCTAGCCAAGATTGCATTCTCGGGACCGCATGGATCGCGTTATTGCGGATATCGTCTAAATTTTTAGGCCACAACGCAACCGCAATGTCGTCGGCGAAGCCAATTATCTTTGTATCCTCTGCAATCTTAACACAGCAATGGCCCGAAAGCCGAGCCCGTTGTTTCCAGCTTTTTGCGTCCGTTTCGTTTCTTAACTATGGCCTCTTTCGTGCACTAACAGCTCATTTTGCTTAATTTGTGAATGATATCAAATTCTCACAAAATTCCCACAAACCCCTTCCATTCATTTCCCCTCCAGTTTGATGCGGCCTAGCTGAAGAGCGTAAAGCTCAATGCACCAATTCAAGTTCAACTCTAGCGTATTTTGTATTTTCATGCTTTTTATAAAAACAGGTGAGCAATTATTATTTGTTTATTATTTAAAATACAAAATGTTTGATATTTGCGCATGTAAGCATTCATACACACATACATACATACATGCATGTGTACATACCTAAATATTTTTAGGCTTATTGCTTATTTATGTATTGCGTTAAATTTTTGGCAGCGCTTAAAGAACTCAAGGTAGTCCCAGCTGCTGCTCTGCTTGTGAGACTTGGCATAAATATGTACATACATATGTCAAGGTGTAGTCAAGTACTCTATGCTTACACATTCTCATACAAATCTATTAATTTTAACTGGAACTTTACGCACGAAAACAACACAAAAAATGAACTAAGTCAATTAACTTTCATTGAAACTAGAAAACGGTAAACACGATCGCACGTGTTAAGCAAATGGTGAGCGGCGAAATTGAATCGCTCTACGCCACTCGCACACGACGCGCCATGACTCACCTGAAGTGAGTAGCTGCATGCATTGCAGCGTTGCTGAGAGTGTAAAAGGTGTGGATAGACAGTTGCGCACACACATGCTAATACTCTCATGCATGCGTATGTATGTATGCATTTAGTTATAGTTACGTTTCGGCAAATTTTCCCCTGCCACTGTTGCACTGCCTGTTTTTGCTGTTTTTTGTTTTTTTTTTTTGCTCGTTTATTTCGTCATTCTCGCCGTTTGGGTTTTCCGCTTAATTTGCCGTCACTCCACACCTTTGTCAAGAAATTTGTAAGTACGTGCGCTTAGTCGGCATACATATACATATGTATGTATGTATGTGCGCATATTGCCATATACTTAGTCGTAAGTAAGTAAGAGTGTACACTGATTATTGACGCTTGTTGATATGCCAATATTAGGGAGGCGCATTTCAACCGAAATTCACTACTCTGTTCGCACTTTGTAAAGAGCCAAGTGTTTGAAGGTCGAGTGAGCAATTACAGGCACATACAATTAGGTACATACGTATGAGTGACAAGCAAACGAAAAAACCTTTTCACAGTGCAAGTGAACGACCATGACGTCTTAACCAAAACGTAAAAGTGCGAGACGCACCAAACAACTACATTCAAATAAGCAAATAATATGGGTATAACTACTTTATATGGTTGATCATAACTATGTATTGTTTCATGAGAAGAAAAGACAGTTTTTTGTTTTTGTTTGCTAATTGATGCAGTGCCCGCTAAAGCGACTCCGCCAAATCTTTTCAATGTCAAGCAGGCGTTCCCCTCAATTTCTGCTATCACAAATACGCGAAAAAGAAATTAAGTGCTGGAGACTTTGCATGCATTCGTACGACATGAACTAACCAGCACAGTCGCTGAATCCTTTATTCGCTGCGCTATGCCTCTGCTGTTGTAAAGTTCTTGCAGCTCATTGTTCTCTCGCATGGGATATTCGCCGACGCATTGGTGCAATATTTTCCAACTTCTGCTGTCGCCAAAGGAGATTAACTGTTGTCTGTCTCAAGGCTGAAATTGCTAACAGAGTTATGCCCAATATATGCAAAAGTACACCATTTTCGTAGAAAAGAAAAACATAAATATTTTTCCTATTAGACTACTACTAATTTTCTTTCAATTTACTAGTACACTCTCAATAACAGTATTTGTGGGCAGGTGAGTTATTCTGTCAATCACGAGTAAACGCTTATTATCCTGACTGACCCTACCCTAACACCTATACCAAAGGGCGCTCGCAAATGGAACATGGCCAAAGTGAACACTGAAGCGTTTCTAGCTCACTTTGACGCAAATTCCATGCCGCACATAAGGGGTGACGCTGGCTCGCCTGCAAGCGACATGATGCAGCGCATTGCCAAAAGCTGTGACGCATCGGCACCCCGCGCGGGGTTACGCTCAAGGAGGCGACTTGTGTCCTGGTGGACGTCAGAAATCGCAGAGCTCAGAAGAACCTGCTTCCGTAATAGAAGAAGGTACACCAGAGCCAGACGAAACAGAGAAGCAGAAGCGGAAGCTGCTGATTTCAGACAATCCCGAAAAGGGCTGAAGCGAGCAATCATCGCCAGTAAGAAGGCAAAATGGGAAGAACTTCGAAGTGATCTAAATAGCAACCCTTGGGGTCTGGGCTATAAAATTGTAACGGGGAAGCTAAACGCCAACTCCACAGCCGTACATTGAGACAGTGATGCTATCAGCAAAATAGTGGACAGACTGTTCCCCACGCACCCTGTGCTGTGCGGGGACCGAGACCCCCAAGGTGACGAGATGCTCCCGACCTTCACCGAGGAAGAGCTTAAAACCGCGGCAAGAAGCCTCAAAAGAAACAAAGCTGCAGGCCCAGATGGCATCTCTGCTGAAGCACTCAAACTTGTGGCTGAAAGCCGACCAGATGTGATGCTCGACATTTACAATGCATGCATTGCTCAATAAGCTGTGGCAAGGCAAAACGGTTTCCCACGCGGAAAATCAACCCTTGGTGCAATATAGGAGGTAGTAAATAGCGCTCAACGCAGACGGCACTACCCGAATCGCATCACCGTCTTGGCTACGCTTGATGTACAAAATGCCTTTAACAGCCTACGATGAACAGACATAATAAAGGCACTACGAGAAAGGTTTCGAATACCTGTATACCTGATAAGGATTCTCCAGTGCTACTTAAGCGAGCGCGAACTGCTGTACGACAGTACCAGATGGTCAGAAAACAAAAGCAATAACGTCTGGCGCAGCTCGGCCCCGATCTCTGGAATCTGAGCTACGATGAGATATTGAGCATAGAAATGCCAGAAGATACATACCTAGTGGGATACGCGGACGATATAGCGGCGGTCATACCAGCTCGGGACCCTGAGGACGCTAGAAGGAAGCTGAACCAAGTCATGATAAGGACGCAAATATGGCTTGAGGACCAAAGGAGCTTCGGAGAAGTGAACTACTTCTTAACCCAGTTCCTCTCGGGCCACGGATACTTCCGGAGTTATCTATACCGTATGGGCAAGGTAGCCGATTCCAAGTGCATATACTGCGAAGCACCGAGCGATGACGCTGAACACACGTTTTTTAGTTGTGACAGATGACTGGCGGAGAGAAATGCTCTGAGGGAGCAGATCGGCGACATCGCACCGAACAACATAATCAGCAAAATGTTCAAACACAGGGACAACTGGAACGCGGTAAAGAAATACATCGAGAACGTACTACGAAAAAAAAAAATTGACCTCGACACAGTGCAACAAAGCGAAGCCGCACAAATAGAGACACAAGAAGACGAGCCTATAGCATGAAAGCTGGCTACAAATATGGTGGACCCAGACGTGGGTGAATAGAATTGGTCCTTTATGGATGCCGTTCTGGGCCGAAGTAATATAGAAAGCAGTTCCGGGAAGGGTGTCTCCCCAGAAGGAGAGGAGGGATCGTTTTAGCGTTGGCGTTGTTTAATCGCAATATGGAGGAGTTTTTGCGCCGTTTTGTAACCGTGGACGAAACATGGATCCATCACCACACACCAGAGACCAAACAACAGTCGAAACAGTGGGTTTCTAAGGGTGAATCGGCTTAATAAGCACACGAAATTCAGTTTTTTCCATTTTCTCCTCAAATTACTGGGTAGTCTGATAAAGGTAGCGGTAAAACACAAACTAACTGACGTAGCACGTTCAAATTTTGACAGGAGTCAACTGACAGATGCCTGATATTACTTTCTATATGAATTTACAATTCGAAAATTTTTCGAAAAAATAATTTTTTCGAAGCAAAAACAGTAGAAAAGTTCGCCCCAAAATTAATTTCTGTTTGTTTTTTGAAACATTTTATTCCGCGAATTTTTGTTTTTCCCATTTTTTTTTTAATTCATGTAGAAATTATGACAATAATAAACAAAAAAATGTTTGGTTTTTTGTATTCAGGTCACTGACGCCAATGCTACAAAGCCCCGCTGCGACCTTCCTCTAAGAATTGAGTGTACATCTGCCATTTTAAATGATTCAAATAAAAAACAAAACTTTATATTATTTTAATGTATAAATAAACTGTATGCCAATTAAAAACAAAAATATATTGTAATATATTGACTTCTTCATTTTAAATAACACTGTGCCACAAAAAAAAAAAACGAAATACACCTGACAAATTACACACTGTAGGTTGTTTATATGGTCGAATAATGCATAAAAATATTTTTGTTATTTTTGTTGTACCCTCCTTTTTTTTTATTTATAAAAAACCGTTTTTTCAGACTTTGCGCGGTAATCTACGGATATCTCAGTCATTTTTTCACCGATTTTCAATATTTTATATGTTTTGAAAAGGATATTGTCAGACCTTTCAAATGATGTACAACAAGTAATTATTCAAACTAGTTAGTTGTGATTTTTATTTGATTAAACCTGGAGAAAGGGTTTTTTTTATCATTTTTTTAACTTTAACAATTTTTTATTGCATAATTTTACTACAAAATTGAAGATGTTTGTTAATATTCTTTGAGTGCATTTATTAACGAAGAAATTAATGTATTACTTTCAATAATCGGACAAAAATTGTGTAAACTACGCTAGATAGAAAAAAATGCCTTGAATATCTATCCAATGTATTGGAGTAAAAAGAACAATCATACTGTTTTTTATATAATTTTTTTTGTTGATTTTACATATATAACTTTTTCTAAAAATGTTTACCCGACCTTCGTCGTTTTAAAGAACTCTCATACAGACGTGCTGAGGTTTTGGCATCACGATTAAAATAATGGAATCTTGTAGAAAATGATTTCAAAATAACATTAACAAGGAAAAACTCTGAGCGGACTATTTTCAATAACAATTTTGAAATTGATGGCGATAACCAAAACCTTGCTTATTGTAAAGATGTTGAAAAATTGTTTCAATGCTTTAACACGGAACATCAATCGAAAAATTGGCGATTATTCATCGATGGATCGTGCAAAAGTGAGTATTTCATCGATTTTACGCATTAAAAAAGAAAGATTTCTCTGTAAACATAAGTCCGGAATTTGATGTATGTTTTTTGTCAGGTTTAAAAGCTGTGTTATTACACAACGACAACGAGTTGCCATCCGTGCCTTTGGCATATGCTACTGATATGAAAGAGACATACGAAACTTTGGCAAAGATCCTTAGGGTGATAAATTACCCAAAACATGAATGGGAAATCGTCTCTGACCTCAAAGTTTTAACGATTCTTTTCGGAATGCAAGGAGGTTACACCAAATATCCCTGTTATTTTTGTGAATGGGATAGTCGTGCAAGCAATCACTATGATCGAAAAGAGTGGCCATTGCGAAAGTTTTTCAAAATCGGAAAAAACAATGTTGTTAACATTCAATTAGTAAAGCTGATAAAATCATATTACCGCCATTGCACTTGAAATTCGGCTACATGAAGCAGTTTGTGAAACGTCTAGATAAAGACAGTGAAGCTTTTTCACACTTAAAAATTACTCTCCCTAAGCTGAGTGATGCCAAAATTAAAGAAGGTATTACATTTCAAATAAAATGAAAGTAGCAAGTAATCGTCTGAAATAAAAACAATTTTTTAATTATTAGAAAATTGATGTGCATATTCCATGGAAATATAACCTATTGTATTATTGTATAAAAAATTTTCCGTTATTGTGCAGGGATATTCGTTGGACAGCAAATTCGCAAAATCATAAAGGATGGAAATTTCACTGAGAAACTGAATCCGGTGGAAAGAAGAGCATGGATGAGTTTCATTTCTCTTTGTGAAAACTTTTTGGAAAAAAAAGAAGTGACAACTACGTTGCCGTCGTGGATGAATTTTTACGGGCCTACGGAGACATGGGATGTAGAATGTCCATCAAAATTCACTTTTTGCATTCACATTTAGACTTCTTTCCGCAGAACCCTGGAAAATTCGGCGATGAACAAGGGGAAAGGTTTCATCAAGAAATTGCGTCAATTGAAAAACGTTTCCTCGGAAAAACAGAATACATATGTTGGCGGATTACTGTAGGTCGCTCAAACGCGAGACGAGCGATTCTTCTTTAAAACGACGAAGGTCGGGTAAACATTTTTAGAAAAAGTTATGTATGTAAAATCAACAAAAAAATTTATATAAAAAACAGTATGATTGTTCTTTTTACTCCAATACATTGGATAGAATTCAAGGCATTTTTTTCTATTTACGGAAAACTAGCGTAGTTTACGCAATTTTTGTCCGATTATTGAAAGTAATACATTAATTTCTTCGTTAATAAATGCACTCAAAGAATATTAACAAACATCTTCAATTTTGTAGTAAAATTATGCAATAAAAAATTGTTAAAGTTAAAAAAATGATAAAAAAAACCCTTTCTCCAGGTTTAATCAAATAAAAATCACAACTAACTAGTTTGAATAATTACTTGTTGTACATCATTTGAAAGGTCTGACAATATCCTTTTCAAAACATATAAAATATTGAAAATCGGTGAAAAAATGACTGAGATATCCGTAGATTACCGCGCAAAGTCTGAAAAAACGGTTTTTTATAAATAAATAAAAATTGGAGGGTACAACAAAAATAACAAAAATATTTTTATGCATTATTCGACCATATAAACAACCTACAGTGTGTAATTTGTCAGGTGTATTTTCAGTGTTGCACCGTGTAATTTTAATGAAAATCAGGGAAAATATGGCTGTTTACAGGTATCTGCCCCTTAAGCTTAAAACATTGTAAAGGTATTCTTTAGTCTGTAAATGAATTTTTAAAGCAAAAACACAAAAATGGAAAATTTGAAAGTGCTGGTGGAGCTGCCCCCTTAAGCCTTTCTTCTTCATTTAGTCACTCTTATTACATCTTCTAAGTGGAGCTAATAAAATTACTAAAAGATAAGAGCTGAACTACAAATTAGAATCAAAGGTATAAACGAACTAAGCGTGAACCAAAGTTTCTTTGAAAGGTCCCTTTGAACTTCAACAAACATATGCATGTATGCGTGTATGTGTAATTAAAAATGTAAGCCCCCATATGGAAATGCAGAGCTGCTTAAAATAAAGCCCATCATTTTCATAAATTATAAACGATTAGCATAAAAAGTAACTCAGACTCGTTTCATTCAAAAATCATGCGGTGAAAATAAAATTATGCGCCACTACATACATACATAAGTAGCGACGTACGTGCATATGCCAGTATAATGCGAGCATAATAAAAATGTAAAGAATCCCCATTTGCAAATAAATCTACGCACACAATCGCTTTTGTTTCAGCCTCTGTTGGTGCCCAACAAACTTCGGCCTCGACAACGAAATGGCGGCGCCAAACAAATTTAATAAATTTCAATAATTTCGCGGCTAAGGATAAATGCCAAACACCTAGCAGAGACAAGTTGCACAGAAATTCGTAAACCTGCATACACACACACGGATAAATTTGCTATATATGTATGTATATATATATGTATATGTATGTATATATATATGTATATGTATGTATGTTAGTATGTATGTATGCATATTTTCTTTCTTTTCAAGCAGCAAATTTTCAGCGGCAACGTGAAGCTAGGCAGTCATGTTGCCATCTTCATTGCCATCACCATCAACTTTTACTGCTCTAACCTGAGCCACAAAGTAATAACATCGAGTTATTGCCTTAGCTATTCTTGTTGCTGTTGCTCTTGCTGTTACTGTTGCAAATAAAGATAAATGTGCGCATTGCTAACGTCAAGTTAGCTACTGCCACTCGGTTTAGCTGCCAGGATCGACAAGCGCACTAACAATGCCATTGCCGACCACCGACGCTGACGCTGACGCCGCCAACGACTCGACAACCTCTTTTAGCTTCAAAACTTCCAGACAACATGCAATGCTGTGAAAATTCATTTTAAGTGAGAATAACAACAACAAGCACGTACTCACATACATACACACACATATACATACATACAAGTACTACAGCAATAGCATTAGCAGCTCTGCGTAAATATTTGTGTCCTTCTTTTTGACGGTGAATTGGTGTGTTGGGGTGTGGGTGTGTGTGTGTGGGTGCATGTACATGTAGATTGGAGGCAGCAACTCGGAACAATCCATAAAATTTACAACGACAGCAGTTACAGCCGACAGTCGACAGCCATCAGTTGCTTTGTTGTTGCTTTTGTGGTCCTTTGCTTTGGTGGTGCTATTTGTTTCGCCTCTTTGCTTGTTGCCGTTAGCACCGAAAACAACAACAACACCAATAACTGGCTGCGTGCAAGCAAGCGCGTCACGGCCATTCATGTAAAGGAGTAGCGGATTGAAAGAAAGCAAAGAGGTTGTCAAGTCGAAGAAGGTGGGATGAAAGATGAGGCTGAGGCTGGCTATGCTGTTCGACAGGATGCTCCAAATACAATGTTTCTTTTGAGTCATGGACCTACTCTGTTTTGACGCTGATAGCGCTTTGTTGCTCGGAAGCTTGAGTGCCCGTTAGAAGTATAGGTGGGAGGAGCGCAAAAAACCGCGTCATAGCGGATGCCGTAGCCAAGTGCGTTTTTTCGTGTCTACCATTTGATTGCCTCGGCTGCGAAAACCACTTCGGACATTGCATATTATGTGACAGAAACAGTTCTTGCTAATAGCAGTTGCGCTCAGCAGGCAGTGGAGGGCCTCTGAATGTATTTGGGCCATGAAAAAGCTCCTCATAAAGAACTCCCGTTCCGAGTCGGCATACAATTATACGTATCTGCATTTGAATACAATAGAAAAAATGCTAAAATGTAACAGTATTTTGTTTGGTCTCGGACACAGCGGCATAGAGGGAATTGAATTGTTGAATTTTCTTCCAAAACTGTCGCTAAGGAAATGCTCGCCATGGCTGATAAGGACATCCGGCACATCATAACTGTTGACGAGACTTGGGTTTATGAGTATAACGTCGAAATAGGCCAACAATCATCGGAATGGCGCTCACCGGAGGAGCCGAACCCCAAAAAACCACGCCAAAGTCGCTCAAAAATTAAGGTTATGCTGACTGTTTTTGACGTGATAACGTCTTATAATTCGATTTAACAGGCTGCACGCACGAAAAAATGTGTCGTTACCTTGCTCATTACTGTTCATGTGTAGTTACCTTGCTCATTACTGTTCATATGTAGTTACCTTGCTCATTGCCGTTACCTTGCTCATATTAGTGTTACCTTGCTCATTGCATTGAATGAACTGCAAGCGAAAGGGCGGAACGAACGACAAAGCAAACAAAGCAAACGAACGGCAACGTTCGATATCTTGCTCTCTCCTACTTAAGTGAGCGTATATATGTATGTATGTATATGCGCAAATGTACATATATAAATTCACGTATTTGTATTTGCATATGCCTTCTTATTGATTATTATTAATTTGATTCACTTGAAGAATTTAAAATAAAACCAAGTTTGTTAATAATACCTCTTGCTTTAATGTTATAATTATTAATTTTTTTATTATAGATGAAGGAAAAAATGTATGGTAATATTTACCATATACCTTATAAGATATGTTGTCTATACCAGGGCTTCTTAAACTGTGGGTCGCGACCCCCAGGGGGGTCGCGAGACTACTGCAAGAGGGTCGCAAAGATCTGATACTTTTCAATCATTATAAATAAAATTTTAAAATTAGTATACACACTACGTACTAACATAAATACAAATAAAAATAATACAAAATACTATTGTAGTTTTATTATAACTATTTTTTGAAAAAAGTGGCAATGCCAAACTGTTATGTAGGGCCTATAAATGAAAATATGGAAGTAGCATTTAAAATAATAAATACAACGCGCTCCTCGATTTTCAACTGAACGTTCGACATTGATGTCTGCAAAAATGGAACATAAATAACATAAGTTACGTTTAGTACGCAAACAAGCTTGTTTATTTGAATCCAATTGTACATGTATTATATAATTAGTGTGTAAGCTTTCAAATGAGGTTAAAATCTAACAACAACAACTACTCATTGGAAGAGCGGAAAATAAAAACACAAATGTTCCAATTATGCACCGCTTATTTATTTATAAAAAAAGTATAAAAAACAGAAGATATACTCATCAAAAGAAAGGTAACGGCTAAATTAGGAAGCACTACTCTAAGCAGAAAGGTCTGCAGGGGCACACCGCAAGGTGGAGTCCTCTCCCCTCTTCTTTGGACTTTGGCAGTAAACTCCCTGTTACTGACCCTGGAAAGAGGGGTTGCCACGTCACAGCTTACGCAGATGACGTAGCAATCGCCGTTAAGGGCAAATATCCTAACACCCTTATGGATATTCTGCGCTCTAACATGGCCACGCTTAGAAGCTGGACTGAGAGCAGGGGACTCGATATAAACCCCTCAAAAACTCAAATAATTCTCTTTACAAAGAAACACAGACTCCCTATAATCTCCCCGCTAACTTTTAAGGGTGTGTAGATTCCTTTGAAAGAGAACGTCAAGTACCTAAGACTCATATTAGACAGGAAACTCACGTGGAAATCTAATATTGAGGAAAGAGTAAAAAAGGCCAACGTTGCATTATACACTTGCAAAAAAGCGGTCGGTATCAAATGGGGACTTACACCCCGTATTACGCACTGGCTCTATACTTCGGTAGTTAGGCCAATCTTAATGTACGGAATACTTGTATGGTGGCCATCTGCTCAAAAGGCGACTTACGCTAAAACCATGAGTAAGGTCCAAAGAACAGCTTTTTTGTGCATCTCTGGCGCCTTAAGGACTACTCCAAACAAAGCGCTGGAAGTGCTAATCAACTTACCTGCCCTAAATCTGGTAGGAAAACACGTGGCCGCCGCCTCGGCGCTCAGATTAAAAAGTATGGCGCTATGGAAAGACCGGTGCTTTGGCCACGCTTCCATTTTGCACTCTGTGAATAGTCATAAACAAGAAATAGACTACTCTATCCCTAGACTCACCTTTGAAAGACTCTTCAAGACGAGTATACCGTCAAGAAGGGAGTGGCATACAAGAAGGTCATGGAGAAGGGGGGAACTAAACTTTTACACAGACGGCTCCAAGCTAGACGATAAGGTTGGTTACGGAGTTTTCTCGAAGGAATTAGGACTGGAACTATCCGTTCGACTACCAGACTACTGCAGCGTCTATCAGGCAGAGGTATTAGCTATAAAAGAAGTGGCTACATACCTAAATACGCACGCCCTAACAAAAACGATCATAAATATATTCTCGGATAGCCAGGCGGCCATCAAATCAATGAATGCGGCATTACTAAGATCGAAGGTTGCACAGGAATGCCGGGCAGCTCTAAATGATATTAGTGACGTATTCAAGGTCAGCCTTATTTGGGTTCCGGGACATAGAGATATTGAGGGAAACTGTAAAGCGGATGAGCTAGCCAGAAAGGGTACCGCTCTCCAACTGCTGAGTGATAAAAGTACCATTGGAATACCCATGGCCACGAGTAAACTAATAATAAAAAACCACTTTATCCAAGAGGCCAATAGGTCATGGAGAAATGAAGATACGTGTCTAACAGCTAGGCTACTATGGCCGCAAATAAACAAGAAAAGAACAAAGGAATTGCTTAGTCTCTCAAGAGACAATATCTCGAAGGTCGTGGCTTGCTTAACCGATCACTGGCTATTTGGCAGGCATTCCTCGAGGCTAGGAGTCTTCTCCCATGAATATTGCAGAAGTTGCAGAGATGAGGAAGAGGAATAAACAGTTGAGCACTTCCTCTGCAATTGTCCAGCCCTAGCTAAAATCAGAGCAGGTTGTCTAGGTAAATACTTTTTTAATTCTCTTACAGAACTGTCTGGCGTGGGGTTGACATCAATACTACGCTTCATAAGAGCCACGAAATGGTTCCACGAAGGAAGATAAACGAGGTTCCCGTGTAGCACAGTGGTATCCCAACGGACCTGTAACGTCTAAGTGAGTTGGTCGTGCAGACCGACTACCACCATAACCTAACATAACCTAAGTATAAAAAACAAATTATTTTATAAATTTCGTCCAAAGCCCCTTCGATTTTTTTAAGCCTTTATACGGTTTGGCATACTTTCTGTATATTTAGCCACAGTTTGTGGCGAAATGGAGTACCACACATCCTGGACTCGCTCCCAGACCTCATTCATCCCTTTTGGCGGGTTTTTATAGTGTACGAGCTTTTGTTTTACGAGAATCCACAAATTCCCAATGGGGTTCATGTGAGAGCTTTGTGCCGGCCACTGCATAACCGAAAATTTTTGGGACTTCAGCCAGCTGGACACCATTTTTGCCGTATATTTAGGGTCATTGTCTTGTTGAAAAATATCTTTTTCAACAGCAAGGCCGGTTTTGTGGATGGCAGCAGGCAAATTTTCGTGCAAGATCGTCAAGTACTGATCCTTTTTCATTCGTCCTTCGATTTTGATCAAAGGACCCACACCAGTGCAAGTGATGCATCCCGAAACCATTATGTTGCCACCACCATGCTTCACTGTTTCTTTCACGCTTGATTTTGTTAACTGCTGGGGATCTTTTGACCAAAACCATGAACAGCCATCCGATTCAAATCCGTTGATTTTTGTTTCATCTGACCATATCACCTGTAAAAAATAAAAATATGCATTAAATGAAATGAATTATTGAAGCTTTACTGCTTAGTACCTGCTGCCAATCTGTATTAGTCCAATCGGTGTGTACTTCAGCAAACTTTTTTCTGCTCATTATGTTTTTTTTTTTTTGAAAGCAGCGGTTTTTTCTTCTTTTCTGCAGCTTTCAATACTAATTTTTTCAAATTTCGTCTCGCTGTCCATTTGCTGATTTTCAAATTCATTGTCTGAGTGCCTTCTGACGGTGTCTTTACGCTACCGCTTGCAACTAGTTTAGCCAAATATATATGTGAAATGAATGGGTACGTATTCTTTAATCCTTATTTTATTTACATTGTAAAATAGTGCGATATTACATCTGCATCTACGGTTAATATATATTTCATTATATGGAGGAGGGGGTCGTTCAAAATTTCCTAAGCTTGAAGGGGGTCGCTATATAAAAAAGTTTAAGAAGCCCTGGTCTATACTAATATTATAAAGAGGAAAACTTTGTTTGTTTGTAATGAATAGGCTCAAAACTACTGGACCGATTTTAAAAATTCTTTCACCATTCGAAAGCTACATCATCCACGAGTAACATGGATTATATTTTATTTTGGAAATAGGGCTCGAGATATAGGTCAAAACGTGGACCCGGGTAACCTTCGGATGTGTATGTACAATATGGGTATCAAATGGAAGCTGTTGGTGAATGCTTTAGTACACAGTATTTTTCATGCCGCTCCGTGACTGGGGTCTCGGGATATAGGTCAAAACGTGGACCCGGGTAACCTTTGGTTGTGTATGTACAATATGGGTATCAAATGAAAGCTGTTGATAAGTGCTTTAATACGGGGTAGTTTTCATACCTATTGATGACTAGGGTCTCGAAATATATGCCAAAACGTGGACCCGCCGTGTCTTTGAACCGAATTAAACCAAACTTACACACATTGTTAAGTAGGTATTGAAGATGATTTCCGTATAGTTTGAATACCTATTGGTAGATAGGGTCTCAAGATATAGGTGAAAACGTGGACCCGGGTAACCTTCGGACGTGTATGTACAATATGGGTATCAAATGAAAGCTTTGGTGAATGCTTTAGTACAGAGTATTTTTCATGCCGCTCCGTGACTGGGGTCTCGAGATATAGGTCAAAACGTGGACCCGGGTAACCTTTGGTTGTGTATGTACAATATGGGTATCAAATGAAAGCTGTTGATAAGTGCTTTAATACGGGGTAATTTGTTATGTTATGTTATGTTATGTAATGTAATGTAATGTTATGTTATGGTATGGTATGTTATGTTATGTTATGTTATGTTATGTTATGTTATGTTATGTTATGTTATGTTATGTTATGTTATGTTATGTTATGTTATGTTATGTTATGTTATGTTATGTTATGTTATGTTATGTTATGTTATGTTATGTTATGTTATGTTATGTTATGTTATGTTATGTTATGTTATGTTATGTTATGTTATGTTATGTTATGTTATGTTATGTTATGTTATGTTATGTTATGTTATGTTATGTTATGTTATGTTATGTTATGTTATGTTATGTTATGTTATGTTATGTTATGTTATGTTCTGTTCTGTTCTGTTCTGTTATGTTATGTTATGTTATGTTATGTTATGTTATGTTATGTTATGTTATGTTATGTTATGTTATGTTATGTTATGTTATGTTATGTTATGTTATGTTATGTTATGTTATGTTATGTTATGTTATGTTATGTTATGTTATGTTATGTTATGTTATGTTATGTTATGTTATGTTATGTTATGTTATGTTATGTTATGTTATGTTATGTTATGTTATGTTATGTTATGTTATGTTATGTTATGTTATGTTATGTTATGTTATGTTATGTTATGTTATGTTATGTTATGTTATGTTATGTTATGTTATGTTATGTTATGTTATGTTATGTTATGTTATGTTATGTTATGTTATGTTATGTTATGTTATGTTATGTTATGTTATGTTATGTTATGTTATGTTATGTTATGTTATGTTATGTTATGTTATGTTATGTTATGTTATGTTATGTTATGTTATGTTATGTTATGTTATGTTACGTTATGTTATGTTATGTTATGTTATGTTATGTTATGTTATGTTATGTTGTGTTGTGTTGTGTTGTGTTGTGTTGTGTTGTGTTGTGTTGTGTTGTGTTGTGTTGTGTTGTGTTGTGTTGTGTTGTGTTGTGTTGTGTTGTGTTATGTTGTGTTATGTTATGTTATGTTATGTTATGTTAATGTTAACTCATTCTCTATATCCATACAAAATATCTATCAAACAAATAAAATTAAAATTTTCTTTTGAAAAATGCAACCATTCAATCAGTATTTTCTTATGACGTTATCACGTTAAACTATCGTCAGTAAACCGACTTTACAGACAACCTCTTTTTTTTTTCGATTACGAAGGTGTGGTGCCCTCGGAGTTCCTTCCGCAAGGCCGATCGGTTAACGCTGAATATTATTTAGACGTTTTAAAGCGTTTGCGCGAGAGCATTCGACTTAAAAGGAAGAAATTGTGGGACAACAAGTCATGGTTCTTGCATCACGATAATGCACCAGCTCACACATCACGTCTTGTTCGCGATTATTTGAACAAAAATAATGTTAATATCGTTCCGCAAGCACCGTATTCGCCTGATATGGCTCCATGTGACTTTTTCCTGTTTCCCAAGCTCAAGTTGCCGCTCCGTGGAAAACATTTTGAGACAATTGAAGTCATAAAAGAGAATTCGAAGAAGGAACTGAAATCCATACCGAAATCGGCCTTCCAGAAATGCTATGATGATTGGAAAAAACGTTGGCATATGTGTATCGCCTCCAATGGTGATTACTTTGAAGGAGATAAAATAAAAATTGAACAATAATTAACCGTTTGTGTTTTATTAAATCAGTCTCGTTCATATTTGAGCAGAATTATGCCGTGGTTAGCGCCGAATGTTAATCTACTTGAGGTTCAAAATAATATATATACATACATATTTATGTGCCGAGTTTAGTGTAGTGCTAGTGCGTACATACATACACATATCACTCAATATTCACATACGCGGCACAGATAGAGACATAAGAAGACGAGCCCTTAGCATGAAACTGGCTACAAATACGGTGGGTGAATAGACGTGGGTGCATAGAACTGTTCCACTTCATGGGCGCCATTCTTGGGCCTCCCGAAGCAATACAGAAAGTATTGCAGAAAGAGGAGGGATGGTTTTAGTGGCCACACCACTCAACGCAGTAGACGACGGTCGCTGTAAGTACGCAGGCATATTGAACCCTACCTCACCCATTCTATTCACTCTATGTTATCGGATACACGAACAGATAGAAAGAAAGATGTAATGCGACTCAATGTCAAGTGATCCCTGTAATTTGGACACTATCGACGGTTTAAAAAAAAAATCGTTTATTTATAAGTTTATTTCTTTTGGGATTTATACAATAAAATTTTTCTAATGAATTTTTTGAAGCGAAATATATGCGGGTATTTTTAACATTTTAAAACTTTTTTTAATTGTTTTTAGGATAAAATATACTCACCTTTCAAAATTTTTGGAACTAGTTTTTTTTCGTAAATATTTTTGTTTTTGTGTAATTTTTTTTAATTTTTTAGGATAAAATATACTCACACTTCCAATCTTTTTTTTTCGTAAATATTTTTTTTTTGTGTAATTTTTTAGGATAAAATATACTCACCTTTCAAAATTTTTTGGAATTATTTTTTTTCGTAAATATTTTTTTTTTGTTTAATTTTTTTTTTTAATTTTTTAGGATAAATTATACACACCTTTTAAAATTTTTGGAATTATTTTTGTTTGTAAATATTTTTTTTTTGTGTAATTTTTTTTTAATTTTTTAGGATAAAATATACTCACACTTCCAATCTTTTTTTCGTAAATATTTTTTTTTTTGCGTAATTTTTTTTTTAATTTATTAGTATAAAATTTACTCACCTATCAGAATTTGTTGGAACTATTTTTTTTCGTAAATATTTTTTTTTTGTGAAATTGTTTTTTTTTAATTTTTTAGGATAAATTATACACACCTTTCAAAATTTTTGGAATTATTTTTTTTTGTGTAATTTTTTAGGATAAAATATACTCACCTTTCAAAATTTTGGGAATTATTTTTATTCGTAAATAATTTTCTTTTTGTGTAATTTTTTTTTAATTTTTCACGATAAAATATACTCACCTATCAAAATTCTTGGAATTATTTTTTTTCGTAAATATTTTTTTTTTGTGTAATTTTTTTTAATTTTTTTAGGATAAAATATTATATACTACATTTCCAAATTTTTGGAATTATGTTTTTGTTTTGTTACAATAATGTTTTCTTTTTTTTTGTGTAATTTTTTTTACTATTTTAAAATAAAATATACTCACCTTTCAAATTTCTTTAATTATATTTTTTCGAAATTTTTGTTGTGTGTAATTTTTGAAAAAACACTCCTCTTTAGATTTGTTATTGTTTTTGTTAATAGTTGCGACTGTGCTCAGTAATCCTCAGAAGTTTTTTAGCGGGACTTCCATAACAAAAATCTGAAAAATTTTTATTTCTGTAGGTACGTCCGGCTGCCTGAGAAATAAATAACAATAATTGGCGCGTAAATTTCTGTTACTTGTATGGCCGAGTTCCTCCTGCTATTTATGCTGAGCGTCTTAATGTTGTTCCACAAATGTAGGGACCTGCAGTTTTAAGCAGACTCCGAACTGCAGATATTTTATATGGGAAGCTTTTGCATGGCTGAAATACACCCGGAGGTTTGCCATTGCCTGCCGAGGGGCGACAGCTATTAGAAAAAATGTTCTCTATAATTTGATGGTCATGCACGGAGATTCGAACCTACGAACTGCCGAATGGTAGTCACGCACCAACCCCTTCGGCTACGGCGGTCGCAAAAATGAATAAGTTATACAAAATTTTGGATAACTTAACGAAACTCACTGGACTTATTGCTCTCGACGTGCTTAATTGTTGACCGACCGACCGAAGAAATTCAGTCAACAACTAAGCCCACTTTCGAAATTAAAAATTCAATATTTTTGCAATTAACTAAGAAAATGTGTTCAAATTCAGTATAAGCAGGGAAATGAAAAAAATAATACGATTAGAAAACAGTTTTCAAAAATGGGCATAATAGTAAAATTGGCAAGTAATTACAAGACAATTTTCAGGACCCAGCTCCTCGAAAGCTACCAGCTTGACTTAGCTTAGATTCTTTTGATCTTCTTTTTGTTTTTATTTTAAATATTTGTTATAAAACGCATAATGTGGCCACCCTTTACACAAGATTGTACACACACATACACATATGTACATATGTATATAGGCTAGGTGTATATATGTAACTATTCATGAGTAGTGCTACAAAAACATAGGCAGTAATGTCAGCATGTCATTGAGCAAGTAAAATACGTAGAAAAAAAGCAAAAACAAAAACATAAACGAAATACAGCAACAACAAAGTTATCCACACATTCAACCCAAAGCCAGCAGCAAGTCCTTTCAGCCGCTGCGACAACTTCTTTTTAGTCCATCGCAGACTGCTGCTCTACTTCTTCACCCATATTTGCTTGCTATGCGCCTTTCTACTACAAATTGCTTCCGGCTCCTCTGGTTCACCAGCTTCGAACATTCCATGCATTTCTCCAGCATCTTCTGCTCTATTTTTCTTTAACCTCGTTGACGCTTTGCCAACTTTCCGTTGCCGTTGCAATGACGCTTCAGTCTGTAAAAGTCTACACGCCGCTCCAGCCAACGACGAGCAAATCGTGTACTCGTTGTACGAGTATGTGCAGGCGGTTTTTCTGTCTAGTCGAGTTGTTGTTGGTTTTGCCACCTCTGCAGTGCTTGGCTGCCGCCATGCATAGTTTGAAACCCTTTTTTGCGCTTGGATAGACAGTCTGCAGTGCAAAAGTGCAATTTTACCAGAGTCTGCGGTACATACACACACACACATAGTTGAGGTTTCGTTTGCCAACAACTCTACAACTTGCAGGCTTGCTGCAATTTGAATGCGCGCAACTACATATGTGTGTGATTATTTATGCATATATGTATGTGTTTATGTCTGTATGTATGACTTTAAGAGTATGACCACCTACATACTTTTCTCCCTTAGCTCCCGCACTGCATGTGAGTTTCCTACGAAAATCCTTCATTTCCACCACAATCGCCCCTTTTCGTGTTCTCAGCGTTCTCTCCCTGCTTTCTGTCATCGACCTTCCTAAGTCTTCTATTGTCTGCAAGCAAGTAAATGGTTCGTCTGTTTAGAGACTATCAATATTTCATGAATTTCCTATTCAACATATTTTTCTCCATATATTTCTTTTATTTTGTTTTTATTGTCCTTTCTTTTGGAGCCGCAAGCGCTACTCACAATTGTACTTATGTATGTACAGTTTTATTAACTTGACAAAATGAGATTTGATGTGTCAGTTGTTGAACATCATCAATTGCATTGGAATCTAAATGCGAGCATTTCACAAATAGTTATACACATGCAAACATACCTACAAACACTTACATGCCTATGTATATGTGTTTATACAAAAGATATACGAGTATTATAAAAGAAAATAAAGAACAACAACGCCAACCTTCCACTTACCTTACATACCTCGAAATTTTCCACTGTTACGGTTAGCAACGCGCATCTCTTCTGTAGATAACATTGATATGAGTCACTTTGTTGGTATTCATGTAAGTCCTCTCCACTTTATAATGGAAGTGAGCATTTCTCGCACAGATCAATCACGTTTCGTCATGCTACAACCAAAATAAGTAAAAAACAATGAAGAACGATAAAATGCGTTTGGATGTCGGTATGTATGTATGTATGTATGCATATAAGTACGTCTGCCTGTCAGTGCCCTTCCGTACGCATTTACTGATTTGTGATGTAAAGAGTGAGAAATATGTAGAGATAACAAAATTATCGCCAACAAAAATAACCAGTTTGGACAAGAGAGCGCAAATAAAACAACAGCAACAAATTGATTAAAAGAAAGATATTTTCAAGTATTTAAAACAATGCAACTTATGTAAGTATCCACATGTGAATGGATGTACTTATGTACATATGTACATACATATTAAGAGCTGTAAAAACTTTGCTTTAAAAATAAAATACACAATAAATGTAGCCAAGGTGCACATACAGCCACATACATCTGCACACATGCCAACAAATTCCTTTGACAGTTATAATTTCAAAGTGCGAGTAGTAAATTACTTCATTTACTCGCTTGGAAACGTAAGTGAACAGATTTTCTAATAGATCTGCTATACCTTTTTGCTTATAGGGGCTGTTTTTTTTTTAAATATTCGAAGGAACGAACTTCAGCATTGGCTGGTTAAAGAACAAAGTATTTTAATCCTCAATAAAATATGATGATGATATACCTATATTAAAATTTATTTTCTTAATTTCTTTCTTTTAGTTCGTTGACAACTATCGATATCGATAACTATTGTTTTGACAGATGAGAAACTTTGCCAAACTTTGTTGACACTTCTGCTCAGTAATTTTTGGCAAGTCATCATGAATCGTTTAACGCCGGAACAACGCTTCCAAATTGTAGAAATTAGCTTAAACAAAAATTGTTCGCGAAGTTCATAGAGCACTAAAGGCCGATGATGCCGCCTTTATGTCTTTCGAAATTAGGAAAGAGTTACCGTTACGAAGTAAGGCGAGCGCTATCGAGCCATTCTGACTGAATTTTTATTTCTAAAAATTAATCAGCTAAACAGCGACGTCATTTGGTTCCAACAAGACTGCTCAACTTGCCTTACAGCGCGCTTAACAAATGATTTATTGCAGTATTCAAGCCACCACAAGCGCCATACGGCCAAGTATATTAGAAAAAGTAGTCAAAAATTGGACTGCCCAAAAGGACCATGTAATTCGTAGGCACGGCAGACATATTCCGGATAATATATTCAAAAAATTAATTCCATACAAAATACCAGATTATAATAAAAAATCATTCCAACAATATTTCTGTTTTGTACTATAATTTAAAATTTACACACTGTTAACTCGTGTGTTTTATTAACAGTTAACGGCACTAATATCTGTATCTTTTTTGATAAGAGGGAAGCAGACAATTGGATATTTACTGATGACGCTTCCTTCATCATTGGAGGACAGGAATACATGTTAATGAAAATATTATATAAAGGGGGATCAGATTGGAAGTACCTACTTTTTCCAGTAGGGTTTTTTACAGATCACGCGTGACTACTGTCAAACTAAATACATAATTTTTTTCAGTATTCATTAACATTTCATCATGGAAAGACTTACGCCTCAACAATGTTTACAAATCGGACAATTGTATTACGAAAATCGACGCTCTGCGAAAAGCGCTCATCGATGGTGTTCAGCGATGAGGCCCCTTTTTAGCTGAATGCCTACGCCAGTAAACGAAATTGCCATATTTGTAATGAAGAGCAACCCGAAGCCATTCAAGAACTGCCATTGCATACATTGAAAACAACCGTTTGGTGCGGCCTATGGGCTGGAGGAATAATCGGCCCGTATTTCTTCAAAGACGAGGCTGGCGCCAATGTAACAGTGAATGGCGAACTCTATCGCGACATGATGAACGAACGACCTTTTGATGCCGGATGCCGGAAATTGAAGCTCGTGATCTCCACAAAATTCGGTTGTACTTGCGATACAGCCCGTGACCAGTCTTGGACCAGTGGATTGGCCGTCAAAATCGAGTGATATCACAGCTTTGGGTTTTTATTTGTAGGGTCTGTAAAGTCTTAATGCTATGTGGGTAAACCCAGCTTCGATTGAGGCATTGGAATCCAACATTACCGAGGATTTACGAGATTAACGAGATACCGATTTGCGACGCATATTTAAAAAAATAAATGTCACGAATCGTGCCACACAAAAGTAATAAAGATTGCCCAATTAATTTGAGTTTTCGTTGTATTATTTCAATTTAAAATCCGATACCTCGAAACTGATTACCCTTTATAAGACCAGAGCAGTAAAGCAAGCCAAAAAGACATTCCAGTAGAAGAAAGGCGCCGTTCAATTATACTCTAACAAAGCAGATCGAATAGATCCACGATGTGCAGAATGCAAAGGTGTGGCTAAAATAAAACCGTTAATCGGCTATCAGCGAGTTTAAAGGAATCAGCTGATTTGCTGACGTAATTAGGAATATAATAGCAGCTTGTTTGTAACAGAGGTAGAACAAATCTGAGGTGGACAATCAACGTAGCCACAGAACGTGGTACTTCGTTGCCGTCTGAACAATGGCTGATTTGAGGAGCGTAAAACTGCGTGTGAAGTGAGCATGCAAAATTGTGCTGTCAAGTCCCCTATGACGTAGCAGCCCTCGCATAATTTTGCTTTGGCTCGCCAAATCTTGTCGTCTATCATTCTTCGAACAGATCATCTAAGCGTAGCTGGATTCACATGTTAATAACGATCGTTACCACTTCGCTTAAAAGTAACTATGGTGGTACAAGCTAGCACCTAACTCAATTCCTTTCTGGACATGGGACATTTCGAAAAAACCTCAATAGATTTGGCTACAACAGTTCGCAATGCTGTTCAATCTCCACGGGAAGTGAAGAGGATGTTGATCACGTCGTCTTTCAAAACCGAAGACTTAAAAATTTTACGTGGCGTAATTAATATGGATTATATCTTGCACTCGAAGCTTCGCAAGAGCCAACAATAACTAGTCTATGAGCCAACCAGCTCCGTGAGTTAATACTTTTTTGGCAGTTGCGCGGGAAGCGTGGCAGATAGTGCAGAGGTGTTTAGGAGGTAGGTGGGACTGAGTGGCCACAAATCGTGCACTAGATTTTCTTCATGAGATTTTCCTCTTCGCGGGCGTGATCCCGAGAAAAACACATCAAGTTTATACAGATGTACAATAATTGCATAGTTAAAAAAATTTCCCTCGACAATTTCACGAATAAATATTCTGCGAAATAACGCGTCAATAACAGTAATAAACTAACGTACACTTCCACATTTATGAAAGGTAGTCAGGCCCAGCTCTAACGCAAATTTGTGGTGCGCATCTTGCAGTTGCCTCGCATATGAAGAGACCTAAAGCAGTCCGCCGCCTCTGAACAGCAGCAGGGCTGCGGCTATTAAACGAATTCACTGATGCTTAGGGCCTGTCGCATTCAACGAACTCTGCACCTTTTGTTTGTATGGCATACCGAACTACTTACGGTAGCCGCCCAAATCTAAACTGACTTTAATTTTCAATTTAATGCGTTGATCTCTAATTACTGGCTGAAATATTCAAAATTCTCCCCTAATTTGTTTTTATGCTTGTTCTGCCCCTAATCTACTAAAGATTTTCAATGTAACTTAGCTTGAATGATTATTAAACCCCACTTCCTGTTCCACCAATTGCCGCGCCCTCAATTTCAATCCATATACACATCCATGCGAGTATTTTCAAACACCTCAAACGCTAAGCTGAAACCGAGACCAAAACTGAAATGAACTCAATTCCGCACAAAATGCATACCAACAAGAACAATTAAATGCAACAAACAATGAGACAAAAGGACAGAAGTCACATGCAACTTAACGTGTCAGGCGACAGCAATAACATGCACCGAAAGCAGTCAACTTAAGCTGCATGGCAATTGAGGTGAGCAGCCGCGCAGGAGGAGGGTGACTGTAAGTAGGCAGGCTACAGGCAACAGGCAACAGGAGACAGCTTACAGCTTGGGGAAGGCAGGAGCCACAAGCCAACCAGCCGTCAGCCTTTAGCTCCTGTATTCCACGCCGCCAGTGGTAGACAGCTGCAGCTGCCGCGCCAACCACTATCTACTACGTTGGTTGCCCCGGCTTGTTGCACGGCTGCCCCCACAGCCATCGCCATATACATATGTACATATGTATGTATGTATGTGTGTACGTGCCGCTCGCAATAGCCAGTGCACCAACGAACGACGACACAGCATTGTGGAGGCACATATGCACATCGGAACATATGAATTCCACGTTCTTGCAAAGGTACAGATCTTTCGCTTGGCATTTCCCTTTCTCAGTCACGCCCTCCCCTTAAACACTCTTTCAACACTCGGCGCTGCTGCTTTTGTGGCATTCTACCGGGCACTTATGCAGTCGTGGCAGCAACACATTTCAACACTTTCAGCGCCGCAGTTACCCCCCAGCAAGACCGACCAGCGCTTGTGGCAACAACAAAAGCTGTTGGAGCTCAGAACGAATGCGTTTGCGGTGAGGAGGAGTCGATGGCGCGGGTGTCGTAGAATTGAAATTTAGATGAGCAACAGACGTACCCTCCACGAGATGAGGTGAGTGGCACTGAGATGAGAAGAGGTGAGGTGAGCGGAATTAGTTTGTGGCTCGAATTGAAGTGGTGGAGTGCTGCAGTGGCTAAGGCAATGGCAACGGCAATGCACTCACTCACATGTTGCCACAAAATGTTTACTTTTAAAGTGTGTGCATAGCATGTTTGTACATATGATTGTGCTTACATAAATTTATCTGTATGTATGATTGTTCTGCACACACATACACACATATGTATATCTGTGTATTCATGCCACACAATGCCAGCCAGCAGGCAACTTGTTCATGCTGGCTTCTTCTTATTCACATCTTTTATGAACACAGCCGCTTACCCGCAAGCACACACATACATACTTATGCACTCGCCCATATGCACACATGCACATACATACACACATTTCGGTGCTTCAGCAGGCTCGCACGTATATTTTGTGTTTAAACTACGTATTTCTTGTTGTTGGTCTTCGGCCTTTCAGCTGTGTTGTCTGCTTGCCCATCTGTTTTCCTGCTTTTTGTTGTAGCAATAACTAAATATGAATGTTTGCTTGTCTGAACTTAGAGGTAACTATCTGCGCTTCTTACAGTTGCATTTGTGGCTACTTCAGTTTCTGCCATCGCTTCTGTTGCTGTTAAGGTAAAATGACACTTGACTGCTGCAACAATTTTGAGTCTGCCTCCGACTTTAACGTCTTCACCGCTAATGCAATGCGGCAGCGCGTTTTTGAACTGATGAATGTGTCAACAATGTGTAATTGCTAGTAACTGATGCACTGTGTGTTCCATGCCCCAAGATCTAATTGCATTTCCTATTGTGTCAGCATTTAACGGCTTGGGTTATAGGTATACTTGGGAGCCCATAAAGACATATTTACATAGAAGGCCCCCAGCGTAGCAGTAACAAAGAGAGTAGTGGTGTGGGATGGAAGTTCCGAGCAGCTGCTGTCAAGTGACTTGAAACTTGTCGATATGATGGATAATTTTCTTTTGAAAATGCGTCCATCTTAATTGGCAATTATTTTTTATTTTTGTTTTTTTTATGAGGAGGAAGCATCGAAAGCCTAACCCCGTCAGTGTGGGACTTTAAGCCGAACTAAACCTCCTGCCGTCAAAGTACCCATCCCCCGGTATAACCGTTAAGTATTCGTCGGGAGGCGGTTTGAGCACTAAACTCAACGTCCGTTATTGTCCTGATGCAATACGTCGAAAGTAGCATATGCTTGTTACCACCCACTGTTTAGGTTATCTGCTGAGAGAGCCACCCCTGTCATAACAGTACTCCCCCACCCACCATGTCTCTGTCCATACCACAGAAAGATAAGTTTCTATGTCTGGTATCGTCAGTTTACCTGCATCCAAATAAATTTAACTAGAAAGTGGTCCTACAGCACAACCGTAAGTTACTAAATCCAGGGTTCGAATTGCTGACTGAACTTCAACTATGGCATTTTCAATGCATAGTCGTTTTTTGCGCAATAACCGTGACTATCGCTTTAGCTATGAAATAGCTGCATGTTAAATGGAAATGAAACATGCAAACACTCAAATGAACCGAACTGCTTAACTGACGACTATGAACGACGAATAAGTGTAAGCCGACAGCCACAGTTCTTCGTGTAACAGTTAACTATAACTATAACTATAATGCTAAATACACACCAGGCAACCGTTGCAGCAACTCGGCCATGTTGAAGCAACCGTTGCCTCGTGTGTAGCAGTGTTGCCTATTGATTTTCGTGTTGCTGCAACCGTTGCCTGAAATATCAAAAAGATTTGATTTTTGGGATAGGTTGCTGCAACTGTTGCCTCGTGTGTATCATTGTTGACTACTTTTACTCGTTCAGTTCGTTGAAAACAAGCGAAGAAGAAGGTTCGTGCGGAGAAAATTAAGTGAAAAGGGAAAAAATGGCAGTTGAAAATAATGAAAATTATCTTAATTTTATTAACAAATATTAAAATTTGAGAGAGCTGTGGGATATAAGTAGTGAAAAATATAAAAATAAAAATTTTAGAAAAAAAGCATACGAACAATTAAAAAATGAGTACAATAAAATTGATAAAAATGCTACAGTGAATACGGTAAAAAACAAAATCAAAAACATGCGCACTGCCTACCGTCGCGAGTCAAAAAAAAAATGCAAAGTAAAAAAAGTGGCGCTGGCCTTGATGATCTGTATGAACCGAATTTATGGTATTTTGAAGCCCTTGATTTTTTAAGAGATTTAGAGATGCCCGAGCCTGGAATCAGTACAGTAATAAGTTCAGACGATGACAATGCTTCAAGTGTAAGTATATTTATTTTAAATTATATTGAAAATTGTTATTAGCCTTGATTTGATTATTAATTTTGGATTTTTCTTGTTGACCTCGAAGCCAAGTATAAATAAAAAACAGGACGGCTTCTGAATTTTTGTTTTTATTTTCGTTGACCTTTCAATCTCCGCCTGAGATCATCATCAGATCGAAGTAGCGACGAAAATAAAAACCAAAATACAAACGCCGTCCTGTTTTTTATTTATACTTGGCCTCAAGCTCAACAAGAAAAATCAAAAATTTAATTAAAACTGTCAGTTACAATAGCATGCAGCGAGCCACTGGAAAAAGTATGTTTTCTAACTTTACATTCCTATTAATCTTTCAGAGTCCTATGCCAAGTACGAAGAAATCTAGAAGCTCCCAAAATTGTGAGAGGAACGAGCTATTACGAAAAGCTACCAGACATATTGAAAATTTGGCACAAAAAGAAGAAAGCGACGAAGCCGATACTTACGCAAAGGCCTGGGCGTGCTCATATCGCAAATTATCAGTGGAACAAAAGCTATTTGCGAAAAAGGCTTGCGACGAAATTTTTATTTTGGGACAGTTGGAGAAATTGACATTGAATTCTGTGCAGACCCAAACATCCACATACCCACCTCGGCATGCTATTTATAAGCCAATATCGCAAAGAATATCAATGAGCGATATATCAAACAGTGCGTCTGTTTCTCACTCGACCCCAATCCAGTTCAGCTCATCGTCTTCTCCACAAATCATTAATGTAGGAGATGCTGATGGAGCAAATAGAGTGCAGTATTCGTCATTTCAAGACCTACTCTCAGATGTAGACTTCAATTAAATTAATAAAATTTAATTACTTTTTTATTCCTTTTATTTTTTCAGTATTTAAATAACTAGTAATAAGCAAAAGAAATCTTTGAATTGAATTAATAAAATTTAATTACTTTTTTATTCCTTTTATTTTTTCAGTATTTAAGTAATTAGTAATAAGCAAAACAAATCTTTGAATAAAAATATGAAAAAACAATCCTGAATTTCTTTATTTTCAATATACCGCAAAGTTATTGCCAGGCTAATTTCTGCTGATATTGCCTCTCTCAATATGGTATCTTGTTTCGTTATTTTGGGCTTTACGAAGTCCAACAATTTTCTAAACAGGGCTTCGTCCATCCTCATGTAATTTTTATAGTCCGCTGGTTCATTTTCCTTCAGTTCTTTCAGCAGCCTCTCGTTCGAAAATTCGATTTTTTTTAAAAAGCAATTTTTGGACCAAATTTTCTTTCTCTTCTTTGGTTGCATCTCTTCTTCCTCATTTTCGTACAAAAGTTCGTCAATTATAATAAGAGAAGTAATTTTACGTATTTCGTCGATCATTTAAAAAATTTAATTTTACGTATCTTCCGCTCGTACCTTTCCTGCACCACAGTTATACACAATACTGAGATTGAAGCAACGGTCGCAACGTGTTTCTTAAACAAAGGCAACACGTTGCTGCAACCGTTGCTTCAACGGTTGCCTGGTGTGTATTTAGCTTAACAGTTAACTATAAGAACTATAGTTGTTTGAATGCATCATTGTAATAACTGCGACAATAGCTTGGATAGCGATGATCGATACATATCCCATATTTAGTTAATATATGTACATATGCGTATACCTGAATGCTGGGTTTTTTAAGTATGTAAACTTTGTAAATATGCGTATACGAGAATACTGTGGTTTTTTAAATATGTATACATTGTACCTGAATTTTGCAATAATAAAAGAACTACTACATCTTGTGACAAATATTTAAACAACCAATAAGAAATAAATATTAATCGACTTGAAGCCTCGCTTTCTCAATATGCATACAGCAAAACTAAAGATAGTGTTTCCTCAGGACCAATCCGCTATTTTGGCTTCCTCAAGGAACTGCTCACTAATTTTAAAAGCAGCTCATACACAGGCGGGGACATCCTTGTGTGTGAAAACAATTTATCAGGCTCCAATGTTTTCATTCGGCGGAACACTTGGATTTGATAACAACTTGTGCCCCAACTCCTATTTAATAGCCGAACTTTATACCTTCTGCACTTTTTTTGGTCCTTGTATTTTTTATATAAAATATATAGTTGAAATAAATTAAGAAATAAGTCGCAAATTTCGATGTCTTCTTCATCCATTTTGTCACCGATGTATTTTGTAAATATTGTTTGTATGTATGTAACCAACTAAAACAGCTGTTATCTACGAGAAATAGTTTTGCTCAGTTTTGTGCACGGTAAGGGCATGCGGTAAGGAAATTCCGTGCTGGCTTCACTGTTTTCAGCATAAGCAATTGTCGCAGTTATTACAATGATGCATTCAAACAACTATAGTTCTTATCAGTGTTGCCATTTTAGCTTTTTTCAAGCTAGATTTAGCTTTTTTTGTTTTCGTTTAGCCGGAAAAAATGTAATTTAGCTTCTAACTTTTTTTTAGCCTTTTTTCGAATTTTTTTTAGCTTTTTTTAGCTTTTTTCTAAGATTAATAAAATTCGATAGTATAAAAATTGTTAATCTAGTCTCCACAAAGTATGTATAGTGTGTGTCCGCTTAACACTGAATGGCAGCACGAACAATCGATTATTGCACTGTTCTTTTCACCGCCAACATTTCCATGTATAAATGCAAAATAATTTTCGAACATTCCTAACGATTCGCGCCGCGTTGTTGCATCGAGTAAAATTTGCAGAAATATGGAAAGGTAAGTTAAAATTGTGCATTTAAAGGTAAAAATTGTTAAATTTATGTTATTATACCTATTAGATATTTTAAAAAAGCTGTGCCGGCTCCAATTGAGACATCTTCGAGTGAAGAGGACAATTTGAATGAAGTTGAACCGAAAAATACTAAAAGGTAAGTGCGTACATACATACCTATGTATGTTTGTATGCACAAATGTATTGCATACTTTCAAGAAAATTCTAAGAGTTTGCCGTTTAACGTAAATATTATCAATAAAAGCAACGAAAATCTAATTTATTTTCGTTTATTGATAAATTTAACGTTAACATGCAGCCCTGAAGTAACTATTGTGAAATAAATAGTTGTGTATTAAACAGGTGTTCCCAAAGAATTGATTTACAAACATCCGAGAGTGAAAGTTCGTGCAGCTATTCGGATGAGGAATCACCGCGCAGAAAGACCAAAAGGTATTATATTCACATGCCGCTTTTATTGTTTTTTATATTAAATGACGTTTTTTTGTGGCGCAGATATACCCAACAAGTGAGAAAAGCTTGGTTCAGCGATAAAAGGTTTAAAGATTGGATATCTGAATATGATGACAAAATATTGTGTAAGTTTTGCGGCTGTAAATTGACACCAAAATTATGCACTTTGATAGCGCATGCAAATACGAAAAAACACAAAGCAACAGCAGGTCCATTTTTAAGAGGAAAGCAGGCAACAATTTCTTTTAAAGCTGTTGGTATTATTTATGATACAAAGCGAGCCGAATTAGCTAACGCACTTTACGTCGCTTCACACACAGCTATCTGTTCCGTAGATCATTTATCTACGATTCAAAGAAACTCGTTTCACGACAGTTCAATAGCTACAGGAATAAAACTGGCTCGATCAAAATGTAGTGCTTTAATTCGAAATGTGCTATGTCCATATTTTAAAAATCGGTTACTTTCTGATATCGGTAGCAATCCATACAGCTTAATTATTGATGAATCGACAGATATAAGCGTTAAAAAGTACCTCGGAATAGTGATAAGATATTATAGCGCTACCAGCAAATCAATTGTTAATACATTTCTTACACTATCAGTTATCGAGGATTGCACGGCAAAAGGATTAGTAGATTCAATCTTAAAAACATTGAGTGAGTTTGGGTTAGATATTAAAAACTTAAGGGGCTTAGGAACAGATAATGCTAGTGTTATGGTAGGCAGAAACCGAGGCGTGATTTCTTTATTAAAGCAACATCAACCTAATATTGTTTTAGTTCCATGTGTTTGCCATTCGATCCAATTGGCTGTTTCGTCTGCTTCGAAATTACTTCCCAATAAAATTGAATTTTTGATATCAGAAACATATAACTGGTTTTCTAAATCCGCAAGTAGACAAAATAGCTATTCCATGTTGTATGCTGCCATAAATGATGGGCTAGAACCTTTACAAATGGTTAGAGCCTGCTCTACTAGATGGCTGTCTATCGAAGTTGCCGTTAAAAGAGTAACCAGTCAATGGTTGGAATTGAAAACGCACTTTGGTATTGCTGCAACAGTGGAATGCTGTCATAAAGCGAAGCTGTTGGCAAATCTGTTCTCTGACGAAAATTTAGCTTATTTAATGTTCCTTGGCCCTATATTAAAAGAAGTTCAAATGGTGAATAAGCTTTTTGAAAGCAATTCTGTAGACCCCCTCAAGATGTTCAGTGACTTAAAGTATCTACTTTCAAATCTTTGCTCACTTGTTACTTACTCCTCAGAAACTTTTGACCCATTGTCTTCTCCGTTGTTGCCGTTATTAATTCCTCTTCCTTGTTTCCATTACTCCTTTGAGGAGTTTATGAAAACAAACATTAATGATATAGATACAGAAAAAAATATACGAGATAACTGCCGTAGTTTTCTTATTAAACTAATAGAGCAATTACGCCAACGTTTGCCAAGTAATATCGACACTTTGAAAAATATTAATTTCTTTTCTATGGAAAAAGCACTGAGCGCTGTAAAAACAAACATATTTGATAGTTTCAAACAAGAAAAATGTAGATATACATCTGACGAGATAAGTAACATAGAAATGCAATGGAAGAAATTGCATCTAATCGAATGGGAAGGCATAGATTCCACAGTTGCATTTTGGACACAGGTTCGGGAGTATAAGAATGCGTTCGGGGAAAATCCTTTTGCCAGTCTTTCTAATTTTGTTTTTGAATTTTTGGTTCTGCCGCTGAGCAATGCGGAGGTTGAGCGTATTTTTAGTACGATGAATAATGTAAAAACTAAGGTGCGAAATAGGACTAGTACTACAATGTTAAATGCAATTTTATGTATAAGGTATGGACTAAAAAAAGAAAAGAAGTGCTGTCATGACTTTGTCATAACAAAAGATCTCATTAGTCTCATGAACAATTCCAGTATTTATTCTTATTCCTCGGATGATGAAGAAAATTTTGACATAGAAATATAATAAGACTTTTACAGCCCAATCTAATATAAACGCATTGCGGTAACTTTTTGTCAAAAATTGTCTCATGTACATACAAGTTGTATGAAAGTAACATAAATTAATTTGCGTGCGTAAAAACCTAATTTGATTTCCAATTTTGGTTCTGCGTGACACCAGGGTTTGACATATACACACATATTTTTATCAAGAAAACTTGTGTTTATATCGGTTAGAGCAAAAAACGTCGTTTATGTTCGTGCGTTTATATTAGGTTGGGCAGTTAGTAAAAGGCGCATTTTTTATTTTGTTAACTGGAAGTGGAAATAATTTTATGAAGTACAAATTGCAATGTTTCGTAGCTTTATATTTACATATATGATGCAAAGCATCAGTGTATATACAATATATACTTTTATGAAATTGAAGTACAAATTAAATTTAATGTTTCACTACATGTGTAAAATAGTTATGCTAA
>JAYXIM010021611.1:0-205378 GCA_037575425.1 Anastrepha fraterculus | reverse complement strand
CTTGTCATGTCGGTCTCCTTGCCGCGGGGATGAGGCTTAAGTGACGAGTTAACCCCATTCTATGGAGATTAACTTACCACGAACTAAGAGGGCAGCTCCATATAGGAATTGGGTATCCACTCAACCGCGGAACGGCGGAATTGGTGGCCACCCAAGTACTATGTGGAGAGTGCATTTTCCTACAATGTGGAGGCTAAACAAGGATCTCTCTGCACGAGGTAACCCACTTCTGGGAAATCCTCCCGTCGAGCAATCGACGGCTCGGGCATCGGATGTGCAGGCCCGAACCCCACATTCCCCAATGACCGGAACTGACACCCAGAGTTCCGGAGGAAGCGCACTACTAGTGGTGAAACATGGCACATTGGCTATGCCAATGGAGAGCCGAGTGAGTGTGAGCGATACACCGCCGTCGAAACGATCTGAAGCAACAGAACAAGTTGTGGAGGACGTGGAGATGGCGGACAATCTCTCAGTAGACTCAGACGGATCTCTGGTACCGAGTAAGTCTTTGACAACGGTTAAACCTGGTGCGAATCAGGTAAGTACCGGTAAAAAGACCGAAGTTATTGGAGATTTGAACGCAGGTGTTGGTCTAACCGCAAGGCAGATCAAACGAAGAAGACAGAAGGCGAGGCAAGCCGAAGCACTAGCTAAGGCAAGGACTCAAGCTCCGTCGACTTCAACACCTGTAACGGAAACGGGAAAGCGTGGCAGAACAGAGGATTCCTCTGTAGCGCTGCGCTCTTCCGGAAATGAAACGGGGTCTGTGCCAACGACCGGGAAGAGGAGAAAGGCAAAGAAGAGGAAAGCCGAGAGACGGAATTCGGAAATGCCTGCATCCTCGACCCAATCCAAGGCAGACAAACCTTTGCCTGACAAGGCAGAGGCTAAGGGACCTCAAATGTCGAATGGCACTCTTTCGTCAACGTCTGGCGAATCATTCGCGAGAATGGCAGCAAAGGCAATGACGGTGGAGATACATACCGACAAACAAGATGGTCTACTGTCCAAAGGGCAACAAGACTATCTTGACAGCTATCTTTGGAAAGCTATCGGTGAGTCGAAAGACGCGCCGATCGAGGGGAAAAGCGTGGTGGACGGCATCGTAAAGGTGCACTGTTCCAATGCTTTTTCCCGAGAATGGCTAGAAAAAACGACAGCAAAGATTCCAGCCCGCGAAAACAGCAAGTTTATTCTTGAAGAAAGGCTGGTACGAGCGAGTGTCTGGATTCCGGGTCCTTCCTGTAATTCAGCAGAACTCCTTAAACGCATCCGTGTTCAGAATAAGGATCTTGACACGACTCTCTGGAGAGTATACTCGTGCACCAGGCAGAAATCCGCTACCACTTCGGAGGCGGGTTCCCACCTGGTACTGGGTATCGATCTTGGGTCCCTCAAGGTGCTTAAGTCGAAGTACGGGTGCCGTCCTCACCTACATCTGTCTCATGACTGAAGTAATATTTACAGAGATAAATCTGCAGCATAGCAAAGCGTCTACGGCTCTCTTGTGCCATAGGCATGCAAAACTGCAAACAAACCCACACATAATACTTATACAAGAACCATGGGTATGTCACAAGCGTATCTGTGGTCTAAGTGGGGACAAATACTTCATTGTGAAGGGAATGTGAGACCGCGAGCATGTATTATCATGCCGAGGTTGATCGAACACACGATGTTAAAAGAACTATGCTCCGGAGATATCGTTGCTGCAAAAATAAAGTACTTGAAAAGTGGGAACAGTGTCGAAGCTATCATAGTTTCGGCCTACCTACCCTACGACTCTTTACAGCCACCTCCTTCGAGGGAGCTAACTGAAGTGGTCAAGTACGCAGAATCCAATAATCTGGGGCTAATAGTGGGCTGTGACGCAAATTCACAGAACATTGTGTGGGGAAGCAGCAAATGCAACCCCAGAGGTCTCAAGTTACTGGATTTAATCCTGTCATCCGATTTGGTCATCCAAAACACTGGTAACAAACCAACTTTTGTGACCAGAAGGAGACAAGAGGTGATTGATTTAACACTTACCAATAGGTCAGTTGGAAATCAAATGAACCGATGGCGCGTTTTGGAAAAGGGCTCTCTTTCTGATCATCGTCTTATCGAATTCCGACTGGGAATTGTCACAATATCAATACCTTCCGGTAGGAATCCTCGAAATGTGGACTGGGACAGGTATGGTGAGCTTGTCACAGAGCGATTACCAAACCTGAAAAAACTCAAATCAGCAGAAATCAGCAAAACAGAAGAGGACTGGGCCAATCATCGACTTACACAGAGAGAATATAAGAAAAAAGTATGGCAAGCCAAACTTGAATCCTATAGAAATTTCTGCAGTAACGTCGAAGAAATGAGGGAAACAGCGAGACTTTGTAAGGTCCTTCATTTAGATCGCTCAGTAAGGCTGGATTCCATTCGAAAGCCTGATGGTTCATACACCGTTTCCAAATCGGAAACGTTTAATGCTCTACTCGAAACCCATTTTCCGGGTAGTAGAACTCTCTCTGAAGCTGAGAGTGGCATGAACAATGACGGTGGCAACGGTGGAACCACTAGGTACAGCTGGTATATTGCTAGTCGGATAGTGACAAGGGAATCGATAAGGTTTTCCTTATCTTCCTTTGAGAACTTTAAGTTCCCTGGACCTGACGGAATATATCCAGCAATGCTTAAAAAGGAGGAGACAGGCTGATTGAGGCCCTGAAAAGGATCTTCACAGCCTGTCTTGCATTTGGTTAAATACCATCCCAATGGCGACGCGTAAGAGTAGTATTTATTCCGAAACCAGGAAAAGATGACTATTCCCCTAGCAAAAAGTTTTAGACCAATCAGTTTGACATCGTTCATGTTGAAAAGTCTGGAACGAGTGGTGGAGAACCATATTCGAGTGGGGGTATTGCCGAGAAGTCCACTTAGTAGAAATCAACACGCTTACCAGAGTGGAAAATCATGTGAATCAGCCTTACACGATCTTGTTAGCAAGATTGAAGCTGGGCTGGAAGCTGACGAATACACAATGGGCGTGTTCGTGGACATTGAGGGGGCTTTTGATAATGCCACTTTCGGCTCGATATGTTCTTCTGCCGAACGACACGGAGTTAATCAAGCCATTATAAAATGGATATACTCCATGCTCTCTGAGAGGCTGTAAACCGCTGGTGGGAGCGATGACGAGCAAAGCACAGTCAGGGCCAAGCATGGATGTCCCCAAGGGGTTGTTCTTTCTCCGCTGCTGTGGTGCTTCGTCGTAGACTCCCTATTAGCGGAGATGCAGGAACTCGGCTTTCACGTCCAAGCATATGCGGACGACGTCTGTGCGCTAACATCGGATAAATCCTTAAGGAGGCTTTGCACGAAAGTGCAGACGATTCTTGACAAAATCGATGATTGGTGCATGAGACAAGGTCTTTGCGTTAATCCGAGCAAAACAACCATAGTCTTGTTTACGAGAAAACGGAAATTGGATGGACTCAGCCTTCCAACACTGAAAGGTGTGACACTTGGTCTTTCCAACGAAGTTAAATATCTAGGAGTAATCTTGGATAAGAAGCTGACCTGGGAGACACACGTTTCACTGAAGGTGAATCGTGCATTGAAGATTTTTCAGCAATGCCGTAGAGCCTTTGGCAAAACTTGGGATCTGAAACCTGCTGTGGTCCTATGGATATACACGGCACTTATCAGACCAATCATCACTTACGCTTCTGTGGTCTGGTGGCGACGGAGCATGGTTAAGTCCACAATCCGGGAACTATACAGGCTGCAAAGAAGTGTATGTTTATGTATCACGGGTGCCATGAGTAATACCTCTGGTGATGCCCTAAATGCTATGCTTGATTTGCTCCCCCTGGATCTTAAGATACAACAGGAAGCAATAAAAGCAATGTGTAGACTCCATAAATATGGTTTCTGGCACGAAGATGGAACTTCGGGACACAGAGAAACCTTTAAGGTGCTGTCGGAGCAGTATCCACTGTTTTTGGCACCTAAAGATGACCTGATACCCACAGTTTCATTCGGAAGGAAATTTGATTTCTCACGCAATGGAGCAATCCAGAATGCATGCAGGGAGGTTTGACGGATATTTTCTTTACCGATGGGTCCAAGACTGAAATAGGGTCTGGAGCCGGATGGTACTTAAACGATAGTAATAAGTATCACTATGCTATGGGGGGAATGGCAACTGTAGCCGAATGGATAATCGAGAGGAGATGGAGCGGGAAACAGATTGGAGTCTTCAGTGACAGTCAGGCTGCATTGTAGGCCCTGGAGAACGCGAAGCAAATCTCAAAGATTGTTCAAGAATGTAAGAAGAAGCTTAATTCTGTCGCAAGACAAAACAGGCTTGTACTTATATGGGTTCCGGGACACTCCGGTGTTCAAGGAAACGAAATTGCCGACGAATTGGCCAACCGTGGATCAGCGGTGCCCCCACAGGGGCCAGAGCCAATAATCGGAATCAGTCCCTCAGGAATCAAGAATTGGATCAACGATTATGTAGGCAATCTACATAAAGAGCGATGGTCCGGTCTAGAACGCTGCAGAACTTCAAAGTGTTTTGTGACAAGTCCGAACAGAAAACTGTCAAACTTTCTACTAAAACTTAGAAGGAAAGACATTCGGTTGATGGTCGGCATCATTACAGGACACAACCCATGGGGTCAGCATATGGCCACCATTGGAATCATCGAGGACCCGGTATGCCTGTCCTGCTTGGAGGAGGCGGATAGCACTGAGCACTTTCTCTGTGAGTGTCCTGCCTTTGCTAAAGCGCGACTACGAGTATTGGGTTCCGATGTCATGGGAATGAGTAACATTCGTTCTCTAAAACTGGAGGATATTTACAGATTTGCCAAAGAATCTGGAAAATTCTCACAGGACTAACTATCTCTATCTCTGTCTCTATTCTTTCCTATCTCTTTCTCTGATACTTTTCTCCCTCCCTCCTTGACTATCTACCCCCTTTCCAGAGCTTTAAATACAATGGGCTTTTTAGCCTGAGTATTTTAGGAGCCACCAAATCTCCTGGTGCTCCTTGGCTCGACCTCTTCTTCAAATTTTTCAAATTCAAGTATATAGCAGGGAAAATAGAGTTAACAAACGAAAATAAGTAGCTAAAGGTGAGTAAAGCGAGAAATACCAGGACGTTCAATAATGTGTGTGACTGACACATAGATGGCGGCACTAGTACTAAATCAATATTTTTTTCGAAAGTTGGCAACGTGTTTAGGCTTACTGTCAAAATCATATGTTAATCATCATATGTTTGTTTACAAGTTACAATGCTTTAAGTGACGCTACTTTTGAGTTTTTAAGAAAAATGAATTCAAAGCAATTCCGTGTGCTGATTTATCATTGTTTTTTAATGAAAAAAAAATACTGTTCAATGCCAGGAATGGCTTGAAAAACATTATTCGGACTCTGCTCCATCAAAAAGAAGCATTTGTTATTGGTATGCCGAATTCAAACGTGGTCGTACAGACACCGATGGCATTCCATCTACTAATTCTAGAACTTAATATAAAGCTTAAGCATAATTCACATATTTCTTTACATATTTGCATATAATATGTATTTATTTATTTAATATGTATTTAAAGGTGCAAACAATATTTTTATTAATTACTTTAACAATATATAATTTTTTAAAATCAATTTTAAGTTAATTTTGTTTTATATTATAATAATTTTTGCCAGAATCTGTCTTGACAAAGGCGTATTAACGTCATGGAGTAGGCTAGAGATTAGCTTCAAATAGTGTGACCATAAATATTAGTAGCTAAATAACTAAGCTCAAGGAAAAGGAGGCACTGCGACGGGATAGGGCGCTAGGATAGAACGAAGTGAAGACTTCTAGCGGATAGGTCTGTCTACATGGATCCAAAGTCCTTAGATTGGTTGATTCTCGATGCATTACTGGGATTCAAAATATCTTTTAAACTGTGATATCGCTTGGTTGTGCTCTAAGCACATTTCACAATTAGAATATATCCAAATTGCCTTTGCCTTATTTTAAGCGAATGGCCCGTTTGCAACATATGCGCCTTATGATACTTTCAGAGACAAAATATACTTTTCGTTCCTAGTAAAAGCTAAATGGCTTGTATTTACATATTTATGATTCAGATAACTGCAGAGAAAATTGTTAAAATTTTCTTCCAATTTTTAGACCTTCGATATTTCATGCTTTAATTCAATGCTCTTTCAAATCAGCAGGTAAATTATGAATACCACGACAATTTTTAACTCGAAGAAATAAAAAAATTAAATAAAGAAGTAAAGTGAAATCCTCAGCAGGTTGCCACAATAAAAAAATTTAAATGGCCCGCACGTGCTAGCATTGATATTAATGGTCAGGCAACGATGTTTGTTCACCCATTTTTTTATAAATGAAACCACTTGATAAAGATCTTCTGAAATACCTTATTTTTATAAAAGCAAAAAAATAATATATGGAAGTTTACAGGTGCAGTACGAAATTGCCGTTAAACAGCAGGGGTTGCCACCAGCAGTTAGCAAATTAAATAGGTACATAATGGCTACCAGAAATGTGGCAATTTTTAAATATTAAAGCAATAAATTCTTCCAAATTTTTAAGGTCGAATACTAAAGTTTAAATTATTTTACCCTCCTTCCCATTTTTCTAACAACTCGAATAAAATCAGCCAATACAAAGTTGAAGGTCTATCGGGACTTTTGCGTAGTGACAGTAAGAAACACAGTACATACTCGTACGTATGTATGAATGTATGCGTGTCATCATGTGTATATATAAAAATATGTATGTATGACTGTTTCAATGTTTCTCACAAACCCTTAAAAAGTAAGAAAAAAAAAATTATAAAAACTCTAATAAAAGCAACTCAAAGAGTGAGGCTGCCTAAATTTTTTTAATTAAATCCAAACGCCAAAGAGGTCACCGATGTGAATATGGCTGGCGTAGGCAGCGCGTGATATTCAACCCCTACACTTTGCACTTTTATTTCTTCACGCTATGAATTATTTGTGCGCGTGCTTCGCACTTTTTGAATAATATTCACTTTACGCCACCCATAAAGCGCCAAACTTTTCCATATAAAATAGAATAATTACAGTAAACAAAATAAAAGTTTTCCTTTGTAAATCTGGGAAATACTTACAAAAGTATGAAATTAAATTTTTTCATGTCTTCGTTTTTATTTTAATTTTCCACAGTTCACCAATTGTCCATGCAAAGCTATTATATAGAGGGTTCTTTAATAGGGGCGTATGCAGTTTTCATTTCAACACAAACTCACGCTTAAATATTTTCAAGATCAAACAATGGTAAAACGTCGCTCGAGGTAAATGCACATTTTTATCACTACTACTAAAAAATTACTAACAAAATATTCACTACTTCATCTTCCTATGCTAGTGAGACACCAGCCTGAGCGGATAAGGTTTGCGGATGCCTTGGTCTATTTTATGTCAAATCTTAACAAAGCACTCAAGCACTGAGGTAAGCGACTCACTGTCACGTGATCCAACTATTTTTGACATGGTCTTAAATTTTTATAAAAATGTGTTTATTTGTGGGCTTGACTATAACGAGAAGTAGACTGAAAATGTTTTGAAAAAATGTTTATAATTCAGAATTATATTAATTTGGAAATATTTTGGGATGGAGATTTTTTCCTTATGTTTTAGAATGCAGAAACTTAAAAAAAATGGAAAAAATATTTGTTAACAATTTTTGTGAAAATAAATTATTATGTTTTATTTATTAAAACACTTCCTTTGTGTGGTCTGTGGAATGTTCATAACTCTTTGAGTTATATTAAAATACGTACAACAGTGCAAAATTTTGCTTTACAGATGCGCTAGGATACCATACGTCTCTTCGCAAATCGACCAAAGGATCGCTATGTACAGTGGTAAGCAGAAACACTGTAATTTTTACTGGTCAACTGGGCGTATTCAACTTGAAAAATTATGGGAGAACCACTATGAAACTCACTGGGATTGCAGACCGGCTATTAATGAAAAAAATATATTAAAAGGAAGGAAGAAAACAAATCTGAGTAGGGGGTGTTTTTCAAAAATTACAACAGAAATTGTGTTTTCCTTAATAATTGTGGACAAAAACTAAAAAATTTACTACAAAATAAAAAGTAAATTTTATCTTAAAAAAAAAAAATTATAAGAAAGTTAAAAATAATTGAAATTCTTTGACTTTAAAAACTGTCTATCCGAATTTTCAACATAGAATAAAGCTCAAAATTATTACATTGCATAATTTGTTCAGCTTACTTCATATAATACCCAAGTCTACAAATAAACCAGTTTAAAAAAAAAATTATATCTAATTTAAAATATTTGAATCTCTTGACGTGACATCGTTTAAATGGCTTAAATAAGGCTCTGGGAAATGTATGTTATTTACATACAAATCTACATATTAAAAAACGCATTTATATTTATGATAAATATAAATAGTTCGCTGCAAAATGATAGCACATTAATAGTTTAGCCAGTTTGAACCATTTTTGTTGCTTTTTGCTTGAATGTTTTTATAAGAGTATAGTTTATGACTTAACAAAAACAACACAAATCCAATTTTGAAACTTATTACAAGTATTCGAAAATTTTCGCCCGAATTCCAATGGTTTTATTAGAATTTCCACAGAAATTTTTCGTATGCACAACATTTTTTTTTGTATGGATAAAATTCGCAACACCGTTAAGGGAAAAAATTGGAAAAAGGGGGATTTTCAGCCACTTCAAATTTTTACCTTATTTATATATACCGATATTAGAAAAAATGTTTTTCTTAATTTGGTGTTTCACCGAGATTCGAACCTACGAACTCTCTGTGAATTCCGAATGGTAGTCACGCCCCAACCCATTCGGCTACGGCGGCTAAAATTTAATAAGCTATAAAACTACAAGATAGAACTGTCCATACTACAAGACCCTATAGAAGGTATGATGCTGCTTATAGGCTATACAAAGGAAGATAATTTAATTTCAAGCCATATTCGAATTTGTTTGAACAAGCATTTAAAATTGTATTTACTAGAAGATATATAAAGAGCTGAGGAATTCGGTAACAAATCAAATCCTTTTGGGTATAAGTAATAGAGAACCAATTGGACCAAGAATAATATCGGTGACAAATGTGCGAGAAATGATAATACGGCGTGTATGTAAAGTGTGCTGACTGCACTGATCGGAACAGATGGTAATCCGAAGGTGCAACGCATGGGGAATACGGCGGGTAGGGCAAGATTTCCCAATTCACTCCCTCTAAATATTTCTGTACCGATTCAACAACGTGTGCCCTGACGTTGTCATGCCACAAACAAATTCAGTCTACCGTCCCATTCCGCTCGATTTTCTTTGAGAGCTCGATTCAAACGCATTAGCTGCAGTCGTTAACGATCGTTAGTGATGGTTTCAGATGGTTTAAGGATTTCGTATTAGATGACATCCGTCTGACCCCACCAGATGCACAACATAACCTTTGAAGCATGATTATTTTTTTCGCTGTCGATGGACCTGGTTCACCTGGTAGGGTGACGACGCTTTTCGACGCTGAGGGTTATCATAATAGATCCTTTTTTCATCGCCAGTGACGATGCGATGCAGAAACCCTTTTCTTTTGTGCCATTCAAGAAGCATCTCACACGTCACCAAACGTCTCCCGATATCCCTCTTCTTCAATTGATGTGGCACCCAGTTACCTGCTCTCTGGACCATTCCCATCCCGTGGACACGTTAAACCGACGTTAACATCCAACTCTTTAGACATATCATCAATCCAATAATTGTTGTAGTTGAGTACCTTCGAATTTTTTCGGTGCCCCTTCGCGATCTTTATCACTCTTGTCGATATTACTACTTTGGAAGCGTCGAAACCACTCTACGACTCTTTACAAGTTGTATTTGATGGAGCGTGATTACCGTAAAAATTGGTTAATATACAACACGTTTCAGCTCCAGTTTTTTTTAAATGGTAATAATGAAGCATGTCTTCCCGCAAATGGTGTTTTTTCGGAACGAAAGTAGACATTTTTGACGTTTTATCTCATGGATCTTTACGCTTCAAACGAATATCAACTACTGGGATTGAGACCTCTCATATGCACCTTCAAATCACCAATATATTACTTGAGCGAAGACAAAAATAGTATCAGCAACGACACCTCTTTTACAAGGCCGAAAACTTATTTATTAATTTTTTAAGCTATAGTTTAATTAAATAATTTAAATGTTTTCGAGTAATGAATCTTTGTCTGTATGACTTGGTCAAAATGGTTTGGAGATTGTGCAAAAAACTGATTTCCTGATGGTATTTAACTGTTTTCATGTATATAAGTAAATTAAGGCAAATACATTTTTTTTCAACGCATTTTCTTATCCATTTTCGCACAACCTAAGAGAAAATGACATGTTCGGTGTGCTTTATTTTTTCACTTGGTATTCCCCGAGTAAGCCTAGCCTCCATGTCCCAAACTAAAAAGAAAATATAACTCACGTTTAAAAATAAAACATTATTTCATTGAAAGCTTTTGTAGCATATGAAATAAGAAGAATAAATTGAAGTCACTAGAAACGATCTTACATTCAACTTTCTTATTTTTCCTAAAATAAAAAAAAATTAATCCACGTGCACTGTCGATTGCTTTACACGTTTTTCTTAAATTGTTTTTGTTTTGATTATTATTCTATTGTACGTATTTAAATTGTACGTAATTAAATTGCAAAACAATATTTAAGCGCTAGCTACCAGGGCAATTGGCTATCCTATCTCATCGTGTGCACCAAAGTCAATATTATTAATTTTTTTTCCACTAAATCCAAAATTTCTGTGTGATTCGAAACCGGCATAGCACTCAATCTTTGTAGACTTTGATATCTAATGAACCAATTCCATCATAAGAATTTTTCCGATGAGACGTGAAAATAAATGCGTTCTGCTGGCATGCAGCACGATCGGAAAAGTAATTCTTTGTTACACTTATTTCAACAAAAATTAATTTCCAGGAGTAAAAATGTTTATGCTTCTAATTTTATTATTCGAACGCTTTTTAGGTAGCTTCTGGCAAATATTTATTGGTAATTTCTGTCGGATGAAGGTAAAAGGCTTATTATTGCATGTTTTAAAAGCACCTTTGTGAAAAAAAATCGAGATAAATAAGTGGCGCAAGCTATTCAACCAAGATAGAAAGTAATTTTAAAACGATCTGTGCCCAAGCCGGTAATTTGTGCGAATTCCCCTAAATATTCTTTAAAAATGGAAAAATTTGTTCCTGGAAGGTGAGCGTTTTAAAATAAAGAAACCCTGAAATGTGGCATATCATCTATAACCATTTTCAGCATTCTTCATGATAATATTTGTATATCTATGTAAAGTTACCGCAAGATGAGTATCGGAAATGCACTCTTGAGGAATACATGTACGTCGACTGCCCACGTAAGCTTTGTAATTTATACTTACATGAAGAATAGGGATGCATTTATCAGCCAAATTTGCAGAAAAAAGTTAACTTAACTTAAGTCCTTCAAGCATAACACTAAGCTGAAAAAGCATGGCTAATAGGGATTTAAGTGCCGAGTCCTGAAAATGCAGGTAAGAGTTGCTTACAGTCCCGGGATTTTCAGGATTTCAACTTTTCAGCAAATAGGTTTTAATATTAAAACATTTTTAAAACTTCTTTTCATTAATATAAAAAGCAATACATACTCCGCTTAAATCGCGCGAGACTAAAAATATATGAACACCAATCAACCACAAATGATGTAGGCTTATTAGGTATTAGTTTACTTTTCAAGTTTTATTTTGCATCGAGCTTTTTTCGACATACCTCAAGTTCTTTTATGGGATATGTACACGCATAATTACTACTAAATGCGTGTTATTTAATTATTCTCCTTCGTTTTGTTACTAATGAATTAATTTCACTTTAAATAAGAAAGTACCTTTAAAACTAATTGTTTTATTAGTTATTATATGGCCGCAGGCTGCTTCAGCAATATTGAAGCGATTTTCTCAAATGAAGTTAGTGCAAAATAAGGAATATCCCAATTCCGGGACTAATCTGAGGATCCTGGTTTTAAAATAAGGAAAAACGCGAAAATCCGGGGATTGTGAAATTGGAAACAATTTCCATGATTGGCTATTGCTTATAAGCTTATGCGTTTAGGACTCAGAAATCAGAAGGGAACATGTGTCAGTTTTTCGGGATAATACTTTGCTACACTTTAAGGATAATAAAAATAGCTTTTTCAGTAAAAACAAATGCGGAAAATGGACTTGGGCTACGCTTCTTTTGCACGATATGGGCGCTCTATCACACGACTCTTTGAAAGTACCGAGATATGTACTTTTTTTAAAGAAGGGGCAGACTGGAAAATTGAAAAAAAATTCATATTTAATTCCATTACGTGAACTTCAGAGATCTCACATCTGAAGTGCAATCAAAGAATGTTGCCCAACTTCATATATGTACATATATCACATTTGTTACAGGTATGCTAACAGCTGATTTTTAATAGGCAGTAATGCATACGTAGGCATTTTGGGCGACTGCTATTAGAAGCTATTTTTTTCTCGTTTGGTGCTTCATGCTCACAGTGGGCATAACCCTAGACAAACCGAATGGTAGTCACGAAAAATCCCCTCCACAATGTTATGAAAGCTATTAGTCAAACGAAAAATTAAAATATTTACAAAAACAACAACAAATTTGTAATTACGTGTCGTAGCAACGCCGCTGTGACGTGCCTGCTGGCTACTGTTAGCTCCTTGTCTGAGCCGAGCTACTTTGTGTAGCCAATTTTTAACGCTTAAATTATTTCCCATTGGGTAATTTATTGAATTGAAAAAGTTGCTCAGAAAGAGTCCAAAAAAAAATAGAAAAGCAAAGCGTAAGCATTTGCGATTATACATATAGTTGCTATGTGTAGATATGTAGCTACAACTCTGTGGTAAATTTATGCTGCGCGTGGTGTGCAGTATCATTAGGTTCAGCGTCGCATTTCTACTCGTTTGCTCACTTTTTTTGTTTTCGCCAAAATAACATCAATCTTCTCCAGAGAAATAATCAATTTTATTATGTATTACCAAAACAGCTGCTGCTGAACAGTTTTTGTTCGCCTTTTTTTGACACAAGCCTTATACGAGTATGAATCTAATTTCCTTTTTCAGCGTGAAAAAGGTCAAAATAATAATTTTTGTCATCTCATACCCAAACTTTTTAATTTTAAAATTTTTTTCCTTCCGCATTTACTAAACGTAAAGCTAATTTTTCACACTTTCCGAAGTTGTTAACCCCATGGCATGTTAAAATGCTTGTAAGCACATGTTATGCGATCAGAGTTAAGAGCCATTAGCAGCTATTATAACTTAGTAAAACATTCAAAATTTTTTATTTTATTTATTGCGCACACAAAATGTGGTAATAAATATCTAATATACAATTATAGTAATGCAATCATATGGCAAATTCCACATATCTATATACGTGTAAGTATATAGTTGCGTGATTAGCGCTTTTTCAAATTTCAAGCTCCAGCCAACAAGGAAATTTATAATAATTGCGTTGCAGTTAATTTGCGCATTAATATTTACTTCATATGATACTGAATTATTAAAAACATGTTCACGCGGCTACGTGCAGACATATTTAAATATATATGTATGTGTCTCGTTAATTACCTGATTGCGCTTTGGATGCAACAAATTACTGTTTTCATGTTTCAATGTGCGTATATGTATGTATGCATGTGGAAATGCGCATCACTGCTGTAGCGCAAAATTTATGCAAATAAATAAATAATATTTTTAGTGCATTAATTTTAACTCGTATTAAAGTTTGGGACATAACTATTATTATTTTGCATATTTGATGCCATATTGTGTCATCGCCATATTTTATAAAAAAAAGCATTTATTAATATTTCTGGTATGCTTGTGTACCACTTGTGTAAATTTTCGAGTTGCGCGAATTATGAACATTAAAGTCTTGTTATAAATTTGAGTATTATTTTTTAGTGTTATTGAGTAAGCAAGGAAAAATCGTAAATTCAAAACCCTAACAAGCAGTAGTTTTTAATTTTCAGGATTTGATTCAAAAATTGGAGTCTCGGACAAACATTTAAAAAAGCGGGCAAGCAAAAAAAAAAAAATTTTAATTTGAAATTTTAAATATTTTGATAACCTTTTCAGTACTAACATTTAACACAGCCACATCATATGTGCTCATTTTTAAATTCTGAGCATATATACTATTATGCTCATACCTCAAAGTCCTTTGCCTTAAACCAGCAATTTAAAACTTTGAAAAATTAAACCGCGAAAACCAAGTGGCGTTAAAATAAGCGTAAAATACTTGTGCAATTTCTTTCTAGTACATTGTAACACTCAGAGTAAAGTAGCATAGTACATAGAGGGAAGGAAGCACAAGCCAACACAGTCTTGTATAATGTATGAAGCTTTCGAGCGCTATTCGTACCCCATTTCTTAGCAAAGCTTCAAAGTCATGCTTTACATTTCATTCGTTCAGTTTTTGACTGTCTGCCAAGTACCACTTTTCCCTTTTCACTTCCAACTGTGTTTGTCTCGTAACTGGAAATGGAATGCATGTGGCCAGACTACTGAAAATGTAATGTATATAATAAATATATTTATGTGTGAATGTGTGCGTGTTATTGTGCAATTTTTGTGCTTAAAGGAAAGGCAGGAATTTTTGTTAAAAAGCAGAGTTGCAGCTGTTACAGTTTGGTTCACCATCAACAAACAGCAAAAGAATTGAGAATAATTTGTTGCTGTTGCCAACCATACAACTAAACTACCAAGCAACTGAAGACGAAAAGAGGTCAGAAGGTATTGGAAAAGGGCGACCCATAAGGATAAAATAAGCAATAGGATTGCGTAGAAACCAAGACTTCCCGGTATAATAAATTGTTTTGATGAATTGGTGAAAAAATATTATAGTGATATGATGAAATATTATAAATATAACTATTTGTATATAACTTGCCATATTTGAAATGCCTTAACGAGCCATATACTAAAACTGTCCAGGTTATAGGCCTTCGCGTTTAATACAAATAAAGGAAGAAATAATTATTTACTAAATGAAAAGTATACTTATATAGTCTGCATTGAAGTTTTGATGAAAATTTTGTAATTTTTTTTTAATTTTGCTTAAAGTGTGAAACTTTAAGCTAACATGGTTTTTATTTTAGTACAACTAATATTTAAAAAAAAATTAAAGAAATAAATAAGGCTATATGGCATGGCAATGGATGCATGAATATTCACTGAATGAGGAAAGTTGATTAGATTTTTGTGCTGCAACCTCTTTTTTGTCCAAGGTTAATGTGTATATCTCTGAAGTCTTAAATTACTTAGAATTTTCAAAGCTATGCAGTTGAATACTCCATTGCATTTTGATATCACAAAGTGCAGGTTTGGAGTCGCGCAAACATTGCGTTAATTTTTTGAAATTTTTTTTTCGGCGGTTTTATGCTATTGCTCCATATTTTCTCCTATGGAAGAAAACAATCAACACTGTCAGCAAATAAATGGTTAGAAAAGAGCGAAATTCTTGAGCCATATGAAACTTGTACTTTATAATATAAAAATTGAGTAGGTTATAGAACTGTTTACCCAAAATTATTCTAAAAACTCTTAATAAAACAAACTTTTATGAAAATTTATTAGGGTTTTTTTTTTGTAATTTGCGCAAAGTTTGAGACTTTGATTCATATGGTTTTTATAGGAGAATGAACTGTATTTTCATAAAAAACATTATTAAAATTAAATTTAAAATAAATAAGTTTTCAACTTTTTATATAAAAAAGCAAAAGAAAAGGTGTTAAAATGTCGTGTAATTATCATTAATTAATTAATTATTATGCCACCTTCAAACGGCAGCCTATTTTTAAGTCAGAGACACACTCGGAAGCGTGCTATTACCTACCGAGCGGTTACCGTTGTTAGAAAGACTTTTTCAGTCACGGCAAACGCCTGAATAAATTTTTAAGCGTCAATAGTGTACAACACAGGGAAGTCATGGCATTGAAAATAATTATGTATTGCAGAAGTAGAAGAAAAACTGTGAAATGATACATTTTTAATTCCGCAAATGAGCACAGATAACATTGACGGGAATAAATTTTAAAAAAGGTTTCGTTACCAAAATAACTCAAGATCAATTATGCTAAAAATATAAAATTTTTGATCGAAGGAATACAAACTGTAAGCATTCCTTAAGGGATGTCAACAATGCCCCTAATTAAAGACACATGTTTATGCCTGCATTAATAGCCTCAAAAAACTTATTTATTTGGCAGTGAATGGGCAAATTTTAGCCAACCTTTAGAAGTTTGTGCGCATGTAGAAGAAGCTAATATTTTTATGCTTGCATGTTTGGTAGTGAATGGGTTAATTCTTCTTTCCTTTACTAAAGTTAATCTGCGTTCCTGCATTTTTTAGTTGAAATAGTATGCCCTTGTAATCCTTATTAATTTTGCAAAAAAAAGTAGTAATATGGCTTACTGTAGAGACATAATATTCGTGCATTTATGTATTTCTTATAGGCTGTTTCTTTAAAAAAAAATCTTAATAGCTTAATGCTTACTTTTAAGTAAACGAAGCAAAGTATGGCTGCCTAATACCATCCAGTTGGAGGTCAAAGAGCATTGACTTAGCGGTCAAGAGCTTTTAATGACATACACAAATGCATGCATCCAGCGCGGTTGCATTGTCTTCGCTCTAAGATGACCACATTCAAGGCTGGCATTTGCGCGCAATTAACGCACACACACAGCGATGTGCACTTATAGAAATGGATATATAATCGCACATTCAGTTACTCATAAGAAAAAATTTTGGCTTAATGCGCCAGTACACAAGTAAGCCAAGGTTCTGCAAGCCACAAAAAAAGGCCCACAAAACAATGAAATATCATGAAATTCCAGAACTGTGCCGTACGGAAAACAATGCCAACTATTAAACTAATATGTGTACGTATGTAATTACGAGTCCACACACATATGAAGGCAGTTACTTATGCAATGCTTTAAATCTGTGTTGCCAAACATATTTTTGCGCCGGTTTCATTTCAAAGTGCACATACAGGGTGCATTTTATAATGCAGTACTAGGCTTTTAAATAAGTTATATTCAATGGGAAGGATTACTATTTCTAATAATACAAATTTTTGAAAGGAAAATAATCCTTTGGCTTACGCTCAATTATTATTTCATACCGGGCTTGGGCTGATAACTCCAAAAATTTCAAAAAACAACAAAAAGTTCAAAATTTTTAGTAAAACAATAGGACAATCTAGACATAAATGCAAAAGGGCTGAAATCTTTATGATTTCCTGTAACGTTGCCATGGTTACTGACATTGTTACTGGCAACGCAATTTGCATTGACCGAGAGGAGTAGAATTAATCCAATTATCGGAAGATTTATAATTTCTGCAAATGGCGTCTTATGTCAATAATTTTGACACTCGTGAACTAGACAACTTCCCTATACAAACATACCGGCAATGGAGTGTGTAAAGGTCAAAATAAAGATTTTCGTTGCTCCAAATATTTTGTTTATTTAGTAAATTGGATGATCGATTTTTCACTATCTTGCACTTGTGAACTGCTCTGATATATTTTATTAAAATATAGAGAACTCAATTTCTGCTCGGACCGCAAAAAAGAGTTCAAAAAATAATGAGGGTGCAAAGTAAAATATTTTGTATGTATGGAAGTATGTAATATGGACATGCAAGTTGAAGAATTAAATAAAGAAACCTCTTTTACCGTTTATTCTAACCTCTTAGCAAAACTCCGAATTGCGTTATTGCATTGCTAAGGCAAAAATTCATTTTATCAGAAATACCCGATCACGCTTTGCTGTGGCTTAGTCTAGTTTATTATTACTATTATTTTGAGTATACATAGAGCAGTGCAACTTTAAGACCTATTGCGGCTCCTTTCAGCCTTTGGATAATGTCTTTGAATCCGATTTTCGAGAGGAACTTCAAAGTCCATTATTAGATAGACACTCAGTAGGAAGGTAGGTGAAATGGCTGAAGTACTAGACTGGTACTCCCCAAGTAGCACTAAAGCGCCGTTTTGATACCATTACCTCCCCCAGGAAGATATCTACAGCCAGCCAGAGAACATTAATTTGATATAGGTTGGTGCACTGCACCAGGCTGTCGAAGAACAGAGTATCTTAATCGTCTAGTTGCCCAACCCGGACATTTACAGAGAAAGTGCTCAACACTCTCCTTCTCTGAGAGGTCCCCACGGCTTCCGCAATGGAGGTTAAATGGTGAACGTAGCACTTTCGCATGCGTGCCGATCGTTCAATGGGCGGTTAACACAGCTACGAGTTTGGAAATTGAATGGGGTGGAGTCCTCAGTACTTACTGAGTCCGTCGTATATTGTAATGGGGCAAGATTTCCGAATTAGTATTCGCTTTCATTTGTGCATCGCGCAATCCTGAATAATTTGTTCTGCAGTTTCATTTTCGACGCTGCAAGATATACAGATTTTTCAGTTCATTTTGGTTAAGTGAAAACTCCTGTGACAATTCTCAAGTTATTCTAAAGCAGACTCATTTAATATTTAAAGTGTGTTTTTGCTTAAGAAGTTCCCTATCTTTTATCTTATTTCATCTAAGGATATTTTCTAAATTTATTTTTATTTTTGCACAACTCATATGTATGTATATGTTCAAAGTATGAGGTCTCCGACTCTAAACACCTACCGCGTCCAACTATAACTAAGACTTTATTTATAGCCGCTTAGCTCACAAGCGATATGCTTAGGCTAGTGCGCTCGCAAGTACAAGTAGGGACATTTTTTTTATTTATTATTTTGACATACTTCAAATTAAAAACGAAAATAATGCAACGTTGATTTCAAGGGACATTTTTTTTGTTTTATTCGTTACTCGCTTGGTGCTTGACAGCAGCTAATATTAAATCGGCAGATATAGAAGGCAGAGGGCATACAGTTTAAATTGTTGCTTTTCCCGATTTATTCTCACTTAATGGAGTTTGCCGCTCAAACAGCATTTTTTTAAATAATGCAATTGTTTTCAAAATTTTCATAGGAATAGGACATAATTCACAAATCTGATTAAACCGATAAATCCGATAAACCGGCATTTGAGTAATTTTTGATTTGTTGCAGTTTGAAAATTAATTTTATAATTTTTAATATAATATATTCGGGCCTCTTTGTCACGGCTTTTCGACGTTTAGATCTTCAGTCATAGTATTATGTGCTTAGCCCTTTCAACTTTCGGCTGATCGGACCAGTGCTAAATAAAACGCACTCTGTATGACCAAAAACATATATAAAATACATACACAGTTAAATATACAAGTAAACTTGCAAGTGTGTGTGAGTATAATATATGAGTGTGTAATTTCCCGTTGGTATTTATTATACTCGGGTCTGAAACACTGCAAGTTTGTACGAAATGCTCGCGTGTTCTCATCAAAAATGAAAACACAAATAAAAAAAAAAACAAAAAAAGTGAAAAATAACAACGATAAAGCAAAATAAAATGCAACGCTGCTAAATGAGAAAAGTTGCCTTAGTCTCTGAGCTGCTGTTGCTGTGTTGTACAAGGCATTGTAGCTGCAGGACGCGTTACCCTTAACCATATACGTATGTATGTATGTATGCTTCACATACACTCATATCTACAAACTCACTTCACTTATTTATCGTTGCTTGTGTATTTTATGTTTAAACCCACATAGCTCTTTATTTTTGGTTGTTGTTGTAAAATGACTTGACTTCATTGCATATCCGATACTCACGCAGACATACTTATGGATGTGAGCATATGCATGAACACTTAACCAAATACATGCATTGCATACATATACGTATGCGACTAACCACCGCCTCTTGCAGTAGCACACTTTTTGGCTTGCTGAAATTCTTAAATTTGTTGGCTTTTCTCGCCGACGAGTTATTTAAAGAGCTTACGTTAACTTTTACATGCATCATTTTTTCCTGCTAGCATTTATTTATTTTTTGTTTTTCTCTGTTTATAATGCCACTTAACATTAACTTTAATTAAGCACATTTACTACCATATTTAAGTTCTAGTAACTACAACACAAGCTTGCAGCTGAATGTGGTAGAAATTGTTGTGAGCATTTATGCAAATTATAGTGCATTTTATAATTGGATTGAGTTAATTGCTGAGTTTAAAAGCTAAAGTGGTCGTACTTAAAAAATTAGCGTAACAGAAGTAGCATCTAAAGTTTTATTTGTGCTACAGGAAAATGTCGTGGAGATTTAAAAGGTGTGAAGGGTAGTTAAAAACCATGATGCTGAGGGAAAAAAAGTCAGAAGGTTTGGTGGCTTTTTAGGCTGGTTTGAAGGGATTTGGATTTAGCTTTTATGATCGATGTACAGTAAAATTAAATGAAAATAAATACATTTAAACTTGAAGAGCGCAGATCTAAACTAGCTACCGAACAGGGGTCATTTGATGTAGGTAAAATTTTAGCTCCATCAAGTAGATGTGTTACTAATAAGTATAATACTATAGCTCCAGCTCTGAAAGTATTCGATGCGATATCTGCAAGTGGTAGTAGAGTAAAAGAAAAGCCTTGCCTTCATTCTATTGAAAAAACAAAAAAAACAAGTGGAGAAGAAGACGGCTTCACTTGGTGTATCTATTTGGCGAGAGGTACCCTGCGCATTTTATAACTTAAGGGGTCCTTGTGGTCTAGAGCTAGAAATTTATGGTATTTTCAGGAATTTTTTTTGCATTAAAAAAATGAAATATCTTTAGGTTTTTTACTTTACTTCTCTTACATACAAAAATGAAAAAAATATTGTAATTTTTTTTTTTTAATTTCAATAATTTTAAAAATGCCGCTGAAGTTGACCCTCCCGAAAAATTGGACCTGGACGTTGTTATCCATTTTGGTTCTTCTATTTATCTGAAACACAAAAAGCAATAAAAATTCGTAATCGATATGACTGTTGCTATGTCCCATACTAGAATAAAGAAAAAACCAAAAAACATTTTGACAAAATGGCGCGGTTTTGAAATTGACACTCTAAAAATCGGTTTTTTTAGTTTTTGTGAAAAAAAACGAAATAATTGAAATAATGGTATGAATGTTGAACATTGAACATTGAAATAAATATTAAAATTTCAGATGATTCGGTTGAATAGTTTGTTTTTTTTCTTTTTGACAACACCAGGCCCGAAAATTTTTTTTTCGAGATAAAGGAGTTTAAAATTTGAGGTACAGGGGCGCGCGGACTGTTCTCTACCTAGTTAATGGGTTGTAGAAGCATTAATATTGCGAACTCCCGCATGAAGATTTCACAGTACAGTAGATTCTGTTTTTATGCGGTACATACGTTCCGCAAGAAACAGCATAAAAAAACAGCATAAGAAAAGCTACCAGTTCTATAGTAAAACTATAGATAGGTTTCAAAAGTGCTAAGAACCGCATAAATCTGAAATAATATAATAAAATCGCATAAACAAAAAATTGTATTTTTGAAAATTATATCTTTATTTAAGAAACGTCAGAATCGAAAAATAAATTTACATCGTCAGAAATAGAATCAGACAATATCCGCATGTTGCGCATTCGTTTAGGATTTGGCGTAAAATCACTTTCGTCACTTGAGGAAATGTAGGTACACGTTTGATCTAGATGGTGATGCAGGCGGTTCCATACTTGTAGGGTTAGCATTTCTGACGTAATCTGTGATGAGTTTTTGCTTAGCTGGTTTAGAATCTTGTTTATATAATTCCCGATAGGTCGACATGAATTTGTTAATTTTTTTAAAAACCGCACTATTTCAAAACCGCATAAAAACAGAATCTACTGTACATTCTTAAGATACTATACTTTCGAAATTTCGAAAAAACAAAAAACGATTTTTTGAAATTTCTTGTCCGAACTGGATTTTGTGCACTCATTTATCACTGTGGATGAGACTTGGAACTATCATCACGATCCTTAACCAAAAGAACATACTAAAGAGTGGTGTGAACTAGGATCCTCAGCTCCGAAACGAGTTCGTGTCCAGAAATCGGCAAGGAAGTTGTTAGCATCAGGTTTTTGGAATGCGAAAGGAACTTTGTTTGTGGATTACATGTAAACTGATGAAACAATAAATTCTTCTAAATATTATTATTATATATTATAACTTTTTAGATCAACAGAAGGTGAAAATGGGTGAATAAAGATCCACTTGACAAAGGGAAAGTATTATTTTTCATCAATACATTGTACCGTGTCACAAGAGCATTTTGACAATGGTTCGAATCCTTAATTGAAGCATCCAACCGTTGGAGCATCCACCTCAGATTTGGTCCCTACCGACTTCCATCTGTTTCCAGGCTTAAAAAAATGCATACGCGAGAAGTGTTTTTCATCAAGCAATGAGGTCATAACAGCTGTGGGGGCATATTTCGCAGCATCGCATAAAAGAAGAGGTGATTATTCTTGTTTCTTAGCCTTTGATTGCTCTTACTCTAAGTTTACTTTTAAGAAGTTATAAGAACTTTTAATAAGGTATTTGTTCGTATCTATTTATCTAATAGACTGTAAGCGTCTGGTTTGTTGATTAAATTAATAACTAAATATATTGAAGGTTATACTTTGAATATTTACATGAATGAAGTAAATTTTGCAGAGTTAAGATCGTCATTTAACAGTTTTATCTTACAAATTGGGTTCAACGACCTGAAGTCTTGTCCCAACGTGACGTGTGTGACTGCTGCTTACCTACTATTCCTCTTCTTCTAATAAACAAAAAGCGAAATTCTAACATAAATGAAAACTTCTGTTCGCCAGTTCTAACTTAAAAGGAAACTTCATGTTTATTTGCGGATTCACCTTCTAAAGCACAAAATCAATTAGTCAGACAAAGCAAATCCAAAGTCATTAGAACAATTTGCATGTATGTGGCTTCAGGCTGCCGGACAAAGAAACTACACTTTTACGAGTATTTGCTTTACCAGGGACAATTCTAAACTAATTATCCACAGCTGCAGTTGCAGCTAAAATGAATGATTCGATGCAAGCAAAAAATATTTACAACTTTTGCAATATAAATGTCCCTGCAACATAATTACGTTTTAAGGAATTTCTTTCCAGGCAAATAAACACACACACACACGCAAACACGAACTGATTACACTACTACACAACCACTGGCTTAAATAACCTAATACTGAAGCAGAAAAGTATGAGAAAAAGTAGATATTAAAAACTTGTGCATTTCTTGCTGCTCACAGTCTGCTACGTGCGTACTTCATTTCGAGTCACATAGCTTACTAGCAGATGAACAAATGCTTGTGGCACTTTCATACTCTTGCGGCGGTAGCGTTGTCGACAAGGAAGCTTGCAAACTTAAGGGCACGTGCCAAGGTGCATAAAGCATTGTTGAAGTGAAGTGCAGTAGCGTGTGCAGTTGAGGCTTCTCTGTTGCTTGGTTGAGAGCTGAGTGCAGGGGAATGAGAAATGAGAGATGAGAGCCTAGAATGCATATGTACAACAGGGGGAGGAAGGTAGCAACAGTGACAAAGTAACTATTGGTTAGTGTCTTAATTTCATTTGAAAGTTGAATAGCGTACAAGCATACATGCATTAGTGTGTGTGTATGCGCCCAATCTATAGCTAACTTTTTTGCATGCATGTTTGTTGGAATTTGGGTGCTGTTCGACTTTTGCTGCAACAATATTTTCTCGCTTAGTTAAGTAAAGTTATTTGTTACTTAGCCAATAAAAAATGACTTGTCGTAACAAAGTTTTCCAAACACCAAATTTGAGTTTGATTATTTTTTTTGTATATTTTTCATATACATACATTTGCATGCGTGTGTTCATATTGAGTATGGACTAGGCAATATAAGAAAAATATGTTTTGCATGTGAGGTTGTTGAAACATTATTTTGTTCTTTGTAAGCTGTAAAGTAATTAAACTTGCTTTATAATGTGGAATGTGAAAACTTCTGTCATACATAATAAATGTTTTGCTTTAGCAACAAGCTGCTCAAAGTTTAAGCATTGGAATTTAATAAATTTTTTCCCATCAAGTATCAAGTTTTCACTCGCCAGCAGTGCATCAAGAAATCTAATATATGATTAGTTTATTTCTAAAGTAACAACACTTTTCACATAATTTTGGTTAAATAAAGGCTGGCTAAGTTCCAAGGGCCGGTGTTAATTTTGAATAAAATACAATTTTTTTCCTTTTAGCTCTAGAATTGTTGCTAGCTTATCGACGTACACCTTTTCTTTCAAATAAGCCTAAAGAAAGAAGTCTAACGGTGTCGTTGACGTTTAGGTGTGGTTCACATTCCGATGTTCAATTTAACCACCATATACATTCGTATATAGATTTTCACACTTTTTAATTAGAATATCTGGAAAAATGTTTGGCATGCAGTTTTATAGTCCATTAAATTTTAATATAACGAAGTGGAAGTTTAAAGCTACCAAAAATGCCATTGTTTTTTATAATTTTTTTCCTGACTAGAAATTCTTCTTAAAGCGCGGAGAATTGGGATGAAGGGTTTGAGGAGCTATACTTTAATACAAAAGTACTTTTATACAAAAGTACTTTTATGCAAAAGAATGAATAATAAAATGAAAACCAGAAATTGTTAAAACTGGTCAAAATCTGATTGTGCTATCATTTGACGCTGGCTGTATTTTTTTATTTTTTGCAATGCACCAACCGAGTTTGGCACGGCTTTCGGATATTTGTTTATACTCGTATTAATAACAACTTTATCTGCAAGTTATTAAAATTAAAATATTTTAAAACTTTCGTTCTGAAACAGGTTAATGGTACTTACTAAAAAAACCACGCAGCTTTTGCGGGTAAATCTTCCCTTGACTGATTCACCTGCATCACTTATAAGAAAACAGTTATGTAGAGATTATATATACATATATAATTGGCACGTACACCCTGTTTGGGTGTTTGGCCGAGCTCCTCCTACTATTTGTGGTGCGCATTTTGATGTTGTTCCACAAATGGGGGCACCTACAGTTTCAAGCTGACTCCGAACGGCAGATACTTTTTATGAGGAGCTTTTTCATGGCAGAAATACACTCGGAAGTGCTATTGCCTGCCGAGAGGCGACCGCTATTAGGAAAAACGTTTTCTTAATTTTGGTGTTTCACCGAGATTCGAACCGACGTTCTCTCTGTGAATTCCGAATGGTAGTCATTCACCAACCCATTCGGCTACGGCGGCATTGAATCAGTTGCCAGTTGTCGAATAAATCTTTCGCCTTTTACTGAAGATGTAGAGGTTAATTACAAATATTTTGCAATATACCCGTAGAAGTTTTGCATACCAAAGTTTTCTTCGTTATATCTTAATAAGATTTTCGTATGATAAACACTGAGAAAAATTAAGTTTTTTAAGAGATGCTGAAGAATTAAGTTATTTAAAGTTTTTCAAAATTCCTTATTTAGAGCTTTCACTGTACAAAACCCTTAAAAATTATTTTGAATGAGTTTAGCGAAAGGTGAGATTTTGAAAGGAATATGCACTATTGTATTGTTTACTCATTTGGTTGGTAGATATTTGCGAGGACTTACGGCTATGCTTGGTTGACTTATAAACCAAAAACTGTTAAGCGGGTTTTCAACTTATATAGCTCAAATTAAAGGGAGTAACATAGAAAGCATTTCAAAATAAGATTTATTAATATTTTATATAATTTGGATAATTTCTGATATGGCTTTCATCATAATATTTCAGACCTCCATATGGAATAAGAGCTGTAAGCTTTGAGTTAGCATTAAACGAAAAAAATTACGGTTAAAAATATTTAATAAGGTACACTTATGGTTATTTTCAGTAAACCCCTCAGAAAAATATTATAAGACCAAAGTGATTAAAATTTGTGTTTCCCTTCGCTGCATTGAGTTATTAATCTAATTTAATCAGTTGATTATAAATATGCCTTTAAAGAGTTAATATAGAACATAAACGGAAATATTCCAGAGTAATTAAGACCATATCCCTTAATTTGTGTAATTACTCTTCCTACATCCTCACATTTTAATTGCAACTGTGTTTTGTTTCCTTAAAGCTACCTTAATTATGTATTAAAAACTTTCAATTATTCTCTGGTGGGCATTTAGGGAGCAAATGGCCAATTATATGCAAGACTTGAGAAAAGTTTTCTTAAATGTGGGTATATCACTGCATTGGTATTCGATACCATGGGTGCATTCAACATTTACAGGTGTTTGGGCCAACGTTTTTCTTCAATTTGTATGTTGTTGTCGTGCTAAAGAGCAAATTCGCAGTTTTCCTATTCTAATGGAAGATGGCTTTTAACTTTTTTCTGCCAGAAATCCACTCAGAGATTTGTCATTCCAGGGTATCGTGGAATTGTTGCTACAAAAGATTTAATAGGTATTTTATGTCAACAATGGGTTTCGAACACATCATATGATGAATTGCAACCACAGGCAAATTCATTTAGCTATACCTGCTTATGTATGTATATACAGGTATTCATATTTGCACACAGTGACATAAACTCTATAAGATTGCTTATTTATGAGTTTATCCGGCTTACTAATTTAAGTCGGTCTCCTGAGGCCAAACGTGATGATGTTGTGTGTTTAGTTTATGTTGTTTGCTTTACTCATTCAGTAAGTGTTTGTGGCTCGTGTTATGCAAATATCTGTGATGCAAAATTATTTATCCTAGCATGGAATTATAATAATAACGATAAATATGTGCTTAGTTTTGGGTTTAAACCAAATTGTTTCAAGTTTATTGATTTCCGCAAATGCCTCATATTATAAGTATTTTGCATTTTTAAAGCTCTAAATTTAAGTATAGCGTGTCTGTTGGAGAAGTTAAGGCAATCAAGTGCCACCGCATAGATTTTCAATTTGCATACACATAGAACTTATTCCACACGTATATCAAAATGTGTACATATTTGGGATGCTAAAACCGAGAACTCGGGATTTACCTACAATTTCGAGGTTATCGGGATTTGCAATTTTTTACGATGCATACGAAATGGAGGAAGAAACCAAAACTAACTTTTTCTAAATAGTTATATGTAGATATGTTTGACCATTTTTGTTTTTCTTTATTTTTTAATGTAGTATGCACTGAGCTATATTGATTTTTAATTGCAACAAAAATGAATACTGTGGGCAAAAAGTAAGGTTAATTAATTTGTCAAACTTCGCGGGATTAAAATTTCGCTCTAGTTATTTTTTTCATGAGTTGGCAGCATCTTTAATAACATCTGAGCCAACTTTCATGTGAATGTCATTATCAGTAATATATTTACGCTTGTGTTTACCAAACGACCAAGAGTGCATTCTTCGATGTTTACAATGTCTGATTTGATTGAGCAGAGAAGTGCCATCAAATTTTGTTTGCGGAATGAAATTTCGGCTGCGGAAACGTTTAGCATGTTGCAGAAGGCATTTGGTGATTCGACCATGTCGCAGAAAAATGTTTATAAGTGGTACAAAGACTTCAAAGAGGGTCGAGAACGTGTTGATGACTTGGAGCGCTCCGGACGACCATCGACGTCAACAGATGACCAACACGTCAATAAAGTGAAGGAGTTAGTGCTCAAAAATCGTCGGTTGACTGTTAAAGACCTTACTGATATGATCGGAATATCAGAAGGATCTGTGAAAACCATTTTGAAAGACCATTTGGGCCTACGAAAAGTCAAATCTCGTTTGGTACCGAAAACTCTCAATATCTTGGAAAAAAGTCGTCGCGGTGATGTGTGTGAAACAATGCTTTCAGACTATCAGGACAAGCTCAAATGAATCATTACGGGAGATGAGACTTGGATTTATGCTTACGACCCTGAAACAACCGACCAATCAAGCGAATATCGTGCTAAAGGCGAGGCCAGACCGAAAAGAGCACGTCAAAGTCGTTCAAAAATAAAGGTCATGATGACAGTTTTTTCGATTTTCGTGGTGCACTATGAATTTCTTCCACCTGGCCAAACTGTTAATAAGGAATATTATTTGAGCGTTATGCGTCGTTTACGTGAAGCAATTCGTCTAAAAAGACCAGAATTATGGTTGTTGCATCACGATAATTCACCGTCTCACACTGCACTCGCTTTTCGTGACCATTTCGCCAAAAATTCCACGCATACGAGTATCGTTCCGCAACCACCGTATTCGCCTGATTTGGCTCCGTGTGACTTTCGGCTATTCCCAAAACTCAAGAGACCACTCCGGGGAACGCGTTTCGAGTCGATTGAGGAGATAAAAGCTGAATCGAAGAAGGTGCTGATGGCTATACCGGAAATGGACTATTTGGCATGTTTCGGGGATTGGAAAAATCGTTGGCATAGGGGATTATTTTGAAGGGGATGAAATTGATTTACAAGAATAAATAAAGATTTTTCATTTTACAACCAAATTAACCTTACTTTTTGCCCACCTGTAATTGGTACATAGTGTAGTATATGCATATATATGTAGTATGTATAGGGTGGGCCATGTAAAATTTGCTTTTTGAATCGGCTATAAAAAAGTAACTAATCAATTTGTTTTCAAAATTTTTTTCTTATTTTGAAGATTGAACATTCTAATTTATGAATGAAAAGTAATATCGTTCAAATGACTACCACGACTGACTTTACAGTAGGCCATTCGATCAAGCCAAATTTTAAGCACATTTTCGATTGTTTGGGCTCCAATTTCATGAATGGCAACTTCGATTTCGTGTTTTAAAGCATCAATCGTCTCTGGATGGTTCGCAAAGCATTTGTCCTGAACGGCTCCCCACAAAAAATAGTCCAACGGGCTTAAATCACAGCTCGGAGGCGGCCAATTGATATCGGAATTTCAGCTGATTATTCGGTTTTCAAAAACGATAGCCAAAAATTCGAGTGTAACTTTGGCAGTGTGACAAGTTGCACCGTCCTGTTGAAACCAAATGTCGTCCATTTCATCCTCTTCAATTTTTGGAAACAACTCGTTGAGCATGTTACGGTAACGCTCGCCATTTACTGTAACCGCGGCTCCTCGCTCATTTTCGAAAAAAAAAGAATGCCCTGATGTTGCCGCCAGACCAAAAACCGCACCAAACAGTGACTCGTTGTGGATACATTTGCTTCTCTACAGTAACGTGTGGATTTTCTGAGCCTCAAATCTGACAATTTTGCTTATTGACGTAGCCACCGATGTGAAAATGAGCTTCATCAAAAAGGATGATTTTTCGGTAAAATTTTTTTTTCTAATTTCTCACAGTTTGAGTAGAATACTCACCAATTTGGAAATCGGTTTTCAATATTTCCCAATTTTGTTTATGCGTATAGCGTCCCATTTCGAAATGTCAAACCTTTAACTAAATTATGAACACATTTGACATGTCATTTGTGTTACCATTCTCAAAAAAATAGGTGGTTCGAAAAGCAAACGCTATATGGCCCACCCTGTGTATATGAACTTGATACAACCACAAAAAAAAAAAGTTTTTTGTACTTTTTAAGTTTTTCTGGTTGGTTTGTCTTGTTTCTTGCATACATCAGATTTTATGGATACCTATCATATATGCACGCGCTACAACATTATTATTTGCTTAAGTATTATCTTTGGTTTGGTTACTCTAAAATCGTTTTTGCTTTAAATAAAGATTTTATGCCGCGATGTCTGAATTTGCTATCCCCGCAAAACTAATACGGATATGCAAGATGACGTTGCTCAATACTAGCAGCGCTATCAGGATTGGAAAGGACCTCCCGAGTCGCTTGATACCAAATGAGTTTTCAAACAGGTGACTCGATGTCATGTGACTTCTTTACCTGATGTTGGAGAGGGTCGTACGAGCCGCAGAGCTTAATCGCTCAGGCACAATTTTTATAAGAGCGTACAATTGCCGATGAATGCAATGCAAAGCGAATGGGTCTGGTGGTGCACGAGAACAAAACGAAGTACCTACCTCCTGTCTTCAAATAAACAGTCGGCGCACTCGCGTATCGGCACCCACATCACTGTTGACAGTTATGATTTCGAGGTTAAAAAAGGCTTCGTATATTTAGGAACCAGCATTAATACCGATAACAATGTCAGCCTGGAAATCCAACGTAGAATTTCTCTTGCCAACAAGTGCTACTTTGGACTAAGTAGGTAACTGAGTAGTAAAGTCCTCTCTCGACGAACAAAACTAACACTCTACAAGGCTCTCATCATGCCCGTCCTAACGTATGGCGCAGAAGCGTGGACGATAAAGCAACGCTTGAAGTGTTTGAGAGAACGATTCTGCGCAAAGTTTTTGGACCTTTGCACGTTGGCTGCGGCGAATATCGCAGGCGATGGAACTATGAGCTGTATGAGCTTTACGACAACATAGACATAGCGCAGCGAATAAAGATCCAGTGGGTACGTTGGCTAGATCATGTCATCCGAATGGATACAAACGTTCCGGCTCTGAGAGTATTCGATGCGTTGCCAGCTGGTGGTAGCAGAGGAAGGGAAGGCCTCCTCTGCGTTGGAAAGATCAGGTGGAGAAGGACTTGACTTCACTTGGTGTGTCCAACTGGCGCGATTTGTTAAACTCACCAAAAATCGCGTAAGTGGTTATCGCGCCAATTAAGATGAAGAGATATATAATTCTCTAATATGTGGGAAAAATAAATCATGTTTCCAAGAATAATATGAATTTGATTGATTGAGGTAGAGAGGTTTAAGTGAGCGAACTATTCACAAAGATTTTCTATGAAATTATTCATTTTTTATTTAAATAGCTAATAATACCGTAATTGCTACATAATACGCCAGAACATGGCGTAAGAGGAAATGCGGCAATGCAATGTAAGAAGAGTGCGGTATCTGGAGGGTCCGACTTCTTATACTTATTGGAGAAAAAATATTTATAGAAATTGTATATATGTATATTAAGTAATATAGAAATCCAACAGCGCCTTGTTAAATTTTCAATACCAATTACTAAATATGGTTTATGTCAAACTGGGTGGTCTATTAGTCTATAGATGCCTGATATACTGGGTAGTCTATTTAGATGCCAAGAGATTACTGCTAATTAATGGCCATACCTCTTTGTGAGAAGAATGCGCTGTCTAATGGGTGTGGCCACTTTACGGTGTATACAACTAAGCACGTAGCATCAGATATATTGAAATTCGCTAACTTAACTTTCACGAAAAAGCGATCCAAGGTGGCCTATGTAAGGAAAAGTGCTCCCATTGGCAAGTTTCCCAATCCCAAAATTAAATCTTAATTCCGATCTTAGTAGACTTGGAATTGACTCTGAATCGGAAACTGGGTCTCAAATTGGCATAAATATGTGTTCTGATGTTCGCATGTGGCTCTTTAGCACTGGCTTTTTATTTCCTTAGAGTACAAATTTAAATGAAAATGAGATAGAACAGAAAAACGAAATGGGAATAATGTATAAAATGCGAGAAACTTGTTTTTTATTATATTATGGAAACTTCATATCGAAAGAGCATAATTTAAAAAAAATATAGTTTATAGTTTTGATAATTCGTTATTACTTTTTATTTCATTTTCCAAATTGCTCTGCGTGCCACAATAACTTTTTCATAATTTATATTAAATTTTTATATCATTTACTTTTACCCCAACAATGAATTTAAGTAATTCCATAAGCATTGTCACTTTTATGTAACAAACAGCAAATAAACCATCCCCTTTAATTTTTCTAAAATGTGTGCTGGCCTAATATCCCATCTACTCCCGCTCATTATTAAGTCAACGCCCTGTTTACGCCAATAGCGTTTGAAAACGCCTAAAAATATGCATGAATTTACAAATACCCCAAACACGCATGTACAATGTTTATGTATTATGTATGTATGTAAGTATATGCAATGCCACTCACCTGGTCTATCCAGTTCGTGTATCAGTTCGTCCGGTTCCAAATACGAGGCTTCAACCATAAATGTCGTACGCGTTACTGCCGCTGACCGCCAATCACGTCCGCCATTTGTGAACAGAATTAAACATACACCAAATAGCCACCACAAATATAATGTTGTTACAGGCTGCGAGGCAGTTGTGGCAGTTGTAAATGTGCAAGTAACACGCTGTGTCCCCGCCGCAGCTGCAGCCACCACTGACGCGGATGCTGGCGCAGATGCTGATGTCGATGCAGAGACTGACGCCATCACTGTCGGTGACGATGTACAACCACGCGTTGACGATGAAGTACACGAAGACGACGTTGAAGGGAGTAGCGAGGATGTTGACGATGATGAAGTGGTGAACGAGTGCAGAGATGCTTGCGTTGGATTAAATTTACTTCTACCGGTGGAGTGGTTGCTATTGTTGTTGCTGGCACTGTTGCTATTGTTGTTGCTGCTTTCACTGATGACGCAGCGTGTTGCATCAACATAACATAGTGATGACCATCGCCACAGCCGTCGTTGTTGCTGTTGTTGCAGCGGCTGCTGCTCGCCTTCATGTTGTGGCTGTTGTTGATTAAAATGTTGCTGCCATTGCTCAGGCGCGTGTATCGGAAATTGCTGCTTATGCTGTTCGCTTTGGTGTTGCACATGCACCGTACATTGCTTTGCTGTCATATTTTGTTGCTGGTGGTCGGGTAAAAGTTGACGATGCTGCTGTTGTTGATAGTGCAGATGGTGATGGTGGTGGTGTTGATGATGCTTATAATATTGTTGGTGGTGATGCGCATTGCTTTCCTCGTGGTTGACTCTATCTGCATGCTGCACTAATTCTGCCAATTCGTGTAGTTGTTGTTTTTGTGGTAGCTTATTTAGCCTTATTTCTTCGCTGTTTTGCAATCGTTGTAGTTCCGCCGCTACACACAGCAATGCACTGTCGCTTTCTGAATTGCTGTTGTCGTAATATTTTTTCTTGTTGTTGTTGTTGTTGTTGTTATTACTATTGTGGAAGGTGTTCCTTTTATTATTGTTACATTTTTTATGTTTGCTAATTTTATTGTTCTGGTTGCTGCTAGCGGTATTGTTAACCGCCGCATTCATTTTTAATTTAATCATTATCTCTTTTTTTCGTTGACAATCGCAGTATTGTTTTTTCTTATTATTGGTTTTATTTATTTATTTTTTTGGTTGATGCTGCTGTTAGCGTGCTTATTGATTATTCCCTTTAAAGCAGAAAAACATTCATCTATTTACTTATTTATTTGCATGCCTATTTTTACACTCCAATTCACTTCATTTCCTACCCGGTTATTTCTTTTACTTTTTCCGCTTTTGCGGTTTCGTTTGTTATGTGCTAACAACTTTTTGCTTGCCTTTTTTATATGAACATGTAAATGTATGCACTTGTATGTTATATATATATGTGCTTGGCTGTGCAAATAATAAATTAATTTATTGTGTTTGTGTCTGCAATTGTTGTAATCATTGACGGTGTATTTGGTTTGTCATTGCCGCTTATTGTTGTCAGGTTGTATTTAAAATTTATTTTAAATCGATTTTGACTTCATTATATGATTTTTTATGGCTACTTTCTACAATTCTCTACTTTTATTAAAACCCCATAGTCAAAGGGGGAAAAGTTAATAATTTTCATTAAATTTATTAAATAAGAAAATATGTATTTATGTATATATTACCAGTGTTCATCTTAGAAGCATGTCGCTGCCACAAAAAAAAAACAATTATTTTATTATTAAAATATAATAAGGTGTGTATAACATTCTAACTATTTGATAAAAAAAACCGTATTCGAAAATATTCGTAATTTTTAATATTAAAGCAAGGCTAAATTATCCTAAGTTATTTATTATTAAGTTATTCTTTTCACTACTAATAAAGTAGAGGATGTACGGTTTCAGAATTGTGTTTAAATTTGAAGTTTCTTCCTAACCGCTAAGCATTAGCTTCCTTATTCGTGGTGTTATTTAGTCACGTGCGTTCGCAGGCCAAACGTGTCACAAAGCCAATGATTCGTGTGCAACTGCGCGTCGTAGATTCTGTTCATGTCCATGGGTGCGAAAGTTTCGGGCACCAAGTTCGGTGGCAAACAGCCACAGCCAAGGCCCAGCCGAACATCGAGAACAAATGAAAATATTCAACTCGTCGCTACAAGTTTGCACGGAAAGCGGCTGCTCTGGCACACAAGAAAGCGGCTGCTCTGGCATTTCTAAAAGCTATTGTGCATGAATGTTGAGGAAGGATCTTACGTAGACTTCAAAATTCAAATCATGCAAGCACTTTAGCCTAACGGTTAAAATTTACGTAAAAAATTCTGCGAGAGAAGGTTGGAGCGATTTCGTCAGGCAAGCACTATTTTTGAAGTGATAAGGACATCCAAAGGTCAGAACCCATCAACCCTATCAACAATTACTTCACAGTCCCAAAGTGACGACTCGGTGGGTATTTGTCCAGCATTGATTGGATCATATTATTTTGAAAATCGTCGAGGGGAAAAATGTCTGTGAACACTGTCTCTTCCCGGCGCACGCTGAGCGATTATCTTCCGCCAATACTCAGAGATCGTCCTTCTATCAATACACATATAATATATGTATAGTTCCAGCAAGTTGGTGCCCCGCCACACACGGCCAGAGAGACCAAGGCGATACTACTTGATTTTTTTCCTAATAAACTGATAAGCCGTTTCGGTGACCTGCCTTGGAACATTGGGAACAATTTTACACTTATGGACTTTTTTCTGTTGGGTTCTTAAACAAGATAAAAAATTATCTTAGTGAAGCGAGGTATAAAAAAATCCATTGATAATGAAATCTAAGGCCGCTGCTGTAGACGAATGGGTTGGTGCGTGACTACCATTCGGAATTCACAGATAGAACGTTGGTTCGAATGTCGGTCAAACAGCAAAAGTAAGAAAAACAGTTTTCTAATAGCGGTCGCCTCTTGGTAGGCAATGGCAAACCTCCGAGTGAATTTCTTCCATGAAAAAGCTCCTCATAAAAATATCTGTCGTTCGGAGTCAGCTTGAAACTGTAGGTCCCTCCATTTGTGGAATAACATCAAAATGGATACCACAAATAGAAGGAAGAGCTAGGCCAAACACCCAGAAAGGGTGTACGCGCCAATTATATATATATAATGGAAGCTAAGTGTTATTATCAACCTATTATGATGCGTTAGGAGTAAAAACGTGGCTTAAGTACAAAAAATCTGTGTTAAAATTGGGAAGTCTATTATACAAACATCTAAAACTCCAAAGATTTGCTCTCCATCCAATTCAGAATTAGGCTTCTTAGGGCAGTTCTTTCAGCTAAACTTTACCTTTACATAATGACATTTTCTTTTGGAAAATCGTATGCTAAATAACCAAAATTTAACGAAAACATCATTTCGTTGTTTTTAAAATTATCAAAAAAAAAAAAAATTGTGTGGTGGGAAATGCTCTCAACATAAACTTGAAGTTCAAAGAAGTTCTCTTGCAACCTTCTCCACTCAGTCTTATAAAAAAAAAACTATATATTATATTATTATATAAAAAATTGTCTAAAACACTGCTGATTTAGTTTGAAATTGCGTCCCTCCAATTAACACCAGTATGACTTAGAAAGGGAAAGCAAAGGAAATGGCTCGTATTGGCAAAGTCGGCCAAACTCCCTTGGAAGGACACGCTTCTTTTGACCACTGTATGCGCGTTCGTTTGTGAACATTTTCATTAACAGTTTCGTCCAACAATTTTTTTCTCTCTAATAAATTTTTTTTGTGTACACGCTTTCGTTCGATTTCTCCCCGTTTTTATACTACATTTCAAATACAAACCGGGTGACACGTTTCACACCCACGCCCACGTGCGTTTATTTACACTACAGTTGTTAGCGAGACTGCATTTGTTTTTATTGTTGCTATTGCTGTTGCTGTAGCTGGTATTGCCAATGTCAGCATTACGTGCACTGTGTTGCAAAGAGTTCCATGTAACATTTTTCTGTTTCTGTTTAATACTTTTTTGTTTTTTGCCTTGTCGTTCTAGTCCTTTTTATCAAGCATTTTCTATTGTACCACTTCGATTGTTATTTTTGCAGGAAGTACAGTTTGTTGTTTATTATTTGCTTTTTGTGTTGATGTTGTTTTTTGCTGCAGTAAAGATGTATTTTTTTCTATTTTTTTGTTAGAGGTTTTGTTCTGTTTCTGCAATTCTGCATAGAAGTGTGAGTGTGCGATGCCATGTTTGTTATGTAATTTAATTCAATGTTTACTTTCTCTTCCCTACACCACACTTTCAATTAAACAACAATTGATGTAGTTTTCATTTCCTGTGTACACGTAGCTGCTGTAAGCTAGCCGTGGCCTTCTAACGCCTGTTAATATGTCGCCTTTCTCTTGTGACGGGAGGTGGTGGTGCACTTTTTTTCATAGAGCTTTGCGCTTAGCAGGCGGTTTGTTTATTTTTAATCTGAAACGGAAACAAAGTGCGACAATAAGTATTTTATGAGTTATAAAAGAGCTTTCAATAGTATAAGTTGGAGTGAAATATGCAAAAATTGGTAATATTTTTTAAACTTTTTCCATTAAATCATTGTACAAATACATAGCAAGAATTTTTATTTCATTTGAATGTAAATATGTGAAACATTTTAAGAATAAAACTAATATTTTCACTAAATTTGCGTCTTTACCATTTTTAGGCAGCTTATATAAGTATGAAAGGGATATGTGTGAGCTATAATAGTGCAGTGTGCAACTTGCAGTTTGCATATATGCATGTAGGAGGCGCAGTCAAACAAGGGCTTCGAATAGAGTGATTGGTGCTATGTCCGTACAAGAATGATATAAGGATAGGTGAAACCTATGTAAGAACAACTCAAGAACTATTACGTAGATTACGGACATTGCATACTGTACTATCCTTTGACTAAATTGGGACTTTATTAGACTTAGACAAATTGCACTAAATTGAAATTTTCACTACCAATCACTACATGGAGTTATCGCTACTACTAAAGACCTTAATCATCATCATCAAGTAGCAGTTACAGTTCAGGGTGAGCTTTGGCTTCGTCCACAACCCTCTTCCATTCTACACGATTCATAGCAATAGACCTCAACCTCCTAACTCGTAGCGTTTTCAAGTCGGCTATGACTTGGTCAAGCCAGGTTAACCGTGGACGTGCTCGGGCCCGGGTTGTTAGTGGATTTGTTGATAAAAAATATTTTTGAGAACTGTTATTCTCCATACGCACAGTGTGTTCTAACCTTCGAGACCTTAGGGATTTTATGTATTTAATAATGTACAACAGAGTACTTTTCTTTCGAAAACCCTTAAACTTATTTCCTCTTTGCTTGCCATTATCCGGCACTCGCAGCCCTAAGACAGCACCGGCAGTATTATTGCCTGGTTGAGGCAGAGTTTGCATTCACGTGAAAGCAGTTTAGACTACAGCAATTTCGTGTAGGCGAAATGCGCTTTGTTTGCTGGAATCAAACGTTATGACTGTTGTTGTAATTTTTTATTAGAACTCCTAGATATTAAAAGCACTGAACACCCTTAAAGGCGATTGTTCCGATTTCCAAGTTTTCAGGATTTCGTCTCTCTTCGCTGGGCGACATCTTCAGATATTTAGTTTTCCCTTCATTTATTACAAAGCCCTACAAAAAAAACCTTTTCTTCCTTGCCACTATTGCGTATCGTCAGCATACGCGATTGTTACTCTTGAGCGGCTAAGAAGGTTTCCACACTTCACTTCATTTCTTAGCGCATAGGGAAGGAGGAGATTATAAACAGCTGTAGAAAATGAATCGCCTTGTTTACGCCCCAGGACGTATTTTGTGGGTTATACAGTTCGTTGTACACCTACTTTTCCAGTAGTGTTAGTCAGAATTCTCATGACGAACTGAATGAGTTTGAGGCTGGGATTTTGGCTCGGAGAACACTGTCAACAGCTAGCTTAAAGTCGACGAATGGGAGAAAGATTTTACTTTAGTATAAAGACATGGTCTCTTGTTGATCTACCTGGGTCAAAAGTGCCTTAGTATTTACCCAATATGTTTTCTGCTGCGTCAGTTAGCCGAGAAGTGAGGACTCTCGAGAAGATTTTATATGTGGTGCTTAGAAATGTGATTCCAGGGTAGTTTTCACTTCAAGGCTCTTATTTGGGCATTGCCCCGCACTGACGCAAAAGTCCAAAATAATGGTTATCCCCATGAATTCCAAAGACCAGATCTGGCAAATAAAGTAGTATACATGGAATTTAGTATGTGGGCAATTATTAGAGAACGACCGAACTTTGGCCTCGGTTTCGGCATATTCAGACACAAAAGTTCAGTTCGGTTACGATTTGTCAGCGGCAAAAAAATAATCGAAGTTTGACCGATTATTTCTTGACATTTTTTTTGTTCAAAAATTGTTCGTTTTCGAATAATAGTAGCAAGCTCAATTTTTGTTTTTTTAATTGCTTTGAAATATCATTTGCTTTTCCATCGAGTGTGGCTAGTGAGGCATTATTCAGTTCTGCACTCAGCTCTATGGTAAGGTGAAAATGGCGACAGGCTATTTTTTTTGTTTGTTTTTGGTTAAAATATAAAATTATTCAAGTATAAGCGCAATATGAAATTTACGTTCCAATATAAAATTATTACACTGTAAATATTAAATATTTAACTCATATAATTAATTTTTTTTGCTGTTGTTATTTATACCGTCATAACTATATGTTATGAATTGAAATTAATCCGATTAAGGCTTTTTAATGAAAGTACTTAATTTTTTTTTAATCATGATTTTTTATTGTTTTAACCCTTTAAAAAAATATTGTTCGGTTTCGGTTCAGATTCGGCTAATATTGGCCGGAATTTGGTCCGATTTGTCCATGAAATTCAATAGTATTTAATCTTAAAAATAAAAATAAAATGTTTGAAATATTAACTACCACCAAAAATGTTGGTCTTGAGATTAAAAATAACTCATATCAACCTGGTCACATTTACGACTAGGCAAGCAATTGGAAAGTCGTATCCTTTCTTGATGAACAAAAACTACACTCCTCTGGCATCATAGCCATCCTGAAACATGTGCGCCATTGAACAAAAATAAGGTCTTTTGCACTTGGGTGGTGCCGAAAAAGATGGAATGGTAAACTGTCAGTTGGACATTGTAAAACATATAATATGTAGAACAACATTTGCGTTGTCCTCGCTATGTGAAACAGCATAGACCGAACAAACCGACCAACGCTTTCCGTGCCACTTAAGAAGCAGAATTTGATTTTGTTTTGTTAATTTATTTTTGTATCAGAATCAGTTATAAATACATTTGATTTTCATTTGATATTCACAAAATATTCAGATTCATGTCGCAAAATTGATGAAAATTAAATAAATTTAATTTAGTATTTCTTAGAGCCATAAATGCATTCAGAATTTGCTTTATACACTCTTTATGATATGCTATATTTTAGCTTTATATATATACATATAAATTAATCTTCATGTTCTTAAAATGTATTTAAATATGGCGACAAACATTTCATACACTTCAATGACAGTTCAACCCTATAAGAAAAGTCTTATCAATTTTGATTTGGAGCTTGAATTTACATCTGAATTTTCCTTTAAATTTAAAATAACAAAACGTAGTATATCAAAAATAATATAAAAATATTTAAAAAAATAGCATGTCAATTTATTTTAAGCAAACTTACAAGTACTCAAGGCAAATCAAATATCTAAAGTTTGTTCAGTAAATAAAAGATATAAATTTACCATTTCTCTCAATGAAAGATTTTCCATAAATTAAGGAAACTATTTTAAAATGATCATAGAACTCATATTTTTGGTTAGCTTTCAATTGATCTCATAAAGTATTTTGTATTTTATTACATGAATATAATAATTGTATTTACTCATTTATTTAGTTTAAAAAATACTGATGATTAAATACCATATTTCATATACCGTAATTGGCTACTACATAACTGTACAAAATTGTTGAAGCAGGCAATAACAAATCTTTGACTACATTTGTCTCCTCTCAACTTATACAATATATGTATACATAATTGGCGCGTACACCCTTTTTGGGTGTTTGGCCGAGCTTCTCCTCCTATTTGTGGTGTGCGTCTTGATGTTGTTCCACAAATGGAGGGGCCTACAGTTACAAGCCGACTCCGAACGGCAAATTTTTTTTATGAGCAGCTTTTTCATCACAGAAATTCATTCGAAAATTTGCCATTGCCTGACGAGGGGCGACCGCTATTAGAAAAATGTTTTTCTTAATTTTGGTGTTTCACCGAGATTCGAACCTACGTTCTCTCTGTGAATTCCGAATAGTAGTCAGGCACCAACCCATTCGTTTGAAAAAGTCTTAAGTTTTTGCTAGGCGCTTGTTGTGAGTTTTTTTTACATTTACTTGACCTGGATTAGGAACCGATTATGGATATGAAACATAGAAAATGTTGTTTCTCCTGATCAGTCTTCTAGTCGCCCCTCTCATAGAAAACATAAAAATATTCGAAACGAAGCTCAGCCAAACGCCAAGTAGAGGATGTAAGCGCCAATAATCTCTACATATCCGAGCAGACAATTTTTACGAAAGAGCATCACTCGAAAAGTACTGTTCTGATTTTAGAATTTATACGTTAGAAAGCCTATGGCTCGTATATGCTTCGTCCATATTAGCTGTGTATTGCCACCTGTTCATATTTAAAAAAAAGTATTTAATTTACTAAAAAATAGATAAGTACTAGAGCATAAGTATCAAGGCCAAATTTTTATGAAAAATCGATTCTAAAAACTATTTTAATATCGTTGCGATCAGAATTTTATTGCAAAAATAGCAATTAACAATATATTTCGCTTGAATAAAGATATCTAAAGAAGCTTTGATAATGAAACATTTTTAGCTCGCGTTGCCACTTATGGTTTTGGAAATAAAAAAAATTTATAAAAAAATAAATTAAACCTGTATTATTCATATAGGTATTAATATAAATATAAAAATGGTTTTAACGAGTATTTATAAAAAGCGTTACTATCTTATTTAAAATTAAATAAATGAACAAATTTAATAAAAGGTAAACAAATTGGTAGCAAACAAAATCAATTCAAACGAATGAACAACATTAAAATTATTCGTGTGCGAGTTGTGTAGTGAGATTGTTGAAGTATTGCGGTATTTTATTGGCGTTTTTATTATTGGGTACTTTTTTGATGGTGGTGCTACTTATTGCTTTGTTCAATAATATTGGAACTACCTTATAACATAAAGGTGATGCTTTTTGGTTCCAACGTGTTTAAGATTTCTCCTATAGCAGAATATGAAAATGAGATGTTAAAACCAGACAAAATGCAAAAACTTTCAGTTTTGTATCCATCAACTGCAAATTGACATAATGAGTTATGATGGTTTTAGGTTTGTCACTTATATGGAAAAAACATTCAAATCACAAAAGAAGAAAAAACATATTTGTTCGTAAGGATTGCCTAGATAGTATCATTGTAAGTTTTCCAAAAGCTGCTTTAAAGATGCCAGATATTGTAAAACTGCATTTTTATTTTTTTACACTGACTTCAGATTTTTTCGCTTTTTTTTTTTAATTTTAAGGATATGACTAATTCGGAAAATTATTCAAAATATTTAGGGCAACATAGAAAAACAGCATAGGTATTAAATAAAAGAGAGAACATCCTTAAATTGAAAAATACACACAAATTCTTGTGCACACGAAGGAATAGGGATTGAAAATATGATTTTAATACTTTATTCCCTTGAAAATTTTCTCTAGTTAATTTTTCAAAAAAATGTAAGTATCCTCCAGTTTTCGAGAACGAATTTTATTTATTTATTTTATTTTATTTTATAAAGGTTTACATAGCAATAAAATTATTATACAAACTAAAAGTAGTTCAGCGCTAGCATCGGAGGCTTTCGATGACATCAGAACCCACAAAATCGATGGCTGGTGCATGAGACAATGTCTTTTCGTTAATCCGAACGTTGGTTTAACCATGGTCTTATTTACGAGAAAACGGAAATTGGATGGACTCAGTCTTCCAACACTGAAAGGTGTGACACTTGGTCTTTCCAACGAAGTTAAATATCTAGGAGTAATCTTGGATAAAAAGCTAACTTGGGAGACACACGTGTCACTGAAGGTGAATCGCGCATTGAGGATTTTTTCAGCAATGCCGTAGAGCCTTTGGTAAAACCTGTGGTCTGAAACTTGCTGTGGTCCTTTGGATATACACAATACTTATCAGACCAATCACCACTTACGCTCCTGTGGTCTGGTGGCGACGGAGCATGGTTAAGTCCACAATCCGGGAACTATACAGGCTACAAAGAAGTGTATGTTTATGCATCTCGCGTGCCATGAGTGCAACCTCTGGTGATGTCCTAAATGCTATGCTTGATTTGCTCCCCCTGGATCTTAAGATACAACAGGAAGCAATAAATGCAATGTGTAGACTCCATAAATATGGTTTCTGGCACAAAGACGGAACTTTGACACACAGAGAAATCTTTAAGTTGCTATCTGAGCAGTATTCACAGTTTTTGGCACCTAAAGACGACCTGATACCTACAGTTTCATTTGGAAGGAAAGTTGATGTCAGATTTCCATTGCGTGAACAATAGATCAATCCAGAATGCATGCACAATGAAATAGGGTCTGGAGCCGGATGGTACTTAAACGATAGTAATAAGTATCAATATGCTATGGGGGAAATGGCAATTGTTTTCCAAACAGAAGTTTTTGCCATCCTGAAAGTAACCGAATGGATAATCGAAAGGAGATGGAGCGGTAAACAGATTGGAGATTTCAGTGATAGTCAGGCTGCACACAAGGCCCTGGAGAACACGGAGCAAATCTCAAAGATTGTTCAAGAATCTAAGAAGAAGCTCAATTCTGTCGCAAGACAAAACAGGCTTGTTACTTATATGGGTTCCGGGACACTCCGGTGTTCAAGGAAACGAAATTGCCGACGAATTGGCCAACCGTGGATCAGCGGTGCCCCCACAGGGGCCAGAACCAATAATCGGAATCAGTTCCGCAGGAACCATGAATTGGATCAGCAATTATATAGGCAATCTACATAAAGAGCGATGGTCCGGTCTAGAACGCTGCAGAACTGCAAAGTGTTTTGTAACAAGTCCGAACAGAAAACTGTCAAACTTTCTACTAAAATTTAGAAGGAAAGACGTTCGGTTGATGGTCGGTATCATTACAGGACACAACCCATGGGGACCCAGTGTCATGCTTGTAGGAGACGGATGGCACTGAGCACTTTCTCTGTGAGTGTCCTGCCTTTGCTAGAGCACAGCTACGAGTTTTGGGAGGTCTCCATTACAATACACTTTTCGGTAAGAATTCTGGAGAAAATGTGAAAGAAATTTTAAGCAGCCTTAATGCCTTTGGTTCATAAAATTGGATCATAAAATTCTGTGAAGGCTTGATAATTAATGTAATAGATAATAGATAACCTATAATTAATACATTCACAATTAACATATGGATAGAAAAATTCTGTATACAAAATAATTTGGGGCAATAATAGTTTATAGTTAAGTAAGTTAAAGGAAAAAATGTTTTTTAGACTTTATTAATAACTGAATAAGAAGTGAAAACCATTGGCTATATATTAGATACGGTGGCCACCGTAGCCGAACGGGCTAGTGTGAGACTACCATTCGAAATTCGGAGCAGGTATTTTCGAATCTCGGTGAAACACCAAAATTAAGAAAAAGTTTTTCTAATAGCGGTCGCCCCCCGGCAGGCAATGACAAACCTCCGAGTGTATTTCTGTCATGAAAAAGCTCCTCATAAAAATATCTGTCTTTCGGAGTCGGCTTGAAACTGCAAGCGCGAATTATATACTTGTACATAAATATATATAAATATATAATATATCTAACACATTTGTTGCCTTAACTTCCTTCATTGCTATAAGTTAAAATATTGCAATGAGTCAAGGCCTTGTTATGTATTTTATATTGCAATTACGAGGTGGTAACGTATGGTAACCGAGGGAGATGCGAGGTGTTGTTGCTTGAATATCGAGCTGTAAATATCTCTTAAAATAAAGAAGCATGACATAAAATACAGAAGAAATAAAGGGTTGTTCAATAGGTGCGCTTCAACTTTTTTCCGATAGGGAGGGCGAACGACGCAATATTTTTTATTTTTCGCTTGTCATTTGTAAACTTCATTAGTTCGTTCTGTTGCTGCTACTTTAAGAGCATTACGGCCATTTTACGGTCCATTTAACAAGTCATTGGTCTACAGTAACAAGCCGGCGACGATTTGTGAGCTCAGAACCAATACTGAACGCGAAATTGCTGGAATTTCGGCAGATTTATGCAAAAGAGTGGTCGAAAATTGGGTTCAACGATTGGACTTCGTGATACGTGCACGCGGAGGTCATGCAAAAGAAATCGAATTTCATACTTAAATGTATATGTTCAAACTCGATAATAAAAAAAAAATTAGTTAAAAAAGTCAAACCGTTTGTGTTTTATTCAAAAAAGTTCAAAAGTTGAAGCGCTCTTACTGAAAAACCCATAGATATACAATTACATTTTTAGCGATTTGAGCCTTTCCTCAAATTTGAATCTCATTCGTGTAGGGTTCTACAGCTCTCAGAATTTTTAATACAGAATATTGTCCTATAAATATTTCGTACCGAACTCCATCTTTACTTTGAGAACAATCGCCCATTACGCAAAATGTTACGTATACGCCAAGGCTTTCGCATAATGTCACAACTTTAAAAAACCCCTAAGTTGAATATTTCGCAACCATTTACAAACCAATTATTAAATGAATGTAAGTTTTAATTATTTATTTAAATTTATTTTTTACTGAAATTAAGAGTTCCACTTCGAATACTTACTCTAAATATTTACAGCACATTGACAGTGATAACTTAATTTATCACGGCGAAAGAAACAGGCAGGCATCCTATTTATTCGGAGCCATAAAAATTAATCCAACTTTCATATAGAGAAAAAACACCAAAGCCATTACACATAATGACCACATTATTACAATTATTGTCATTACAATAACAAATATAAATGTCAAAAGCAATGTAAATGGAGAGTGCCAGCGGTAAAATGAAAAATCCAGCTATTAAATGCACGCAAATTAAAAGAAAAAAAAAACAACAACACGTAAATGAAAGTATAAATAGTATAAGCGTGGAAAGTTTGCGTATAAGTGATAAAATGTTTCGGAATATAACATGAAAATATAATATATTGTAGTATATGTATAAAGTAAATACAATAAATCAAATAGGGCAATAAGCAAACATTAAACAAGTGCATCATTAAAACATCAATTATCAAAGTAAACAAAAGTGCACACGTCTGTATATAATTTCACCAGAGCTTTTGTTCCATATTGATGTACGCATTTGTGTATTGATGAATACGCAGTTGGTATTTTTATTTTACTTTTTTTCGGTGGTTATTCAGGGATTATACCATAATAACGGGTAGGTTTTAATGTGCTTACATTTGTGTGTTTGTGTAAGTGTTTATGTCCCCACAGAAAAATACTCTGGTACCGAACTGGTTTGCATACACAATTATTATTTTGAAATCTCAGTGGGACGAAGTAATTGACATGTCAGCCTGCACTAACATGTCACCTTGGAAATTTCAAGGCGAAACTGTATTTGAGCTTGCGCTCGGATTTTCTTTCACTATCTGGGCTTAAAAATATGGCATCTTCTTGCCAATTTTGTAAGTATTGCCGCAGGCTGCCGTGCTTTTAACACTTTTAGACGAGCCACTTTGTTTTTTCTCTTTTGAGTCAGTAGACGTCTCTTTCATAACCACATTGAGACTAGTGTAGTAATGGAAAACTCTTTTGAGCACCGCTTGCAACCAGCTTTCGTTACACCAAATTTCGATTTCTCATCATCAAAACATCCGTAAAAATGAAGACGCCGATGAGGATATTTCGTGATGACCACGAGCGAGAATCAGTTTTCAGCGTCCACAGGATTGATAAATGCTATTATTTGCCTCATCATTGGCAAGCATTCAATATATTAGTAGAGCCCCGAACTCACGATAAAAGGCTCATCATTGTTACTCTTCCTCCTTGTAGACAATGGCTTACTGGCTCGCACTGGCTTACTGTGCCGAAGTCATTACCAATGGCGAACCAGAATTTTGCTTCACTGGTTCAGCTTATCCCGGCAGGAATAGTACGCCTACGTATACAACGAGAAAAACGCAAAATCAACCACAACAACAAGACACATAGCACAAATAAATAAAACGCAAAAAAAACCGCTGAAATGGTTGATTAAATGCCAGCGAAATGAAAAGTAAATATTAACGATTAAAATAAATCTGTGACAGGGGTTGCATAAAATGCTATTTGTGAAAAATGCATGCATGTGGATTGATAGGCTTTGCATAGGCGGGGGGCTTCATTATTCAATTTTCTCCAAAAATGGTGTGTTTGAGGGCATTCGAAAAAAATTAAACAGAAATATATAAACTCATATAATTCAAGCTTCATTTGCGTCAAAATATCATGTGGTTGTGTGTGTGAGTAAAAAATATTAGCGAAAATTAAAAAATAGTTATAAAACTTTATGCGGACATATAAACTTAATATCTGAAAATTTAATGGTTCCACAACAAACTATGTTTACCATGATTCAGCATTCCTATATATTGATACAAAGGCAAACGTTATAACGGAGGTTATATTTTAAAAATATTAATGCTTATTTTGTGAAAAAGAATTAAGTAGACAGATACCTGTAAAGTTTCGAAAAAAAATTTGTTTTTCTTGCATAAAATGTTAATATAATCCTTTAAGAATATGTCAAAAAGAGTTTAGAAGGTAAATTTAAGTATTTCTTATATTATAAATCGTCAACCGTGACAACTCTATTCTTTGCGTCCGAGCGCTGGGAGAGGTATAGTTACATTGTCGACTTTAGAAGCGTTTTTCTCAAAACTATATTTTTCGAATTGGCGTACACGATAACTCAAAAAGTTATTGACCGTTCTCCCTGCAATTTTGCGCATATCTTTTTTGTGATATTACTTTGTATGTATTTCAAGTTTTCGAACATTTTTCGAAAAAATCATTGTGTCGAAGCAAAAACAGTAGGTAAATTACCCCTAGGTCACTGACGCCGATACTACAATGTCCGCCGATTGAGAAGCCCCGCTGCGACCTGGAAGAATTGAGTGTACATCCGCCATTTTAAATATTATAATTAAAAAAAAAACAAAAACTATATTATTTTAATGTATAAAAAAGCTGTATGCCAATTTTGAAAAAAATATATTGACTTCTTCATTTTAAGTAATTTTAATAAAAATCAGAGAAAATATGACCGTTTACAGGTATCTGTCCCCTTAATTTTATATTGTATCGGCGCAGTCAGTAAGTAAAACTATTTAAGGGGGGAGCCTGTTTTATGAGGTCTAAAAATTGCATCTCTTTTGTACTGGTTAAAATAAGTTGAAAAAAATGTTTAACATAGAAATTAGTAGAGCGCTGCAACGCTGGTGTTTCCAACTGGCGTACAAGGTACAGCTCGTAATTATTAGCTAAAGCAAAAAATTCAAATGGATTTCTAATTATCATCATTTTTTATACTGATGAACTAAGAAAACTGAGAGAAATTCCAAAATTTCAACTTTTTGGAGGTTTTAAAGAAAAAAATGCCTTTCTACACAAAAAAAATTCACTTCAACTTGGTATAAAAATTTTTTTTATATTTTTTCTTAGTTTAAATAGAAGATAATTTAATACTGAAGGGAACAAGCTATGGTTCATTTCAAAAGGATCATTAGTTTTTTTCATTCATGTACGCCAATTCAAAGAAATCATAAAAATGAAAAGTCGAGAAAAGAAGATAAAGTTTGTACTATAGCTGTCCGGTCACAGCGTAACTACCTAACGCTCGCCTACCTTTGGCTTTGTATCTACGGAAATATTGAGAATTAGGCTCTGTAACTTTGTGTGAATATTCTGAAATATATTAGGAATCGCTTAAAACGAAAAAAAAAATTGATTTGTTTGACCTTATAAACCAGGCTCCCCCCTTAAGTAATTTCATTCAGCTACCGGCGCCAAAAAAATCAAATGTAATTTGTAATTAATTTATTTGTTTTAAATTAAAAGAAAATTAATATTTCAACGATTTCAGTCCAAACTATATTTAATTTCCTTTTTTCCTAATTTAAAATATCGTTTGTCATAAATATTTCTGAAAATTGGTTTGTGGTTGTAGGCTTGTGTATAATAAAGAGTAAACTAGAAAACCAAAAAAATGAAAATAATAATTGTGAGATTTACCTTAATTTAGTTTATAGAGGTTTGTAAATATCTTCCAAGTTTTTAGGATACATTGTTTTGTTTTGTAATTTTTGGGATAAAATTTACTTAACAAAAATTTTTTTTTTATTTTATGCAGAGTTTTTGGGAAAAGCATTATTCTTTACCATTTCTAACAAACACCCAAACTACCTCGACATTAGATTATCTCTTAATTTTTTCAATAAATTTTTGAATTATGAATGTGAAAAATACTATTTATCTGCTTATTAACTTAGGGCAGTATTTTAACCACTACTTTTTATCGGTGTTTTTCAGAACTGATAAAAAAAGTTACTTTCCATAAAAATTTGTAAGAAAAGAGATAAGAAATTGCTCAAGAAATGTTCAAATAAATATAAAAAAAATGACTTTTAAAAATCTCCATCGCAAAATATTTAACATTGAATAAATTTCAAAATGATTGAGATTAATAAATACCGCTTCCAAGTAAGGTATCTGGAAAGTATATGGACCTTTATAAACATAAATTTTACGTTGAGCGGTTTGCTCATTTAAATAATTCTTATGGGAAAACATCAAGAAGATATTTCGTTAATATTTCATATTAGACTTTGTTTTTGCATGCTAAGTGTTAATTTGGGTTTTGTTTGCTTGTGCGGATTTCATTCATCACACGTTATATTAATAGATATACAAATTTTTTTGAAGTAAAATTATAAACTGACGCTTAGGAGTATATTAAAGTGAACTTTTATACTTCGAACTTAAGATTTATTGTGTGCCTGCAATTAACAAAAATAGTATTAGCGCAAATTAAAAAATTGTATTGGTTAAACTGAAAATATAGTATTAGAGAAAAAATAATACTAAAAAAGTAAAACTAATATTCTGATGAGAGATACATTTAGTTTTACTGTTTTAATAATTGGCAACTAAAATAATGATTTTGTTTCGAAATACGAGGAAAATACGGCAGTTACTTTAAATTGATTAAATACTTTCTCAGCAGGAAAAAACAATCCGTTTAACAAATAAGACTAGTCTCACTTAAAGTATTTTACCAACTATATAATTAATGTTTGACCAACAACATTTTTAACACAGTGTACGAACTTTCTAATCTGACGCTAAAAGCAGTAGCCACATAATTATTTACCTTGAATATGTGAATGGTGGCCACATTCATTATTTTAGATCCAGCAACTATTAATTGTAACCCCTTTTGAATGTCATGGACTCGTTCCAACAGGTAGTTAATATTTGTCTCAAAGGCTTTGAATTGTACGAACAAACTCACTCAACGGCCAACATATTCCATTCATTACATAATCCATAGTATATCTCTACTCTACACACAAGCATAGGGGCGTACTTGTACATGAATACTCACACACACACACACGCACACAGATATACAGTATCAAGTAACTACATATAATAGTTTAATTGAAAGTGGACTCCGCTTATCTACTCTGCTCAATAAAATGCCATCGCATTCATACAATAAAAAGTGTTGGGCCAAGTTTTTGTTTCGGTTTATGTTGTGCTCTACAATTTTGTGCCGAAAGTCAGATGGTTTCTCTGCATAACTTTTTATGTCACAAATGCATTTGCAAGTTTTTCATTACCTGTCATAAGTGATTGCTTTTGGAAAATGTATGTCATGGAATCCCGGACCTACTGCCCGCATGTGAGCACAAACACACTCGACTAAGGTGTTCACCGTGCTTACTTACTACTTGCTTTCCATTTTTCCGGTGACTAACATATTGCCATTAAAATGAAGAAAGATTGCAAGCGCAAGTCACAAAGGCCGGCGCACAAAGCACTAACTTGTACATGTTGATGGGGTACAAAATATGCAAAAACAGAAAACGAAAAACCCCTAAACATAATAAACCTTTACACGTGTTGCTAGTATGCTCAAGTGGTCAAACGTCCAGTTAGCGCTGGCACACATACATAACACCAACATGGACGCAAACAAACCACGAGCACCACCCATACATACACCCAACAGTGAAGTGCAAATATGTAAATACAAAAGTGGCGTCCATCGCCGTCACTCATACGACACGGCTGTCCATTTTCCATTTGCTGTCACTCACACATTCAAGCAGATAACTTAGGGGCATATACGGACAGGGTGTTGAATAGATTTTGATGTATTTATTATGCTTTACTTGTTTTTGAATTTCGAACGATTGGTTGGTTGAATATTATGACTTTAAGATTTGTGCTTTTTATTGAAAAATAATAATGCAAAAAATAAAAATATGGTGTCGTTTGTAAATTGTAAAATCAACAATAATGACAATTACTTGAAAATAAGTTTTTGTTTTTTTTCTTTTACTAGAGATGACGTCATGGCAAAGGAGCGTGTGCATAGAAATTGTGTTTGATAGTTTTCATTGATTTCCATTCGGAATTCGGAGAACGTAGGTTCGAATCTCCATGAAACACGTTGTTTTGTAACGGCGGTCACCCCTCTGCAGACAATGGCAAGCCTCTGAGTGTATTTCTGCCATGAAAAATCTGCTAATAAAAAAATATCTGCCATTCGGCTTTAAATTGTAGGTCCCTACATTTGTGGAACAACATCAAGACGCCCGCCCCAAATAGGGGGAGGAGCTCGGTGAAACACCCAAAAAGGATGTAAGCGCCAATTATATATATGGATGGAGATCTCACGTATACACCTTCAAACCACCAGTATTTTACTAGAGCAAACACAAAAATAGCGTCAACAGCGGCATCTCTTTTACGAAAGCGGACACTTGTTCCCATACCCAATATATTCGCGGCACAGACGTCACGGCGATTTCGGAAAGTGCAATCTTGTATTCCATAATTGTAACGACAAATTTATTGTTATGAAAAAAAATGTTTAAGGACAAAAAAGCAGTTTGTTTTTAGCATTAATCTTGGTCGGCGGTACAGTTCATATGGAGGGTAGAAAACTAAGTAACGAAATAGCATAGCGTGCCCACGATTAAGGAGCAAACTTTCCAACCTGAAAAAACTAAAAACATATACATATATCTTATATATTTATAACAGAGGCTTTGAGGAAAACATGGTTTCCTCGATTTTCCGGCAAAAACAAAACAAAGAAACAACCGAAAATATTCGACAATGATATTTCTAGATACCCCTATCTATGATAACATCACCCTATATAACATCAAGTGTAGATATTATTAACGTGTGCATGTGTGTATACAAGTATGTCGGTAAGTTGTTGTATTTGCAAATGCATGTAACTTATTCGTTCATATTTACATATCTAAATGGTCAAGTGACTAGTGGTTCAACTAAACAAACTGTTGGCAATGACGTTGACAGTGACGTTGACAGTGTTGAAAGCGAAAGGAAGATGCCAGAAATTGTCATGAATAGGTAAATTGAAAATTGTCACTTTTACAACTACTTTACTGAACAAGCATCCTTAAGTGCTTTAAAAATGATTTTCATAAATAAATACTGGACAATTTTTAAGTGTGCATACATCAAAATTTAAGGATCCGACCTACCTCGCATAGTCATTGGCGTTTGGTCATGGATTGGGAACAACTGCATCAGACGTATATGCACAAATTTGCTTTGTATTTATTTGTTTGCCTAAAACTAATATTAAAGGTCAGCTAGGCATAGGGCAAGCGCTTTGTCATTGTAATAAATTATACCGGTAAATGTTCTTGCATTGGTTAGCTTTTTCCACTACCCTTATCTATGGCTGCAGTAACGCGAACGTACACACAACTAATATTATATAATATCTTAATTTAGCGAACATACACAAACATTTGTTACATACTTTGTATGCATAGGACAACATTGAATTGCATTATTTTGAATATCAACAATTTGCCACGTGCAAGTAGCTTACCTAGATAGGATCGTTAATCTTTGTGTATTTATAATTTTTACAAATACCGTTGCTTAAGATTTCGAACCCACGTTGGAATTGTATAAAAAGTGTAAAATTAATGAAATTAAATCATTGCCCACAACCAGCTTGTTGGTTTTCACTTAATCGAACTGTGTACTTCGCTTGCTCTTTGCGTCCAGTTTGGCTTTCTCGTGGTTGTAGAACACGCGCTACGATTCCACAATGGGTGCATTTTATTAAAGCCGACTTTCGTCTAAAAATATGCGAGAAGCTCCTCAATAAGTGTGAGAAAGATGGATTACGTCAAGAAGAAAATAGTCAAATATAGCGTAACTTATTTGCTTTCAACTCACATATATGAATTAACGATGATAATTATTCTAAGCAGCGAACTATATACCCTTTGTAATATTTGTATAATAGTTTAAAGCCAATTTCTCAACCAAAATGTTGTGCATGTCTTTATTTCGTCCTACAAAGAATCTTTAAAAGGTTGTGCATGACTGAAATGACTCTGGAAATTTTTTTATTTAAGATTGAGAATTCAGATACACTGGTCACCGGTTTTTTAATATGCACCTTAACAAACATAAAAATATGCATTCTCTCTCTTTAACTCCACTCCACTCCATATTCGTGCTCCACTCTTTAAGAACTACTCGGTTAAATACTTATAATTGAAATAAATGTTGGTATAGATTGGGTAGTCTTCTCAAAAGTGAGCATTAATTTTTTATGGTCATATCTATACATTCATTAACATTCTATCCTATCAACCTTTGCGCACATTGAGATTAACCTTCGTAAGGACACCATTTTATTTATTGGTTAGTTGCTCATAATCATGCTATCATGCTCTGACTTGTTTCATATATAGTCTGTGTCAGAAGAAAAGAACCAGTTTTTCTCTTGTAACTTGAAGATGCTTTTGTTGCATAATAGTCCCACTTTAAGGCTACGTCGCCAGTGCTAACTCAGGTTAGTGTCGTTGGAGACTTTCCCGTAAACGCAACCAAACAAAAATGAGTGAGAAGTGCGCGAAGCGTTTTGAGGCGGTAGTTTTATGCACGCAATTGAAAGGGCCGAAATTAATTTACACCGCGAATGCAAAAGTAATTAAAAATTAAAAAAGTTTGTTGTGACGTGGAATCAGCGGCTTGAAGTGTACAGAAATGTTGATGACTTTTCCGAGCGCGGCTTGAAGCCAGTGATGACAGAAAAGCCGGATAAAGTGATCGTCCTACTTTTTAAGCGGGACCCTTCTTTGAAACTATGCCAAGCACGATCAGTTCCTGCTAAAAAGGGAATAGATGTGAGTATCAACACCATCGAATGTCGACTGAAGGAGGCGAACATATCCTACCGTCCCACATCATCAATACCACTGCTCTCAGAAAAATACAGTGAAAAACAAGAAAATGGCGTCACAGTAATGGACTCAACTTCCCAGTCCCCAGCCGCCCGCGCCATTGAAAATGTGTGGGGAATTATGAAGACGCATCTTGTCGGAAGGTCAGTCCATGATTTAAAGCAACTCGTGCACCAAGTTCGCAAAATCTAGTCCTGTTTGTCGACATTCAAAGCATGAGGAAGGTGCCAGGCTATACTCGACAACGATGCAGACTACACGACATATTGAGTAATTGCGACTCGTATATTCTTCCATGTAAAAAAAAATGTAAATATATATATCTTAAACTTCATGAATAATCGCGGTTCCTTTTTCCTGACACAGACTGTACACCTGTGTTCAAAATATTGCATATTTTTGTAATTTTAGTATATTTTTTTATTCATTTATAAATTCAAAGTTCATATAAACAAAAATCATATAGCCTAAAGCATCAAACTTTGTATAAAATTCAAACAAAATAAATAAGTAAAGAAATGCTCATTGACATTCCTAACTTTTTAATCTGAACTTTTAAAAGAATTCTGGGTATGCAATTTTATAGCACATGAATTTCGATGTAATAAACTGCAGATTTGAAGTACATAGCTAAAAAATCATACCGATTTTTCATGTTTTTTTCCCCGGTAGTCTTGTTCATTTTCTCCATATAAAAAATTGTAAACGTTCTTTAGTCAACAAAAAAAACCACAAAAAAAAAAACAATATCACTAATCACCGCGTTTTCGATTCTCTTTAAATTAGCACGACACTAAATCGAAATTTAATTGGCTACAGAATGGCGAAATTTTGATGAAAATTTATTGACTTTTGTTTAAAGTTTGTACAAGTACGATTGTGTTGTGATATAAAAATTTAAATAAAAATAAATAAATAGTCAACATCTTGCAATAAATGGCGTCGCTATTATTGTGAATTCAGGATATACCATATACAATGTGGCGCAAAATTAATCACCCTATCATAGGGTTTATTATTTTTTCAAATAGCGTCATACGTCAATCATATTTGCGACTTATGAATTAGACAGCTCAAGTATGCAAGCAGACAAGCAGTGGAGTGCGTAAATGTCAAAATAAAGGCTCACCCAAAATCATTTTTCTTATTTAATAAAAGTTATTTAAAAATAAAATTGGATGATTAATTTTGCGCCACCTTGCACATTGACAATGAGAAATTAAAAAAAAAAATTTTTTATACGGCTAAAACATATGACTTAACCATTTATTTCTTGCTTATTCTTAGTTAATGCTTATTCATGCCGCCAACGCTTAGGAAATTGCTTTTGAACTTTCACAGGAGAAAATGTGAGTTTGGTAAAAACAATTGCTGGATTTCCTTTTTATATTTAATTTCCCTTCTCAAATGCCCAAAATATATATATATGATTGGCGCGTACACCCTTTTTGGGTGTTTGGTCGAGCTCCTCCTCCTATTTGTGGTGTGCGGTTGATGTTGTTCCACAAATGGAGGGACCTTCAGATTTAAGCCGACTCCGAACGACAGATATTTTTATGCGGAGCTTTTTCATGGCAGAAATACACTCAGAGGTTTGCCATTGCCTGCCTATACCTTATTTACAAAATAATAATTTTAACTATGTTTTTTAGGAACCCTGAAAATCACTCGTAAGTCGGCCCTTGCTATGTTCATGTATATTTTTAATTTTTTAACAGCGCGGCTTAGAGCTCTGGGGTCTTGCTTAATTAGAAATCTTTAATCCCCGAATAAGAACATTGCCAGTAAATTTGAATATTTACTTCTCTTCGATGAGCTCATCGTCTTATTGCTCTAATGCTACAACTGAAGAACTTTGTTTTCTTCAAAAAACAAAAAAAAAGAACTTTCCTTTCTTCCTCAATTGCTATTTCATGCCCATTGCTTGATCTCGAATATAGGTTTTATCGAATGCTTGACACGCACAAGCCCACAAATATTATCAGTTGGCTTTAAGGGTGTGAAGTCATTATTAATCTTGAAACTACTAAGACGAAGCATAAATAGTTTCATTTTATTTTGCTATTATTTTTGTACGTGCCAACTCCGAAAGCACATCGAGTTTAAATAAAAGTATGACCTTTACTCCTTTTACTTCTTAGCAAGCGCACATATGGATCTGGCCACACCTTGGAGAGCGCTCTGAGTGACAAACAAGGTATGTGACGGCATGAAGGTTAAAGTCTTATACATATCTACTAAGTATCACAGAAATCTACTAAGCACATATGTATAAAATGATTAATGAATTAATGTTTGGAGCTCCTGCTAATAAGGAATGCACACAAAGCGATTAATTTCGATGCATAGAAAAAATGTATTTTATTATAGTAGCCCTGGCGTATATGCACAAAAGCACTTAAACATTTATTTAAATAACTAATGAAAGTGTGCATATAGAAGTGATAAATAGATGAAAGGGAAACTACCATAATCTAGTTAAGTGGGTTGAAATAAATTAGTTAATCAAAAGGAATTCTAATTAAATTTGTTTTATTTTGTAAAAAGAACTGAGTAGAACATTCTTTTATAAAATAAAATTCACAAGCAACGCGAATTTCAGAATTTCTTTATACGCATACGAGTATAAATATAAGGCGATGTTTTATAGTACACTCTTTAAGTATTGAAATACCAGCGATTTTCATGGAGCATATGTCAATGGAAAAATTAACTCACAGATCTGAGATAGATTTAGTTTTCGATCTTTTCTGCGTTGTTGCGTTTGGAATATTTAGAAAATTATATCTATGACTCAATTTTAAACTTCTCAGGAATTTACTCGCATATTAGCTACTTATAGGAAATGAAGTACTTTTGCAGGCGCAGTGGTCAACAAAAGAACGAGAGGAAATATTTTTACAACTGAATGCTTTCATATATTTGATTTGTCTTTTGAAATGAGAAAAGCGGGAAAATCTTCCGTTGTTTGTTTTTTTTTTGTGCAAATTATCGAATTGCATCATTTGTTGTTAGTAGTTAGATGCAGCTTACTACTGAATAAGCAATAAGCTGCATAAATTACGTTTTGACTCGATTTTTTTGTCTTGGAATCGTGCTGATAATATTATATGGTTTTCTGTACAACTATTTACATTGGAAAATATTGAAAATTGTGTCAGTCGTGCTGCATCTTCGGAGATGCCCGGATAAAAGCAATTTTGCCATGTACACCACAACCCGCAACATAATAATCTGAAATAAAAAAAGTAAGGAAGGTCCGGGCTTAACTTTATATTTGAGTAAAATTTTATTTGGACTGTCTTTTAATTTTTCAGTACAAACACAGACACAATGAGAGTTATAGCTTGTCGAATGAACAGGCGGAGATTTAGTCTAAATATATAAAAAGTGGCATCTAATATAATATATAATTATGTGGGATCTAAATGAGTTGTGGAGTTTCATTATGAGTGAGTTTTATTACGTCGCTATCGAGATACACGCATTTACCCGAAAATTGGTATAGCAATGCCCATTTCTTGTGCCGTATGTCCTTTTTAGAATTTATCACGTTCAGCAAATTTGAGTAAATTTGTTTCCTTTATAAGAGAGATTTCGATTTAGTTTTCGTCACAGTCCTAAGGGAGGTGCACGTGATTATTGAGTGCATCCTCCGTTTCCAATACCAAACTACTTTGCATAAAAAGTAATATTTGTACGAAGGTTAATTTTAATATACTAATTCGCGCTCGAATTATCGTGCTAAGTTATGGCTTAATCGATTTTCTTCTTATACTCCTGCGCATATGCCGAAAGGCTAAAAATTTAAAAACAATAAAATGCAGACTTCAAAGTCAACCATTTTCAAAAATAAGCTTTTAAATTGAGCAGATATAGCAACCAGGCTTGGAGGAACTGATGCTCAAATACTCAGAAGTTTGTCAACTTCAAATTGTGGCTCCATATTTTTGAGGTAGTATGCATTCATTAAATATTTCACCCCTCTTCTGGTTCGAACATTTTCAATGGCAGTGAAGAAAAGTCTATGAAGAAGGCTGATTAGTTGTTCGAGAAGCGCACTTAGAGCAAAACGGGGTGGAATTTAATTAGGACAAAACTATAGTGAACGCACAAAAGCATTCGACTAAGAAAATATCAGCATCATATTTCTGTTTAATTAAAACTTGATTTAATTTTATTATGTTACTATATCATATGCATTATATGTGTTTCCCGTGAACGCTGAATACCACATTTGCAACCACAAATCCACTGTTTCTTTTTGAAGGTTCAAAAGAAATTTTGCCAAGAATTTCCAAAACCATTTCAAAGGTTTATATTTTGTAATCTTCTAATAAAGAATTTACTCTCATTTTGTGGCAATTTGCCTAGTTACCTAGTCAATTCATATATTGCTTACAATCTCTTTGCTTAAGAGGCGCCACTAGTTATTTCAACTGTAATCAGCAAAGAGCGGGGCAATTTGATATTCGTCACATTTTTCTACCTTTATCGTAAGTTCAAGTATTGTTTTACTTGAAATTGATTTCATTTCAATTTTGCTATTTAAATTTTGTGTATCTAAGTCAAGTAAATACGAGCCTTTGAAAAAGCTTTGGTAAGTTCATATAGTTCAATTTGGGGGCGTTGCTGCGAAAGGATACAAAAAAAGAACTTTAATAGTATATCAAATAAATCATGGTTTAAAATTTAGTAAAAGATTTATAAAAATTCGACAAATTTTCATCAATAATCCGGATTATTTATTAGAATAAAAACAAAACTTGGGTATGCAGTTTAATAGACCACTGAATTTTAAAGTACAAGTTTGAAGTGCCGCACAATTTGTTCTTTATACGGAGAAAGTGCACAACAGTGAGTGGGAAAGAAATTATCAAAAATCAATCGATTTTTGAAACTTTCACCTTATTATACTAAAATTTTTTAATTTTAGTGAAAATTAACTGCATTTTTATATATATTGAGCAAAGTTTTAAACTTTAATTTGTTTTATATGATATTTGTTGCTTTAAGAATAAACTATATTTTTATAAAAAAAATATACAAAATAAAGGAAAACACAAAGGAAAAGTATCAAAATATCTACGATTTTTTTAAACTTCATACTGCGTTTAATTTTTTAAATCAAAATATCTTTAACTTTTAAGGGGTTAGGGGTAGTCAGAGGCCCGAAAAAATGATGATTTTCACGAATTTTTTTTTGCTACTTAATTAATTTATTTAACAAAAATAAAAACATAGCATAAAAACATCATGTTTTAACTTGACTTCACCAAAATTTCAAAAAAAAAATTAATAATTGCAAAAGTTATCGCTGTTTGTGTGAAGCCCGTTTCTCCAGAAGTCCCTTGCGGTGAACATCACAAGTCCTTGCAGATTCATCTAAAACCAATCGGACAAGAAAAATTAGTTTTATTAATAGATAATCTTGTGCCTGATCGAAGCTTTTTTTTTTTTCAAAATGAACAAAATGGCGGCCTCAGAAAGAAAATTTTTTCCAGATTTTAGAAAAAAAAACCAACAGTTAATTGTTAAAAAAAAATCGAAATTTTTGAAAAAAAAAATCCTTCGATCAGGCACAAGTTTTTTATGTTTTTCAAAAGCTGTATAAATTTTATTGAAATCTATGTAGCGGTTTTTAAGTTACAGTGTTCACCAGTTTGAAAAACATAGTTTTGAGAAAAACGCATTTAAAGTTTTGCTATCGGCTCCGGAGCGGCCGAGCGCCCTTTGTTAATTGTTGAATAACTTGAAAAGTATTTGTCGGATTCACTTCAAATTTTTACACAATATTTTTAAAACATTATACTTTAAGAAAATGCAAAAAAAAAAATCGATTTTTTGAAATTTCTGACTACCCCTAACCCCTTAAATAGTTCAGGTTTCAAAAAGATAGTTAGATTCAGAAAATTAAGATAATGTCTAAGAGTGCTTGCTTTCAGCAAATAGTATACTTTCCAGGTGCAAGCGAGTTTCAGTAAAATTAAAGATAACCTTTGGCATCGCAACTTTCTTGAAGCATTTTATTTCAAAGCGCCGGGTGTTTTTTAAGAGCTTGAGAACTTAAAATGTAAAAAAAAAACAGAAATATTGTTGGAATCTGGTAGATAATTTCATGAATATGATGTCGAGCATTTGTCCGCTGTGGCTACGAGTTGCATGGCCCATTTGATCAGTCTAATCTTTTTCTTTTTTCCAATAAATCAGAACAATAAATCGAATTAAGCCCAATAAACAAAAATGCGACGGAAACAATGGTCAATTGGCTTTAATTTTTCCACGAGCTATACTTAATGGGCATATAAGCCAAGATCTTTATGTAAAATTTTCCACATAGTCTAAGAACAAAGGACAACAAATTGCGAATGACGACGAATCAATATTTCGGTGTGTTCTTCGAAACTTAGCTCTATGGACTTCGCGAATAGATTTAGTCTCTTCAAAGTAAATTTCCACAATTTAGGAACATTATTCCGGCATTAAACGCTTCATGATTACTTGCCAAACCTTACTGAACTGGAATGTCAACACAGTTTACCATTTGCAGCTGTCACACCCTAGTTATCGATATCGATAGCTCTGATGTAGCTAAAAAAACACCCGATATTTCTGTGTACTTTAGATATATACGCACATTATTATTGTTGCTGGGTGTGCACGTACAAACCAAGTGGGCATTTTTCTTTTGTTGCCCGCAACAACTTCTTAACAAGCACCTACATACATATAGTATATGCGCCAAAGCAAAGGAACGGCTTGCCGGTAAACATCAACATAATTTCCGTCTTACCAAACCACAAAATATTCGCCAGCCCCACCACCCACAACCACTAAATGGAGTAACTTTTACAAGCACATACACAAACACCTACAAACTTCAACTTACACTTATTTCTGTGAATATGCGGGTATGTAGGCGTTTGCACAATAAATATGTATGCAACACCACCAGTTGCCACAAACTTTCGCACTGTTATAAATATACGTGTGTATTTTTACACACGCTCGTCCATAATTGCAGTAGATACATCATTTGCTGGCCTCATGTAATCAACATATTTGAATGCGTGGCATGCGCCACCGATTTCCATGACGTGTTACGGAGAACTTCGAGGTACTTTCAGTGGCTAGAACACAAGCTGTTCCTTGCTCAAATGTGATTTTGAGTATTTTGTTCCGGCAACACTCAACAATTCTTTTGTTGGTTTGATCACATTTAACATAAGTTTCTTTGTGTTCTCACTTTACCTTAAATGCTTGTATGTGCGTGTGTGTGAATATGTGTGAAAGCAACTTCGTGTGTTTGCCTTACAGACATCTCGGCATAAACACTTTCTCTAACTAAACATCAACTCACACAAATTTACTGCAAGGATATCTGTATGTGGGTATATGTTATGTTGGTGGGTGTGGTTGTTGCTTTTAGCACAAATAACAATTATGGTTGCTTGGTTTGTTTGTCGGGTTTGGCTGCTCGCCCACGCCAGTTTGTTGCTGGTTGCCCACCAGTATTGCTTTGTTTGCTTCTGCGGTTGCCTTTTCTCTGTATTTATTCACCTATTCATCATCTTATATTTCAAAGTTATTACTGTGTTTATATATATATATGTATATATATGTATATATGTATGTAGGTGTGTGCTTTTATGTGTTTGAAATATTGTTGGTTACATCGACACAAACATTTCCAGACGGTATGAGTAAAATAAAGTGTCGATTCGAAAACATTTTTCCTACTGGGGCGTAGTTTTCATGTGTGGGAAATTAGTATTTTGTGTACATTAATTTAAATTAGGTGAAATGAATTTTCAATTCATTGATTTGGAAAAACCATTTTCTTGTGGGTAGAGGCGGCCCATATGAATAATTACAGATATTAAAATAGCCATTCGTGGAGAACATAAATAGAAATTTCTAAAACACAAAAACAATTTTTGAATTTTCTAATTTCAATTACTTCAATAAGATATTCGGTAAAATAAATAGATATACGTTAAAGGATGGGCCATAGTCGCATGTTGTTTCGACACTAACAACCATCATATGATGAATCGCCTTAAATTTGAATAACATTTTGAAATTTTGAAAAAAATACTTCCAAAGTGGAAGCTGTGTTGCCGGAACTGTGTGGAAAAGTATAAAATATTGGTTGAGATAATGTACAAACCGAGCCTAGTACCTATACTGAAGTTTGAGAAGTAGGTTCGAAACAAGTGACTACGCAAGCTGGACAGAGAAAATCGGCACACCGCAGACCTCAGTAATTGAAACTTGAGAAAAACTTTGCATGAAGCTATGGTCTTATTCGCTAACAAGTTCCAATTATGATTTTGATCAGAAAGGCATATTTTCGAATGAGGTGCACGTAAACAAAACAAAATTGCCCTCACGCCTAGTCTTAATGTAATCACTGCATCCCTTAACGTAACACTGCTTGGTGTACTTTTTATAAGGACGATTTAAGGAGCCCAGCTTTCTCCAAAATGAGACGGCAACCGATTTACAGTCAAAATGTTAACCTTTGTTATTTTTTTTTGGCAGTACGAAAATTTTATCTAGACTAGATTTGGTTGCAGCGATATGGTGCGATGTACCGCAGCTCAAGTCGTTCAGCAATAAATCTTTTGCGCAATCATTTCAGTTATAGCAGTATGGTTTCACGGAGCTGTGTGAATTTTTCTGATAAAGGGGCCAAATTCATCGGGAAAATGGTACAAATAGCCAGATGAGTTACTGCAGAATCAGCTGAGGCGGGAACATGTATTTTTTTAATAAAAAAATATAAAATATAAAAAAAATGTTGTACGGTATCTCTTATATTAATATATAGATATATATATATACATTGGCGCTTACACCCTTTGTTTGGTGTTTGACCAAGCCCCTTATCCTCTTTGAGGGGAGCGTTTGGTTGCTTTTCCACAAAGCGACTCACACTAATTCACAATCTCTTACAGTATTTTTAAAAAGCTACCATCCGATAGCCCATACTTAATACAAGGTGGTGCAAAATATATCATCTAGTTTTGTTTTTCAATAACTTTTTTATTAAATAAAAAATACTAATTTTGATCGTAACCTATATTTTAACCTCTTCGTGCTCCATCACTTGACTGTTTGTATACTGCAGCTGTTTAGTTCTCAAGTGTCAAATATGATTCACGTACGACAAAAGTTATAAATTTTACGATGGGGTGATACATTTAGCGCCACATATTGCAAAAATGTCATATGTACGTGAAACTATAGACTTTATATATTGGGTAGTCGAAAAAGTCTTTTCGTATTTCTAATCAAACTTCAACTAAATTTTTTTTTATATTTATAATGAACTTTATTAAACCAAATATGTACCATTTTGGTCGACCACCTTTTGCCATTTTACTTCTAGAGACATTATTCCATCAGTGTAAAACTTTTGTGGTTTCTCGGCGAAAAACTGCGACATTTAATTTTCACAGGCTTCTCTTAAAGCCAACTTTACTCCATTAAGGGAGTTCTGCATTGTCCGAAACAAATGGTAGGCCGATGGTGCAAGGTCTGGGCTATATGGCGGATGCATCGAAACTTCCCAGCCAAGCTCTCCTAGTTTTTGCCGAGTCATCAAAGATGTGTGTGGCCTAGCGTTGTCCTGATTGCTTGCTTCAATCTCATCAGTTGTTGACAGTAAAGTGTAGAATCAATCGTTCGCGCAGTCTGGAGCAGCTCATAGTGGATGATTCCTTTCTAATCCCACCAAACACACAGCATAACCTTTCGAGGCTCCAATCCTGGCTTTGCGACCATTTGTTGAGCTTCACCACCCTTGCACCATGATCTTTTTCGCACATTATTGTCGTATTTGATCCACTTTTCGTCTCCTGTTACTATTCGCAGATGCTAATTCGGTCCATTACATTTTTCACAGACAATTCATGTGGTACCCAAACTTCGAGTTTCTTTTTGTAACCAGCCTTTTTGAAATAGTTCAAAACCGTTTGATGATGAGTCTTTAGTGCCTTGGCGATGTCATGGCAGCTTATGTGACGGTCCTGGTCAATATTTTCCATAATTTCATCGACTTTTTCAACGATAGGTCGACCGGAGCGAGATGCATCTTTCACATCGAAATTTCCAGAACGGAAGCGAGCGAACCATTGTTGTGCTACACGAACTGATACAGCATTGTCTCAGTAAACTTCACAAATTTCATTGGTGGCTTGCGTGGCATTCTTCCTTTTTTTATACAAAAATTTCAAAATATAGCGAATTTCTTCATTGTTTTCACTCATTTTTTAACAGCTATAACTTTTTTTTAACTTGTCCGAATAAAATTTTTTTTGGTTAAATGAAGCTTTAAATGTCACCTTTCTAACACCATATGATATGACAAAATGTGATTGGTAGCACTGGAGATAGATGACTCCAACGACATCTATTTACAAAATACGAAAAGACTTTTTCGACTACACAATAATAATGCTGCTTACTCAGTTTTTCATTTTCTTATTATTTTAGTTTTTTAAAGGACTTTACAGTTTAAAAAGACTCAATTTTCAAAAAAAAAATTTATGAAATTAATGTGGATACAAAATAAAAGTTATCCAGCTATTGAAAGTAAATTTTTTTAAGGATGAATATTTTATGGTATCCATTGCCTATCTTTTTAGGAGAAGACTGGAACTTTTTTATGTTTCTATAGAACATAAAGCAGGACGCAGTTGAAGTATGTACTACCATTTATATATTTTTTTAGTACAAGTGTGTATGTATATCTTTAACATATATACGCATTTACATACATAATATATGTACATATTAACATAATTCATTAGCAGATTTCAAGGGTATTTAAGATATAAATTTTCAAAGAACATCATTGTACCATATTTTTCCTGACAAAAAATGAGAAAAATTTTGTTTTAATAGTTGCATATATCTGCTTTCTTTCAACATCTATGTACTTTATATTAATACCACAAAGTTGGTGTAAGCATTTAAAACCACACAAAAATGAAATGGTTTTTATATTATACAAAAATGCGCAATATCCTTAACATGAAAAACTACTAAAAATCAATGAAAATTTTCAACCGCTTCACACATACATTTTGTTTTTATAAAATTGACTGAGCTATAAAATAGTAGTAAGTAATATTTTCTGCAAATTCAGGTTAAAAATTTTAAATTTTGTTAAAGAAATTACTATTCACTGATTTTCCTCAAATTTTTTTGATAGTTTTAAACTTGATTCTTATAAATTATTTTATAAGATAGTAACGAAAATTATTTAACATTAAAATCACTTTTCTACTGGATCTACTTCCGGCAACATTCATTAACAACATTAGCACGCCTTCCATTTTTCATTTATTTCATAACTCAACAAACGTACATACGTTTCTACTGGCTCATTTCATCCGATAGAGCAATAATGGAGGTAGAAGAGAATTTTGATAATCCATCAGCCGGGAAAAGTTGGTTATGTTATTCAATCGTTTGCGGTGACGAATTCTAATAAAGGTAAAGCTATTTGGCATCTCGTAAATTCGTCAGATTATTGGAATTGCAATGAAGGGGTATAGTTTTCGCTACCATATTTGTTAGTGAGTAGACGTTGTAGACTTTCATTTCCAATTTAACACCCCAAATGGCTTGGTTGTCTAAATCTAATTCACACATTAGTTTTTCAGCATTAGAGTATATATAATTAGTCTTAGAGTTGGAAATTAGGTATAGTAGTGAGCCCAATACTTCATAGAGGAAGGTTACACTGCACCTCATTTCATACCTTGAAAGGAAATTTAAAAACAAGCAAATATTGATTATTAAAAATTCAACCAAATCTGCATAAATATATTATCCTCACACTCCAACTATCGGGCTTGCTTTCGCATTCAAGTTTGCAGCAACCTACTGCTATCTGATATGGAAGTTTTATGAAGTTTCTGTGTCTTAATTAAGTAGGAAAAAATCCACATAAATCACATACACAAATACCAGGGTATGTGTATAATTTCGCTCACAAATGCACCACAAACTCGATGTAAAAGCTTTCATAATCTTGTACCTATAGGTATGCATGTACCTGCGTGCATATGTATGTACTATGCCTCTGTTTGTGCTCTTTATACCTAACCTACTGTTACCATTTCTGTGGCTTGACCGGAGTTTCCTATTAGTTTTTCTCTACCTTTTTATGTTTTTACTTTTATTTGTTGCGGCCATTACCGTTGTTTTTCAACTAGTATCCTGCCCTTGGCCATTTATGGCTTGCTTTGCCCCGCCATAATAGTTTTTGATGAATTTCTTCAATATTGTTTTTGCATACCCATACACACATATGGTGTATACTCAAATATGCACGTGCACTAGGGTAACCCAATAAAAAATTTTTTTATTGATTCCACTCCCTACATTCGTTTGGAGACTATATGACTTAACTAACTTATTAATCGTATTGAAGGGATTCAGAAAGTGTTCTTTAAGTTTGCTTTGCGATCGTTGAAATTTCCGAACCGTAAGCCCTTTTATAACTGTCACCTGCTTCTAAGCCTTAAAGCCTTGGACGCTAGGGAATCTGTACTCTCACTGTCCTTTATGTTTAATGTTGCTAGAGAATTTGTTAATATTTTGTACTCTTATTTTTAGTATTTCTAGTGCTTCTACTAATCAACTAGGAAATTGGTTATTATGTGTAAAATTCTTGGATTTTCATAGACTACAAATAAATAAATAATAATCATAAATAAATAAAAAAATGTGTTTTATGGTGAAGAAAACGAGTCTCTTATATTTTTATTTATTTTTTCCATGTATTATTTACCAGTGCCGCGAAGTACAAAGGCTTGCTTGCTTATGCATCACATTGGCTACCCCAACAGCTGGCATGGAAACACTCCTTAATCTCCCACCACTTCATATAGCAATCCAAGAATAATAAGCATGGCTCAAGTCTCAGACCACATTGACCCAACCCTCTGTTTCACAAAAGGATACACAGTTACCTTTCCTGAAAGGATCGAGTGGTAAACAAACCCAAAATGGATGAATGATGATTCACAAAAATGGTACACTGATGGATCAAAAACACCTTATGGTGTAGGAGCAGGAGTAGTGGGGCCCAGAAACCACAAATCATTCACTCTCACCAGGGACACCACCATCTTCCAAGCGGAACTATACGCGATAATGGAAGCAGCAAACATCATGCAACGTAGAAACCACAAGAGAGTAAAGATCAAAATACTCTCGGACAGCCAATCAGTTCTAAAAGCTTTAGATAGCTATGCCTACAACTCAAAAACCCTCTTAGAATGCCACAAGGCACTCAATAACCTGGCATCTAAAAACAATGTCTCATTAATTTGGGTACCGGGACATGAGGGATATGACGGCAACGAAAAGGCAGACTTTCAAGCCAAAAAAGGGGCAGATGCAAACTTCATCGGACCTAGTCCCATATTCGGATTCAACAAAAACAGCCTGAAACAAAAAGTAAAATACTGGGCCAAAACTCTATTAAATCAGCATTGGAACAACGTAGAGGGTCTTAGACACTCCAAAAAGTTCCTAAGTTTCAACGCTAAAAGAGCTAACATGGCCCTTACGTTAAACAAAAAGAGCATTCGCACTCTCACAGGCGCCCTCACGGGTCACTTCACCTGCAACAAACACTTACATAAATTAGGCATAACTAACACCAGCACCTGCAGATTTTGCTGCGAAGATGAGGAGTCTATAGAACATCTCATTATCGAATGTCCGGGGTTGACGCATAGAAGGAAAAGGTTTTTAAACAAGTTGATGCTTACAGATGAAGACCTTCAATCACTCCCTCAGAAGGAGCTGGAGCTTCATAAGCATACTTAACAGTCAATAGGTCGCAGTGCTAAAGGGACATACCTTAACCCTTTACAACCATTAACCAACCATTACCTGTGCCGCGAACGATTTTAAAATGGTAACTTTAAAAGCAATTCGCAAACGTTCAAAATATATATACCCTGTATAATAGTTAAAAGAAAAAAATTTGAATTGTTTTATAGTAACCCCAGAAAACTCCCCAAAATTAAGCAAAAAAGTGAAACAAATGAAAAGCACAAAAATATTAATCTGCTCAAAACTTGTTCAACGGGGCAGGGAGGCCATAGAAAGGCTAGCTGCAAACAGAAGGCTGCATATCTATTGGGTATGGGAAACGAAATACCATAGTAGATAAGATAGCAAAAAATGCTGTTAGACTACCATTTGAACAAGAGAACGACATACAAAAAACCGCTAAATACAATATACATATAATGAAATGAACGACTACATGAGAAAGCGAGTGGAAGCTAGTTGGACTAATCTGACCACATGCAAAACAGCAAAAGTCTTGCCTAGACCGAAATGCGAAAAACTGACTCAATTCGTACTTACGCTGTCGCGAAAGGACTGCAGAACTATCATAGGTATGGTGGCAGGTCATAATCTGTTGGTCTGCACATGCTCTACAAGAGTAGGGATTGCGGGCTCGGAAAAATACAGGAAATGCAGAGAGGATGTTGAGGAAACTTTAGAACACCTTCTGTGCTTTTGTCCGGAATTATTAAAAAGGGGTTTATAATGCCAGGGAGCACCACTATTTGAGAGTCAAAAGCAGATCTCCCAGCTCAGCTTAGATTCACCAAAAGCGTTGACATCCTACATGATGTCTACTTTCAATATTCATAGAGGTCGGTCTCCATCTGGTATCACTAGGGACCAAAAGGTCTATGCGTGGCTTAATGCTAAAGGCTAACGTAACCTAACTGTAAATATAAAAAATAAAATAAGTTAAAATATATATTTTGTTACCCTTATCAAAAAAATTTCATTTTCGGGCCATCCTAATGCACATATGTACATACAACTCCATTTGATATCCTGTGTCCAATGCAGGTAGGTTTTTCTTTCGTGAGCAAAATATTATAATCTTGTAAGCATGCCCATGTATGCTAAAGCATAACCATTTTTATGCTTCTTAATACACATCAACATTTTTGTTTTTTGCTAATAATAATTTCTTAAATGAAAGTGCCTTTGTTTATGCAAATTTTTTTTCAGATTGTTTAAAACGTTCTGAATGAAAGAAAGAAGAAAAAAGTTATAATTACGACGAAAACTGTTTTTTCTATTTTTTTCCATTTTATGACACAAATCCGCCTATATACACGCCTTAGTATCACCAAGAAACTTTATACACTGATATTTAAGTGTGAACTTGTATTTGAGTGCCTTTTTAGAAAATTATTTTCGAGTATAAACCGATGGACGCATAACAGAAGCTGCAACATAAGTTTAAAGCTAAAAAAAAACAAGAGAAAGCAAAAACTTACAGTTATTATTTTATTGCCATTGTATTTTTATCTTCGTTAGACTTTTCTATTATTGGCATTCCTTTTATTCTCCATAACCCGTTTTCTCCTGTTCTTCTACTCACACTTCCGCTGGAGAATTGCCGCCAATTGCTACAATCTTTTACTTATGAAGTATGTAATACAATGCTGATTTTGGAATAATAAATAATTGGATTTAGCAGCTACGGACGCTTCGGAAAACCGACTGTTTTAAGAGTTTTATTCGAAAGAGCCAGTATTCCGATTGTTTATAATGTGGCTGGCTGCGCTGGTTTTGCAGTTGTGCAACCTGCCAGTAAAATGTTTCAAGATTATAATTTTTCTTCTTTAAATAGCTTTAGGACTGGGCCTTATTGACAAGTTTTGAGAATTTCATTTTACATTTTTTTTAGGAATATTAGTTTATTTTGCTAAAAAAGCCATATAAAGTCAAGTGCAAACTTTTTGCAAATTTAAAAGAAAAAGTTCCACAATTTTTTATAAAAATTTCATTGGTGTGCTGTTTTGTAGCCAACTGAATTTTCGAAAGGTTCATTTTTAAAGAGCTTCAAAAATTGCGTTGATACTTTTTTTGCTTACGCTGATGGTGGTTTCTCCATTAAAATTGGAGCATTTTTGGAAATGCATAATAATTGCAATGAAAGCACGTAATTTGGCTCAACATAACTATAGTACCTCGACCCAGTCTGAAGAAGTTAATAGTGGATCAGTCGAGAAGGTACACAAAAGAGAGCGCCGTCAATTATCTAAAACAAACTGGCAATAAAACACCGTTAGTGTATCTTACTTGTAAATAATTTGTACGCAAGCAGCATTCTGGAACAATCATTTAATGTAACCAACGTAAATTTACTTACCATGACACGAATTCTTTTATAATAATAGGCGACTTCGATTCGCCAAACGTTTGTGAGTGGGAACTTATAGTATATTGGAAAAGTAAGAAAAAATGTATCTGCTGGAGTTTAGTTTATATTTCTCTCTTTTTCTTTATCGCCCCCTCTCTCTCTCTCTCTTTATTTATCTCTCTTTCGCTATCTCTTTCTCCCTATTAGACTGCAGACAAACCAAAAAACAGCCAAAAAAAGAAAAAATATCCTGAAAATTCACCTTACTATCAGCCACTGTAAGTAACATCAAAATCAGTAAAGCCGGAGAATGGGTGTGCGTACGCAGGCAGACAAAATATTTAAGAAGGCTCATGCATGTTACAAACGAGTAACCAAGTCAACATTATTAAACATAGATAGATCGATTATAGAAAATTTGAAAGTGCCGGAAAAGTTAAATTAAAGAGTTATTGAATTAATTTAAGGCATTTTTCTTAAATAATTTTCCATGATATAAAATTTAAAAATATATGCATATACAATTTTTTGTTTGCATCGACTAAATATAGGTCTGTAAATACATACATACACACATAAACGTATGTATATGTTTATGTTCGTATTACCATTTTTCAGTCCCATGTTAACGCAGTTTTGGCTAGAAGCCAAATGAAATTCTGGTCACTACAAGCCTTGCAAAAGGGTTGCAGCAGGGAATAATAAAATGATAGTGTGCAAGAATTAGTATGTCATTGGTGGCATTCGCTCGTGTTGAAGTAGTAAAATGCACAACCCATAACAGGGCATGTATGTACTTTCAGGAAAAATACCGCATTGTTACGAATTATAAAGAAAAAATGTGCCATGCACACGTATGGAAATGCCGGCGCTCATGATATTTCCCTTCTAAAGCAATTCAGATCAGACAACACCACACTGATTGTATATATGATCACTGTAAATAGCACGCAGTGGATTTCATTATTTAAGCACTAGTACACTTTGAGTGAATTGAGAACCGTGACCAGTTTTTTAGCTTTCTCTAAAATTCGACAAATTCAATCTTCACGAAACAAACCTGTAACCTTAAACTATAATTGCCAAAAAATTAAATAAAATACTACCAAATATGGTAACTGTTTATTCGAAATTTCTGTGGAATACTTGAACCCTCTATTAGATTAGATTAGACTTGTGTGGGGTGGACAAGTCCAAGCACTCAGTCAGTAGACCATTGTACTACACCCGGATAGATATCAGTAGAAAGAATAGAGATAGGAAAGATAAAAGGTGGATGATAAAAGCAGATAAATTAGTTTGAGGTCACTCTTCCAGAAATCTCTAGGATTCATTGATGAATTCTAAGAGACCCGGAAGAGGAAGAGTATGAACTTTGTCCATACTCAGTGTATCGCAACCCAATATCCTAAGTATGATTCTGGAAAATGCAGGACAGCTATGGAGAAAATGCTCTGCAGTATCGCCGTTCTCAAGACAGGATAGGCATATCGGGCTGTCCATGACCCCCATGGTAGCCATATGCTGACCACAGACGTTGTGGCTTGTCATTACACCCACCAGTACTCTCACGTCCTTCCTGCTGAGTTTTAGGAGAAAGATCGCTGTTTTCCTGTTTGGTACTTTCATAAAGCACTTGGCTACTCTGCACGAGTTCAACTCAGACCAACGACCTCTGTGGGTAGAGCTCATGAAGTCCATAGCTGAATCGATACGGAATTGACACTTAGAAAGGGTTCAGGGCCTTGCGATATAATTGCAGAGCCTAGATTAGCCAATTTATCAGCTAACTCGTTCCCTCTAATACCACAATGTCCAGGTACTCAAATAAGACCACACTGTTCAGTTTTGTCTTACATTCACCTACTAACTTCGAAGAGCAGCGTGGGTTAGCAAAGGCTTTCAGTGCAGCTTGACTGTCACTACAAATTCCAATACTGTTGCCCCGCCACTTTTTCTCAATTAGCCAGTACGCCACATTCAAGATGGCATAGACTTCCGTAAGGAATACCGTGGCCATCTGTCCTATGGCATAGGGGTACTTAGTGTCTTCGTCTACGTACCATCCAGCCCACTTCCAACGCTGGTTTTGGATCCGTCGGTGTAGAAAGTGTGCTGGTATCCCATTAGTAGGTTCTCTGGACTTAACAATTAATCTCTATCTGGGATCAAAACATCATACTTCCTACCGAAGCTAACGACAGGCAGCCGATTGTCCACCGGCATCGAGAACAGTATGCAGCGCTCCGACAACTGGTGGTATATCTGATAGCTCCCCAGACTCCGTTTAACTTGAGCCTGTACGCCGCCTTCATTGCTTCCTTTCGAATTTGAAGATCTTGAGGTTTGCAAGTTCAGAATGGCATTAAGGGCATCACCAGATGTCGTGCTCATGGCACCTGTAATAGCCTGTTTAGGGGTTTTACTCTGGAATTAACCATTGTGGCTTTCCGCCATACTACAGAGGCGTATGTAATAATGGGTCTAATCAGGGTGATGTACAGCCAGTGTACTATCGCCGGTCTTAGACCCCATGTCTTGCCAAAGGTTCTCTTACACTGCCAGAAGACTTTTAGTGTTCGAGAGACCTTCTGCTCGACGTGCTTCTTCCAGGTAAGTTTACTATCTAGGATTACTCCTAGATATTTAACCTCAGAAGACAGTTGCAGTGTTAGACCTTTCAATGTGGGTAGTAACAGGCCTCCCATATTGCGTTTCCTAGTGAAAAGCACTAAGATACTTTATGTAGGATTCACAGAAAGACCATGCAATTCGCACCAATACTCAATTTTATTTCGAACTACCTGCATTTTATTGCATATTGAACCCTCTAACTACTTTTTAACAAAATTTAATTATTCATATAATGTTTGGAGAGAGGGTCAAAAATACCCAATTGGGTAGGAGGTAGAGGGTTAAAAGGTGAAATCAAAAAATTCCTTCTTAAATTCTGTAATAGAACTCTGATAGCAGAAATTATATTTGAAGTCGTTTTAAACAGTACGTTTAAGTAGAGTATTGCGGCCGCCAAAGTTGATCCTAGAGATAACCTCTTTCATAATTACTAACGTGTTTGTGTTGGGTAACCAGTGTTGGATAGGTCAATTAGTTTGAAGTCAAATAAGATACTGTTACTTATGTACGTTTATTAAATTCGAAAGAAAGCTGGTAATTTTCGTGCACGATCCGTGTCAGCCACGAACTTTACCAGAAGCCACCTTGCCGTCTGCATTTACTTTTCAGCTCTCACCTTTACGACAAATGTGACTATTTGCGAGTAGCTTTATGAATTGGATTGTAAGTAAGGGAATGAAAGGAGTTTTAAACCAGAAGCTTTATTCGCTGGTTCAGAGGTCTGCCGCAGCGAATGCATCATCACACATACACTGATATTTCCGTTGGTCGCCTCTGTGACATTGGCCGACTACACTTTATGGATGTGCAATTGTTGGTCTTACTATTGTGTGGGCAAGTGAAGCTAATACCTTCGATTTCTACCATTGCGAATCTTACCGAATATAGCAACGTCTCCTTCTTACCACAAGATTGAAACATAACGATAAATAATAGGCTAGTGAAAATAGTTCTTCTGGTGAAACAGTGATTGCACTAAAAGCTATAGCATAGTGTTTTTATCAAATCCAGTCTTAAATCAGGTTTAGTGAAAAATGATGCAGACTTCCTTTATCGAAACTTAGTACTATTTCCGAACTATCGAAGCAGGAGTGCAGTATCATCTTAGTTTTAGTTGGAAATAGAAAATGAATACGAACTAGTCGTAAAAACACCAGTAAAGTATTCGTTTGGTACTAGTGCTTTTCCCTACGGAATAGCCCAGTAGTACTTGAACGTCAAATGAAATGCAAAACCTACGTTTACACATAACCATTTTGCGTGCACTTTTTTCTCAGTTTTTAATTTTCTTTTTTCAACTCGGCAGATTTGCTGGCTGACAAAGCCATTCTGTTCAATCGACTGATGGCGCAAAGGCCTATTCATTTAACTTCTCAGTCACATTTTCTGTCACAGTGCTTTCCGCATAGAATGTTGATGAAATTTAATTTTGTTTGGTGGCCAACAAAGGCATGCGGTTTAGCATAGAAATACAAAATGCGAAAATGCCGACAAGCAAAGCTTTTAAAATGGAGGAAAAAAATAAAAATAGAACAATTTAAATGAACAATCGTGAGGATACGCACACATAACCAGCAGGGAAACGGTGAATTTATTGTTTTTCAATTTATTACTAGACGAAGGGACCGCCGTGAAGGGCCTTGTGCGTGATTACTATATGGTGGGACACGGGTTCGATAGCCGCTGTAGGCATAAAATATCAAATGATAAAAAAAATGTCTAATAGCGGTCGCCACTCGCTGGCATTGGTAAATCTTGCGAGTGCATTTCTGTCATGAAAAAGTGTCTACACCTTTTGTCATAATCAGTTTGTCTTACCTTAAGTTTGTCAAATATTTTTTTTTATAATTTCACACATTACCAAACACAAAATGAAATTTGCAATTGAGAAATTAAAAAGGGTAGAAATTTTGCCAAAAACAAAAATCCAAAAAAGTTTTCTCCAACGATTTAATTTATTTTCAAATAGTTTACTTCCAATAAATTTTGTCTCTACGATGTTGATTCAATTGATCTCTAACGGTTCGTACTACAAAAAAATTATTAAAGACTTAACATTCCAGAAGGCTTCCAGCCTACAAATTTTAATCTTTGAACGGTCAGCGTCATTAGATTCAGCGTACGGATACTCCCGCTGGGGTGCGCTGTTTGATGTATTTTAAATTAACACTTCAAAAGATCTGTCCGTTCAGACACTCGAAATCTTCTTTCATATGGGTAATATTCAAGGGGTAAGCTCATGATAAATGAAGCTCATGTAATGTAAGGATGACTATGTGATAGATGGTAATTTTAGTAGCCTGTTTACATTAAAAAAAATATTTAAAACAAAAAAAAAAACAGTACTACAGTTAATAGGTAAATATTCTAAAGGAATACCTATTACAAAAAAAATCTTTAGAGTTGCCACCTGAATGTTTTGCAAAAGTAGTATTTTTCGGACATTCTCGTTGAATATAGTCACATACGTATCAAATGAAAGGCTTTTTAACATATTTCAAGAAAAACGTACTTTTGTCTGGTGTTGCCACCTCTCTTATAGGTGTTACCAGGTGGTAGCTGTGTTGTTTAATTTTTAAAAGAGCTATGCTTTTACATACATACCGCAATGTAATGGTTAAGGTAGCTATTCTCCAATAATGTTTTTATTTCGCGTTGCCATCTAATTAAAACAATTTAAAAAAAATTTTGTTGGGGGTTAGATGAGCTTAAAAAAAATTTAAAAAATGATTTGACAAAGTTATTTGTACATGACGTTGCCACCTTACACTTAAGTAGCAAGTGGTAAATAATAGTGTAGATTAATTAAGCGTTAGGATGTGGATATAACGCAAATTATGATTAAGAACATTTTAATTAAAAGTATTTCTTAAACGGTTTTGCCACTTAATTTTTAATTCATATATTACTTATTTATTAATTCAAAAAGTATTTAATAAAAGAATTTAATTCTATATGTAAGCGAAAAGGTAAAAGCTAGTAACTATAAGGATAAATAGCTACTATCATACACTTTACCATTTCAATCAAACATATACATATGCATGTATGTATGTAGACTAGGGTGTCCCTTAAGTTTCACTCTATATTGCCTAGAAAAAAATATTACCTCGATTTAAAAACGATAACCCGTGCCGACTTGCGATTTAAACTTGTCCCTACAAGTTGCATGAGTGCCGCGCTGTGGCTTGTAGCTACATATTTTATTTGGCGTTCCATTGAGATTCTTAGTGCTCCATTGTTTAGTGCGGAAACATTTCGGTGGAATTACGGAGTGAAGAACGAAATATTTTCCTAATCGGATTGCTTAACAATCAAATAAATGGTGCAAAATAACCATCTAATCGATAAGTTCTCTCAGTCCTATGCTTCAATATTGGTCAGGTTAAACTGACTGTTAATGAAAGTGCAAATTTTGTGATTAGGGAGTGCATCATATACTGGGGAAAAACGAGAATTCCATAAATCATGAGAGAGAGAGAGAGAGAGAGTTACAAAAAAGGTGAAAGAAAACTCAGGTTACGTTCAAGAGCAACAATTTCATCTTGATAATTTGTTTAATATTGCTCAAGCTGATCCTTTTGAGAGAATGAAAATAGAGGAAACAGAGATAGCCAGGTTGCCCGGGATACTGAGGTGTATAGACAAAAAATTGGTGGAAAAAGAAAAACACCGAAAGAAGAAGAAAGGATTCTAAGACAAGCTTCTACTACCACCACAAATAAATTTGCAAGTGTAGAAAATTCCGACGAAGAACAGATCTTGAATTCTGAACTAAGTTTGTCGGACGTTCCCTGCCATAAACAAAGTTCAACCAGCGGTAGGAATGATCTCATAACACCTAAACTAGTTGCAGCTTTAGATGGATACCAGTTAAGCATTACAGACTCCGTTTACATTCTTAATGCGGTTGTAGAAGCGCTTTGTATGAGTAGCGGTGGTTTCCCTATTAACAAAACTCGATTCAGCGAACTCGTACTAAAACTAGAAAAACGAGGGCATAAGCAATAAAATCTGACTTCCAAAATAATGTACCCGAATTAGTTACAGTCCATTGGGATGGAAAATTATTACCCGGGTTGGATGTACGAAGTTCAAAAGAAAATCGCTTGCCACTTATTGCTTCGGTTGACAATAGAGTGCAGTGGCAAAACTAGAAAGTTCTTCTGGAAAACATTAAGCTAAGGTGGTCTCAATAGCTCTCTTTGACTGGAAGAACAAATAATGTACTGCGACACTACAGCTTCCAATACTGACCGCTTCAATGGAGTAAACTCTAAGGAGAGAATTGCTGCTTTTCGCCTGTCGTCATCATGTTTATCAATTGGTCCTGAAAGATTTCTTTGAAACCAAGATTAAACAAATAGTAGTTCAAACAGTTCGGGGAAATTGGATAAATATCGATTCTAGTAACACTGAATCATCCCTTAATTTCATAGAAGAACGTGTCGCTGAGACAGACATTTAAGCTTTGTTAATATTTTATAAGGTAGAATTAGACGAAGGTTTTATAAGAGATGACTGTCTCGAATTGGTCCATCTGTGCGTAATATTTTTGGAGGAGACACAGAAGAAAAATTAAAACTACGGCCACTCGGGGCTATGCATCAGGTACGTTGGATAGCGAAAGCAATCTATTCTTTAAAAATATGTTTACTTCAGTCACAACGCAGAATGACTGCGAAGGACAAAAATGCTCTTCAAGATGTTTGCTTATTTCTTGTGATGTTGTATGTTAAAGCTTGGCTTGAATGCACAGTGACGACTAAAGCACCTAAGCAAGATTTGCGCCCCTTGAAGATGTTATAAGAGTACGAAAAGTTGACGCAACAGTTTCTAAAGCTTCTATAAGGAACTTTAGTCATCACTTCTGGGATTTTTTACCCTCTTTTTTGAAGAGACCGTCGTTCCATCAATGTTTGATCTTGAATAGAGAACTAAATTAAAAAGAAAATTATTGCCAACTTCAACACGGACAAACCTATGACCAAACGCTATGACCAGTCTTTTGCCTTTTGACTGACTCAAAAGACAACTAGATTGACTCAAAAGACAAAAGACTAGCTGTCTTTTGAGTCAATATAGTGTCTTTTGAGTCAATCTAGTTGTCTTTTGAGTCAGTTTGTTTGGTTTTTGTGATATTTTTAAATCTTTTGTTGATTTTGTTTTTGTTATTTAACTTATTTTTGACTTAATATCGGAGAAGAGCAAACAATTTCTAACGCGAATGGAGGTCGTAATAATGCTGCTTTTTTGGAAGCTAAAGAAGAATAAGTCATTTAAGAGTTGTAAATGATAATGCTTAAAGCGTTATTAGATTAATGTAAAATATTAATGGACTTATCACGGCTTAAGAGGTAGAAAAACAGGTCCAGGAACATAGAAAATTGTATCCGGACTGTAAAAAAAACTACTCTAAAAGGAAGTTACCCTGACTTATTGGTATTACTTTATGTTTTTAATTAAATATGAATGTTCATCTCATCTAATTTTTACTTTTATTCACTTAATTTTTTATTACATTTATAGTGATTTTATAGCATACCGAAATATCAAAACAAAACACGATTTTTACTAAACTTTGAAGCTGGGTCAGCCCTGATTTCAATTATGCTACAAAAATCAAATTCTATATTTGAACATCTTACAGTATTAGTAAAAAATGTAGTGGGTATGCATTTAGAAATTAGAAGAAACAATTTTTTTTGTCATATAAGGAACACCCTAATGTACACATATGCATGTGGCAATGAATGATTCCGTATTATGGAGCAAATTCCAGTGGTGTAAATTTTCTGAAAAAGTTATTTTCACTGTAAATGAAATGAATAAATTGAAAAAAGTGATCGTCAAATCAATGTCAGTTGAAAACAAAGAAGTCGCAGTAACAGAAGCAGTGGTGGCGGTGGAGCTACAGAGGATTCACGCAAATGCGTTCATGCATTTCTCCACGCAAATTACGGCTACTAAAGTGTATCAAATAAACACACTCACACACACCTGCACACTCGAAATACACAAGCATGTAGATTGTAATCAACTTTTTAATTAATGCACATTCCACGTAAGTTTATAGCTTAATCATCTAATGCAGCTCAATTCATCTGCAGCGCTTGATATTTCCCCACAGCTACTGGTTGTAAATAGCCAGCGCACAAATTCAGGCATAATTGTAGAGCATAAAAGAAAATGATGTTATTGATTTTTTATTCGTGCACCAATACATATATATACATATATATATGCAGACACATACACACCTATACAGTATATGTGTGCTTTGGGGTGGCACTACATCAGCGGCGCCTACTTTTCTAGCACCACAACAATGTTAGCGTCAACTGCTCGCCTCCACTGCAGTATACCTATGTACAGTAGCGAACACAACAACAGCAACAACAACATCAAATATTATGCACTGCAATAATAACAAGCGCCGTTGTCGTCATGCTTGTGATATCAACTCATAAAGAAGTGCACTTTATTTGCCGCTTGACCCACTTAATGCGATTCACGTAATTAATGAATCAATGAATTGAGTTGCGACGCATTGTGGCGTTAGCGTTGGCGACGGCATTGACAGCATGGATAGCAGCAGCAAGAGCTTAGTGGCCACACAAATATTTACTGCGATAAACCAAACACTAAAGAAGCTCATTACGAAATTAGTGTAAATGGTAGTGAGGAAGCTTTATCGCATTTTGCCGGCTCAAAAAATGGTAATGGTGATAAGCCTATCAAATGCATTAAATTCTTGCTAGCTGGTAATTGGAGACAAGGCGTTGGGTCAGTTGCTGGTTGCTTGCAAGTTTGAGTCTCCCATGCCAGTGCGATGGAGACGGAAAGAAGTGGCGTAGCTCAAGTATACGTTTGTTTATTTTCAAAGAAATTTATTCAAAAATTAAAATGATACCCTTAAAAATCATTTATCTCAATACATAATTGGTTGCGTGAAAGCTATTATGGGTCTGCCTTACAGATTTTGAAGAAAACCAAAGTTAACAGATAAATTTCAATTAACAGCCTTTAAAATGAAGCCATTACTAATATACTAATGATTAAATTTTATTGTTTCTAAAATGTATCAATCAAAGTGAATAAGCAATCGAAACGCTAAAATTTAATAAAAAATTTAAACTTTTTACTTTAAGACTTTCTAAACCTTTTCAGTACAGTCATTCGAGGGAAATGTGAAATATTCTACTAAAATATAAATTGGAATACTTATAGAGTTTTTCAAAAATCAAATATTTCAATTTCATCAATTTCATTTTTTATAAACATTTTTGAAAAAAAGTTTATTTAATTTTTATAATTATTTAAATTATGTTTTTCGGAAATAAATTTTTTTATTTTTTGTTAAAAAACCAAGTGACAAAACAAGTGGCAAATTTTTTTGTTTATCATTTTGTGAAAAATACCGAATGGGTTGGTCCGTGACTACCATTCGGAATTCGGAGAGAATGTAGGCTCGAATCTCCGTGACACACCAAAATGAAGAAAAAGTTTTTTCTAATAGCGGTCGCCCCTCGGCAGGTAATGGCAAACCTCCGAGTGTATTTCTGCCATGAAAAAGCTCCTGATAAAAATAATCTGCCGTTCAGAGTCGCCTTAAAACTGTGAGAACAACATCAAGACGCTCGCCACAAATAGGAGGATGAGCTCGGCCAAATGCCCAGAAAGGGCCAATTATGCATGTATGCATGTATATATGTAAGCTCAGTAATCCCTGAAAGTTTCATAGTTAGAGCTCCTTAACTTTTTCAGTAATATTTAGGCCGATGACCGCTACTGTTAGTTTCCTTAATTGTGTAATGTAATCATTTCATATCACTTAAATATTGTATTTCAACCTGAAAACTAAAAAAAATTTGTTTTTTGTTTTGCGATTTTTATCAGATGAAATTTGTGATATGCAGGTTTTTGAGATAAAATATGAGTATTCGATTTTTTTAAAAGAAATTTTTTTTTTTTAATGTTTTATTACAAAATGTACTAAAAAAATTATTTCACAATTTTGATTTTTTTGTTAAAAATGCTTGAAAAGAAAAACGCCTGTTTGAAAAAAAATGGCCCTTCCAGATTTGCCTCTTTTCTTATCAATGTCGCATTTTCGCTGCTGGCGTTTTTTATGTAATCCACATCCACATGCACATGAGAAAGCCATTCCGTCTTTTTTTGTTATTTTTGTAAGCGTAAGACGTTACCTTTTTAATCTCGTCTGCATTCCACTGCTTCGTGCGCGTCCACTGAATGTTCAAACTCATTGCTTTAATCTCAGTCACTTCCTTCAATTAATGCATTTTCGCTGATTCGATATCTGCGGCTCACATAGATGAGCTCGAAAATGAACTGTTTAAGCAAACTCGATGATAATTACTATAGTATTAATGTTTGCTTAGCTAATGATGCAACAAAGTTAAAACCATCAAAATGCACTCGAAAAAAAGCAAATGATGTTATTGTGTTTGCTTTTGTTGTTGTTATACAAACAGCTTAATTAATTAAAAAATAATTATCCAAAGAAAACAATTTGGTGATGAAATGGGTGCATTTACATATATAAATATTATCGAGATCACATGCAAATGCACAAATTTACATAGGCAGTTCGTAAACACTGCACTCCTTACAAGACTCGATCAAGCACTGTAGGCACTGAGAAGTTTGTTATGACAACAATTAACAGTTTTTTAGTCAGCAGTGATTACATTTTAAGCATAAAAATGATTAGTTGTTTTGCCTTTTTGAAGCAAGGTAGACGTACTTTTCACTTAAATGGAATTTCTCGAAGAAGAAAAAAGATACTATACTCAAGACAAAAATACACAGTTTTTTCCCGAGGCTAAAAGAAACATGAGTACTATGCTAAGCACTCTGTAATGAAAGATAATGGTAATGTAAGCACTTATTTGATACTGAGCTATCTTGCCGGGTTCCCTGTTATGGATGTATATATAACTCTTTTTTACGACATATATGTATGCATATTTACATTCGTGCTACTTACCACACCTACTAAAGGTAGTGCGAGTGTGGTAAGTATTTAACATATTGAAGTAAATGCCATGACTTTCTACTTCGGTTGGGGTTATACAATAAACAATAAACAAATACCGCCTCCGAGTAGCAAATGCTTTCTTGCAGTAAAAGGTGTATTTCAAGAATGATAATCGCTCTAATCGATTTTTATGAGCACTAAAAGTTGCAGTATAAATTTATAATAAGTTTTTCGAATTGAACCTTATTTTTCAAAATAAATTTAAGAGAATTTCCAAATGCTACTCCGGTGTTATTCTATCAAAGATGAATTACCGAGCCCGTTACCAACCTCAAAACTATCGAGAACTGTGAAATCAGCAGTCACGAAAACAGCTTTGCCAATTTCAACTTCTAGGAGTATTTAAAAAATATCCTTTATTTAAGTCGAGCTGAAAGGTTACGGTCATGTAAAAAACAGTAAATTTTAAAATTTATAAAATTGCGTGTCCAGTGACTAAATTTCTTTAATATCGCGATACTTTTCACGCACTCAGTTGCTATGCAATTACCACTCACCATATCTATTATAACATTGTGGGGCAAAATTTAATGTCTTGTTTTTTTCGTTTGTCATCTGTCAACAATATTCAGTTCATTGTTTGTTACGTTTCATACAACAATGAATTTTTGGCGCTCTTATAAATGTGGAATTTCGTGCTTTCAAACTACGATTTGCAGACATCATGAAACCACTTTTGAAATGCTGCTCTACCGGCCACAAGCCAAAAACAACGGCCAAACCAAATCGCTTCGGCCGCATGGCAATGTTTCGTGTTTTTCTTGATGACAGTGCACCGCCACATCGAACAAGAGCGACCCGGGAATCGGTGGAGACGCACGATTGGGAACCGCTGGTGCATGCGGCTTACTCATCAGACTTGGCGCCTTCCGATTATCATTTGTTTGCATCGATGGACCACGCACTTTCCGAGCAGCGCTTCAATTCTCACGAAGAAGCCAAAAAATGGCTCGATGATTGGTTTGCGGCCAAAGGCGGCCAATTTTTTTGGCGCGGCATCCACAAATTGCCCAAGGGATGGGAAAAATGTGTCGCTAGCGATGGCTGTTATTATGAAGATTAAATTTGTATACAAAATATGAACTTTTATATAACTACATTTATCATTAATATTGTTTTAAACAGCCTGTAATAAAATTAAATGACGCATATTTTTATAACATATTTTAACCTAATAATTCTTACCCGTGTGGGTAATTTTGGCTCTTATTAATTTGAAAGAAATTAAATTTTTAAATATTCGCTGGAAAGTTTCTGTAGGGGTCCAATATTCTACAGTCTTTCCGCTTCCACAGTAGCAGCTGCAAATATTTCTTTATTGGAAAAATTCCTGCCTGTGGGGTTTTATAATATGTTTTGGTATATGTTTAACGAGAAGGCCCACCTAAAACAGTGGTTCGAAAAACTATGTATGTACTCCTGTATAGGACTGCTTTGTTTCAGACGAAGATATATTTTGACGGATGTATATCAAAGTAAGCAACCAACCAATAATAATTGAATTAAGGATATTATTGGCATATTTATCGGTTACGAGGAAACTTTTGGGGATTACTGCTATTAAGGAAAAAATTGGAAATGCATGAGCGGAGTTTTTTTTAAATCTACAACAAAAATAATCGTTTCCCGGATTTAAAATGCTAAGACGAAACGAAAATATTTCAGCGTAGAAACCATTTCAAAATTCTAAAGTTTTGATTAAATCTCAAAGTTATTATAATTTATTTTTCAGGTTACTTCTTATTAACGTTCAGCCGGATTTAGCGTCAATTTAACATTGTTTTAGACGCAGTTGTTGGGCATGTAAGATTAAAAAAAATCTACTTGATTATACGGCTTTGCCCATAGCAAAGTTTTTAAAATTTGTTTTTTGTCATATTACAAAGTTTCGTTACTTCTGCACACAAATTGTTCTTAATTCGGATTTCAAGAGTCAAATTGACATTGTAGGGGAAATATTTCTTAATTCTTCTTTATTTCTTTAAAGCTATGCCTTCGTGTTTATTAACAACTGAAGTTTAACGAATGATGCGGAGCTTGAGTTTGCGTATAAATAAAAAAAATGTTAACAAAAAGAAAAAATGTTTGAAAATTCTTCGTTGACTAGTTTGAAACAGATGATAGTGAAGAGTATAATTCTGAAATGAAGTAAATGAAGCAAACTTTTCCCCAAAAAAAATCTTACAATTTTTTCATTAAAATCAAATCAAAAGATGCACTGCCAATTCGACACTAATACCGAAAACGGTTGCAAAAATTGCGTGCGGATGAAGGTTAAGTTCAAGTTTATAAATAAACCAAATGTCCAGACAAATTTACGATAATGTCGAAAATACCTGGAATTTACTTGAAGTGAAATCGCTCAGCTATAGTAAATTGAAAATTTATCCAAAGATGCAGCAAACTAAATTACCATTTACGCTTATTCCAACGTAGTTAAGAAAACTGGACTTTTTGTTTGGCAATACTGGTTACATTGAAAAGAATGAAATATATAACTAATTATTCAAATATTTGTGCATTTTTCTTTGGCATGTTGAAAATTGAATTCCAGTGGAAAACCTTACGTATTATATCTCTTGAATTGTGTTGCTTTTTTTATTCCCTGATGCTTTATTTATTTCACTTAACACCATTGTTAAGCACCAGCTTAGCTTTTCTGCGAAATGCAAAATGAAATTTTATGTAAAGAAAAAAATTAAACCCAGATTATTTCCATTCATTGGTCCTTCACTGGCTTCTACGCAATTTTGTGCTTACTGCGTTTCCTATTAGAGTAGCCATATTTCAATAAGAATAACAATAATAATAATTTTCTGAAGAATTATTGTTGCAAAGCTGCGAGTCAAGCGCATTGTTGATAATTTCATTTTCATTTTTATGTTTGCTCTTATTTTTTTAGCAAAGAACTGGGAAATTGCTACTTTTGCTTGATGTTATTGTGTTTTATTACAGTTATACGACGTATTTGTCTGCATACTCGGCTATGAGCTACAAAATATTGTATTTTCGTGTCTATACATAGCTTTTTGTTTGGGAAATGAGTATCCATGTTTGTGTGTTGGTGTACGTAGATTGCTTTAAATTTATTTATGCGTGCGAAAATAAAATTTCAATAAATCATATCCGTTGAGATATGTACGTATGTATGTGCATGATGCCGCGACATCAGGCTGTGCAAGCAACAGCACATGTTCATACATACAAAATTTATTTCTATTTATATACACACATACATATATACCATAAACGCATTTTTTTATTTTTACGATAGACGGTTTTCGGGATCCCGTTATTACAATTCTGGCATTCCGGGATCTGTCACGGCATTTAAATATTTATTATTTTGCAACACTTAATTCCAATAAATCGCTACTATATTATTTGAGAAGCCTACTACAATATAATAAATTATAAATAAATGGATTTGAAACAATTTGTTTTAATTAAGTGGGAATTTATTTGATTAGTAACGAAGCTAAAGTAAGTGTTAAATTTGTGCGCGTACATATCTGGTAAAGTAATTTAAGGTATGTCGAAAGCTCGAAGCAAAAAAACTGAAAAAGTAAACAAAAGTTTTTTGTGGTTGAAAGAATTCATATATTTTTTAATCTGGCGCAATTTAAGCAGAGCAAACGGAAAGTGGTGGGCTTTAATATATATATATATACGAGTATGTACTATATATATGTATACAATTGGCGCGAACACTCTGTTTGGGGGTTTGGCCGAGCTCCTCCTTCTATTTGTGGCGTGCGTGTTCTACAAAAGAAGGGACCTACAGTTTCAAGTCGGCTCCGAACGGGAGATACTTTTATGAGCAGCTTTTTCAGGGCAAAAATACACTCGGAGGTTTGCCCTTGCCTGTCGAGGGGCAACCGCTAGTAGAAAAAACTTTTTGTTAATTTTGGTCTTCCACCGAGAATTGAACCTACGTTCTCTCTGAATTCCGAATGGTAGTCATTTGTTTTGAAATACGAAAACAAGTGAGTCAGTGCAAACAGAGGTATACCAATAAGCAATACCATATAAGCACTACATGTGCTTCTTATATAAAAAAAATCATAAACAAAAAGGTTCTGACATATCCATATTTGCTAAATACTAAAAATCAGGGTTGCTTTTTTGCTAAAGAAATAGATTTTGCGCCTCCATTTCATACGATTCGTTAAAAACTATAAGTTCCGGAAATCCCAGTATTGTAGTCCCTAAAATCCCGGTACCTCGGGAATAATATCCCTGAAACATGCATACATATGCATGAGCGTAAAAATGTATGCTGGCACCGCCATTGTTACGCTATGAGGAATAACATAGTGAATAAAACAGGAAGTCAGCAATTGCAGACCAAAATTCTTGCCATAACTTGTGTCAGCTACAGCAACAGTAACAACAACTGCAGCGTCAACCATAGCACCAAACCCAACCAAGCTGTTATAAGAATGCTATATAACTTTAACAAAAACAACAATTACATATACAACATAGTACAATATTAAGGATAAACAGAAACAAAAACAGCAACAACGACAGCAAAAATACTAACAAAACCCGCCTGTCCTTCCTGGTCAATGAAACGGAAAACGTTGAAATATTGCTTGACTTGGCTTTTGCGATAGCCAACAGGCGGGTGTTAGCAGGCAAGAGAAAGAAAATGATGACAACAACGACGACCAGCAGGCAACGCGGATGTGCGGAAATTTGTTGGTGGCGGCCTGTCGATGTGCCAACTGCGGGCGCACCGTGCCATAGGGTGCTCTACAGTCGACCGCTCATTGCGGGTAGCAACGGAAGTGTTGTGTGACAATTTGTAACAAGTAGCGACAAAATTAGGGAATATTATCAGCAGGAGAGCGAAGATAGCAGCATTGTAGGGGCAAATGTTGCAATAACGACTATGTATTGCTATTCTGTAGCGACAAGAATATGCAAATTGAAATTATAAATAAAAATGCAACATTTTATAAAATAACGAGAGAAAAAAGCGTGGCAAGCAACAAGCGATAAAGCAAACAAAGCGTGTACACTGAAGAAGGAATCCATGTCGCAAATTTTCTTGCCATCTGCATTATATATGTATGTATGTGTACACAAAAATAATTCACATAATTCATAGGAAATTTAGTGGCGTTTGCTGTGTTGCGAAATAAATTCATTTACGCATACATATGTACACACTCGTGTATGCATACAAACACGTTTTATTTATTATTTGCATTTTATCTGTTCCCTTTTTATTTATTTATTCATTTTTTTTTTTTGAGTTATGCTTCACATCAATTGTTAATTTTTTTAAACTTTTAATGCAAAAGTTTGACATTTGCAAAAAGGCAAATTCACTTTGCAGCTGATTTTTATTTATTTTTGCTGTACTAAGATTTATTTGTTTTCTTAGCGGCTTTCAGCATACGCTTATTTATTCAAAAGCCTTCCGCAGGGACTTAAAACTAACAAATTGTTGAAAAAAATGATTGTGAAAAAAACGCATACATTTTCGATGTCATAAATCAATAAGCTTGTGTTATGTGTACACTGAAAAAAAAAATGTGAAGGAAAGGAAAAAATAGTAAAATTGGCGTAATGCGCCCAAAAGGAATTTAAAAAAAGTTTAAAATAGTTTATATATTAAAGAAATTATTAAAAATAGATTTCACGAACAAATTTGTGCATTCGGAAGTATAAGTGAAAGTACAGGGTGTACCATCTAAACTTCACACATGACTGCTAAGAATAGTTTACTGAAAAATGAATAATTTTTTATTTTCACCAGTTAAAATTTTAGTTGCTATAATACAATTTATTGGGTGAATCGCCTAAAACAGAGAAGATGGTCTCCATATTTCAGCTCTTTTTCTGCAAATTTTTCACAACATTTTGGAGCATTTCTGGGGTTATGGCTTCGATTTCCTCGCTAATATTGACTTTCAGAGGGTCAAGTGTTTCAGGTTGGTCTTAGCGTTTGAGTTAGTGTTCATCTCTCCTTTTAAGTTAATAGGTACAGACAAAAGTCCAACAGGAAAAATATAGAATTTTCGTTATGCAGAATCGATTCTTCGTTTCATTGTAGGAGATTGCACCCATTTTTTTTGTTTTGTTTTGGGTTTTGTAACACAGCAGGAAGCACGATATAAACAGCTCGACGGCTGGCTATATCATCTTTGCTTTGAAATCTATATTCTTATCATAGAGTGAGTATAAATATTTATAAAATAAGATGATATAAATTTTGAAAATTTAGGTTTTTAAAATTAAAGGGTTTAAAAAATTGGAATTGATCAGAAAATAAAAAACTGAGTATGCAGCATTACTATATGAAATTTATAGTGCATCATACATATGAAATTTATCTTGAACAACTTTTACTATTGCACACTGTAATCGACTATTCCCTTCAATAAAGCAACAGATCCACCTAGAAGTTGCTCAAGTATACCTAGTATTACCTCAGTACTTGTAAGTAAATTTTCGATACTGTTTTACTTACTAAGTCATTATTCTATTTTTGAGTACAATATACATATGATATATATACATTTCTTAGTTGATTTATTTTATTCAACTCAACGCTGCGAGCTGCAATTTTTCTGAATTAAATTTACTCTCGAGATATGGAACACAGCAAGACAGAAAAGAAACCATCCATCCAATAAACTATTTATTATACATTTATGAGCGACATAAACGACATTTGCAGATTTCTTGTTCTAAAATTAAAATTTCAACGTAAAACAAACTTAAATAGACTTGTTCAGCATTTACTCTGAATTTTTGTGATACTCATACCTAATCGATAAATTATCTCAATATTTATTCGGTTACTGATGCTATTTTCAATATTAGAATTAAGTAAAAATATCGACACTAAGGCGGTATCGAGTGATTACTAACTATCTTCACTTCTTCACTTTATATTCATCCCTATAGCATCAGCAGTAATCACTATGAGTGATATCCAGCCTTTTTAAGTAACTCAAGCGGCTGCTGAATATGTTTACTTGTAGGAAAATTAAACACCTTGTTTATGGTTTAGTTTTCGGGAATGTTACGATGACCGCGTTTTTAAAGGACAACTTTAAATAAAGAACGATATTAAACAAAAAACAATAAAACATAACTAAAATAAATTGGAAATCTTAAATACCCAATTTAAAACTGCTATATGTTCTTTGTTTTTTATTTCAAAACAACTAAAAATAATAATTTTAAGTGTAGAAAAAAACGCAATCTCCAGAAAAAAAATTAAAGAGTCATAATAGTGCGTTATCATCGTGCAAGTTGTTGTTTTCCCACAAATACTTTGCACATCTTTTTTGGCAAATTATTTCGCGGCCATGGTAATATGCTCTAGCTAAATTCCGGGAACTTCTCTTTGATCTGTTCGAACGGTAGCAACCATTCGTAAAATCCATTTATCCAATCCATTATCAAATAATTGCTTTGCAATTTTCAGACAGGAAAACCAATGTGTCCATAGTAATATTGATATGTCTATTCAAGATTGGTTAGCACCATTCTCACTCACGATCATCAAATGTCTCGTTTGCGTGAACCGTACACATGGACCTTCGGGTTGTTGGCTCGACGTAAATTTCTACAGTTATAGAGTGTAAGGCCGTACTATGAACATCTATAAGTGACATAAACTGTCAGTCCATACTTAGCAGGTTTATTTGGAATATACTGCCGAAAAGAACAACGCCCTCTGAAGGACAAGAGTTTTTCGTCCAAAGTCATTTCAGCAGAGTAGCATACATATGTAAATATTATCAGAAATAGTTCCACGAAATTTTAAAATGCAAAAAGTATGCCAAAAGTCCACTTTTCTTTACAAAATATAACTAGCTATTAGCGTAAAACCTAATTCAAAATACTTACGTAATCGGTCGCGCGGCATACATACGTAGACCATGAATTTCATGAACCTCTAGCGACACAACTGCACGCGACAATTAACAGCGGAACACTTAGAGTGACTCTCTATTTGTTAGTTACAAGTAGCAAAATCTCCGATGAAATCAATGCACGATTTTCAAGAAATTTTAAAATTTAACAATGGTGGATTACATATGTAGACCGCGCGACTACTGTAGGGTTAAAGTGAGTTATTGCACTTTGCCACATTAACAAATTCATGCATTTGAGGCGTGGTAGAAATAACATACATTATATAAATTTGCGCTTATTCAATTGGATTCGGAAGCAAGCACGTCGGGTCACTGTCAAAAATATAAGATTGATAACATAATAGGGTGGCTTGTCATCATACCTCTTTGGCATACTTTTGGTAGAGTTTCTCACCCAATTTGGGGTTTGCATTTTTAAGTTGCATCAGATGACAAAAAACCTTGTGTAAGTCGAAGCATTCTGCGCATAGTTATTAGCAAACTCGTACCTTCATATTTGGAAAGGTTTTGTTAAATGCCGAGATTAAACATTAAACTGAATTTTGAAGCATTAAAAAAATAGCAATACTAGTACTGAATTTGGGGTCTTTGGTAAATACTGGGTATAAGTTATACAAAATTCCAACAACATTTTTTTTATAATATACATATGGCATATTTTCTTAAGTGTACACAATTTTTATTTACCATAAATTGAAAATGCCTGATTTTCTAAAAAAAAATTTCGAATCATTGATTTAATTGAACAAATAATTCAAATGCAATTTCACACTTGATGGTAACTAGAATTACGTAGCAATCATGCGCGATCGAGGTAAATTTTGTGGGTGTTGATTAAGGGGCTGCTTGTTTCGATCTTGTCCGATAAACACAACTAGTATTTCTAAGTTTTGCACTTATGCCTTTAAATTTTGCTGATCTTACTACTTTGAGAAATGCAAGAGGCTTATTAATCGGCTTAAAATCTTTATCAAGTAGAAGGACTACTCTGTCATTCTCTTTTGTTTTCCGTATAAAAAATGGGTCTTCATTTTGAGCCCATTTACTTTCATATTTGTGTTTTTTAGACTTTTCACCGACTCAGTGTTGTTTGAAATTTTTAATAAATGAGTTATTTACAAAACTCCAACCACAAGCAAACTTTGTGTGTGAAAGATTCTCTATTTTTATATTCACCCACGAGAATACGCGCTAAGAACATTTTGTTCAAGCAATATTTATTTCACGCAAATTTTTTTATTTTATGCTGTTATTGCCCTCATTTCATTGAGTAGTTTAATGAGAAGTCCTGTCGAATTTTAGCCAAGTAGGCGCTTATTGAGAGTGGCATTTCATAGATTGCGCGATAAACGAAGTAAGTATGTTTACTTTTATTTTATTTTGTTGCAGACATACGTTTTAACACTAAGATTGGTTCTTTTTACAATATTCATTTTAGTTTTTTTTTACTCTTATTGATATTGCTGACATACATATTCAAATTGTTTATAAAGCAAATAACCAGAATTTTGTTCAGAGGTGGGTTAATAAAATTAAATATTTCAAACATAGTGGCTATGAAAACTTTACTAAATGCTTTCAAATGCTATTGAAAAACCTCTTCGAAGTTGGTTTTGGAGGTTTGTCAGAATTCTGTCTGCTATGCTACTGGAATAAAAATATGAGTTTAAAAGGGAGATAAATTATGTGTGGGAATTTCTCTGTAGTGGGTACCATGTGAGGTATACGTGGCCACTGAAGTCTGACTTTTTGTTTTTAATTTATTTATTTTATTTTAAGTATAAAAAAATGCTCTAAATAAATATACAATTACAACACAAAGAAATCTAAACGCGTAATCATTTATATATGGGCAAAAATTATACGACAATAAACTTCATAAATACATAAAGCAGTTGAAGCTTAAATTGGGAGAACACGATCAACACGCGAGGCAATTAGCTGATATATGAATAGCAATAAAAAATTTTTGCATTTTCTCTGGTTATATTTTTTTATATTTGTGATCCTAAATAAAGGAAAATTTTCTTGTAAAAAATTTGGTTCCGTATCTGAGTTACTCATATCATTTCCAGCTATCACTAAGTGTGCTTATGAACGAAAATCAATGCGTTTGAAGAGAGCTATTCAAGAAAAATGAGAGGAATGGGTGAATAATTATGATGGAATAACTTATCATTTTGCCTTATTAGTGCAAAATCACTCGAAAAGCAAGAACTCGAAAGTATGACAGCATCTTACATATTCAGCTTTTACCGAATGCCGCTGTGACGCATATGAAAGTACGAAAGACAAAAAATTTAGTTAAGTTCTTAGGTGAGTGCTTTTTCAGAGATAAAGGCAAAAACTGCCTGAAATATGAAAAATTGTAGCTTTTGCTATAGCTTAATGCGATTTTTATCATGACATATATATATATATATGTAAAATTCTAATAAAAATTTTTGTTTAACAAAAAATGCCTTAAAACTAAGTTTAACACCTATACGAAAAAAAAATAATAATAATCAAATTGCACCGCGATACTTTTGTGTTTTCAACAATACTCCTCACGTATCAATTTTTTTCGCTGTATGCCTACATGGCGTATACGTGCTATTTGTTCCGCCACAAGTGTTTACGCAAAATAGCGCAACACTAATAATATCCTACAGAAGACGAAGAAATATGTGAAGCACACATACATATGTATAAATATATATAATATGTATGTACACAATTGTTTATATAAATGCCACATTTCCACTTCATGTTAAAATTTTCCTTTTTCGACATGCAACCAAAGCCATCAACCAAACAGCCGAGTGTGTTGTGAATCCTATTTCTCCTGCCACTATTACGACATTCACAATCACATATTTGCTGAATTGAATGTGTTACAATTTCCGGCTCAGACAAATATGCATGCACACACAAACATACCTTGGCTGGCGGGTGACAGTATACAGCGGAAATTCAAACGAAATAACTGTCTTTATTTGTGATTGTGTGAGCCTTTAAGTGCCAAAATTTATTTATGTTTATTTTGGTGGCGAATAAGCGTGAACTTACGCAAATACCAGCGCAATTATATACACATACATATACGTAAATCTGTATATATACATTTAAAGCGACACATATGTAGATATTCACTGGGAGATGGGAAGAATGGCTTTGCGTTGTTTTTCGGTTCCCGCTTGACTTCTATTTGACGGTTAAGGCATATGTAAACGTATGTGTACATAATTTCTCTAAGCATAGATAGACACACATTCCTAAGTTTGGGGATGTGGTTATTGCTAGGTAGAACACATGCGAATATGCTTGACAATAACACCTGCTGGCATATTTAGTTTTTTTTATTCGCGCCTTTATTGTACTCAGACATATTTCGTAGCAATTTTCTGGTTTTCTTATTTTATTTAAAATCAAATATTTATTACGTCACATTTTTACATAAATCTCCTAAATCATTTGGCAATTTGAAATAGAACGAGCAATAATAGTACATGTGGATGTTAAGCAGGCTAAACCGGCTTTAAGAATTTTAGTTTATCAATCAATTAAAAATATAATATAATCGATCAATTTTAAAATGCACTATTTCTACTTGCACTGCCGAAAAAAATAAAATTCAAGAAAGTTTAAAGGAGAGACAAATTCGAGGTCTTATTGATGGTGGATGGAGTTGTTGGCACTCCAGGTCGGAAACTGAAGCTCACAAGAGTGATGAACGCGCGGATGGCGCTGAGTTAAACTTTATATATATCTGCGTAGTTTGCAGCACAGAATGGCGTTCATGTATTGGTTAGAGCAACTAACATGAATTCTAAGTTTTGCCGACCAGCGAACTTCGACATATTTGGACACTTTTCTTCACTAGCCTGGATGAAAAATATGTTCCGCCGAAGGATTTGGCGAGCAGTTAGTATTAAGCCGAGATGCTGTTCGTTTATTATATTTTATGCTTCAGGGTGGGCCATATAGCGTTTGCTTTTTGAACCACCTATTTTTTTGAGAATGGTAACTCAAATGACATGTCAAATGTGTTTATAATTTACTTAAAGGTTCGACATTTACGAAATGGGACGCTATACGCTTGAAAAAAATTGGGAAATATTGAAAACCTATTTCCAAAGTGGTGAGTCTTCTTCTTCTTCCGCGGTTACAGTAAATGGCGAGCGCTACCGTGACAAGCTCAACCAGTTTTTGTTTCCAAAAATTGAAGAGGATGACATGGACGACATTTGGTTTCAACAGGACGATGCAACTTGTCACACTGCCAAGATTACACTCGGACTTTTGGGTACGGTTTTGGGGTTCCGATATCAATTGGCCGCCTCGGAGCTGTGATTTAAGCCCGTTGGACTATTTTTTGTGGGAAGCCGTTAAGGGTAAATGCTATGCGAACCATCCATAGACGATTAATGCTTTAAAACACGAAATCGAAGTTGCCATTCATGAAATTGGAGCCCAAACAATCGAAAATGTGCTTAAAAATTGGGTTGATCGACAATGACAATGTTCAATCTTCACAAAAACAAAAGTTTGAAAAAATATTGATTAGTTTTTTTTTTTATAGCCGATTCAAAAAGCAAATTTTACATGGCCCACCCTATATTTCCATTCTAACACCGGGAAGTGTTTCGGACAGGGGATACGCGAACTATATTTCCACTCAACGCTAAGCTCTATGTGGAAACTCAGTCAACTGTGGATAGAATTGTTCGTATATTTCACGATCTGGTTCGATTGGCCAATAAATGTCCTGGTAAAGGTTATAATACAAGGTGGCACAGAATAAATCACCCTATAGAAAGATATATAGTTTTCGCAAAAAGGCGTTGTGAACTACACAGCCGTTGTATACAAACAGACAAGCAATGGAGCGCGAAAATACCAAATTAAAGAGTTCCATCACTCAAAACATTTGTTTTTATACAGTAAAAAGTCAATCAAAATCAAAATTGATGATTAATTCTGTAACACTTTGTGCAAGCTATTAGCACCTCTTGGAATTGTGCGTTCGAATAAATAAAGAATACCTTGCCAAACATGAGCCGCTGTCTCCCCGCAGTTTAGTTTTTCAGACTAGACTCTCAACTGTTCGTTTCCGTAAAAGATGGCAGTTTAAGTAAATCAACCAGCTATGTATTTCCTATGAAGACTGGTCCTGCACCATTTGTTTTTCTAGACAGTAGAAGTCCCATGCCTTTGTAAGTAAATGCAATGCATATCTCCAGTAAACCCAGCCACTTAGATGAAAAAAATATACATTGAGCTGAAATTTTATGGGAAATAAAATTTTTTTTTCTTATTTATTTATTTTACAACGCTAAAAATATATTTCACACTTAATTTCATGTCTTTCTTTCGAATTTACTGCGAAAATATTGAATAAAAAAATTGATAAATACAAAAACACAAACCAATTTCACGAAATTTTACTCACTCCCTCTGGTATACTCTTGTGCGAAATACTTCTTTTTTTAGAACAAAAAGAAAATGTTGGGCATACCCAATTTTGACAGAAAAAGTGTCATTTTAAGTGACAACAACATTGGCGGGCCTCGACGCATTTTTTGTGCGCAATAAATAAATAAATTCGATTGAATTATGTGTGCTTTTTCGCCTATCCTCGCAACCATATTTATGCACAAGTCAATTTTCTGCACACTGAAGCAAATGGTAAAAGTATGAGAGCGAGAACGTGCGTGTGTGTGTGTATGCTTGGCTGGTTTATTGCGTGTCGACTGGCTGAGATGTGCGCCTGTTCAATCGTGTGTGAGCGCTCGCTCTGTCGTCGTTTTCTTCTATTTTATGCCATTTTACATTATTAGAATTATTATTGTGCACAATAAAATGATTTATTTTGACATATTTGCCACATTATGTTACGTGCGAGAAAGGACATGCGACATCCCAAAGCCAAGAGTGTGGAACATTTTTTCGGGCTCTTCTCAGCCATTTGTTTTTCTTCGATTTTAGACAAACTTTTCTGCCTGTTTGTGTTTTTATTGGTGGGTTGTTTACATAAAAAAAATAATCAAATGGTGATCATGAATAAAAAATGTGGTTGCTTGTGGGGGAAAAGGATATAAAATTAAAGTAAAAAAATTCAAATATTTTCAGCGTGTTTACGTCTATGGTAACTGGCTCACTCTTTACCTAACTTTATTATATTCTTGTTATAAATGCATAAAAGTAATATTTATATTAACTGAAAATGTAATAAAAATATATGGCACATATCCAAAGGCGTGAGTGGTCGTGCTCATATTTAGCTCAAGTTTAACTCTAGTATTATAAGAGAGTAAATATGCAATTTTATGCAGACTGACATTTTATTTAGGACTTATGCTCGCTTAAGGATTTTACAGCATATTTTTGAACTTAGTGCGGGACTTGATCCTTTCTAAGTGCTAATAAAATGTAGGCTTTAAAGACAACAAATAAATCTTTGCGCTTATGCTAATCTGAAGCTTACAGCTTTTGCTTTCAAAACTCAACTGCTGTCATAACTTTTTTTTTTGTTTTTGATTTTATAGTGTAAACATGACGCCTTTTATTATATGTGTGTGCAGTTTTTAGAAGAAAATATCATAAAGTTTTACAATAAAAGTCATTTTCAATGCATACTTCAGCGTCATTTTGCTTCTTCGTGTAGCACCCAAATGCACACAATAAAATATTAAAATAACATTTGCTTGCTGCCTTAGTGTTGCTGCGCTTCAAGCGCCTCACATATGCATGCATATATGCAACATCATCAAGTGGAACTCAAAAGGCAGCTGCAATGGCAATAGCAAAAACAAGTGCTGACGTAATGCATGCCATTTGCAAGATTGCATTTTAAGCTGCTCACGCCGAAAATGAAACGAGTACACACATTCATGTATACTTATCTACGTATTGTATACTGTATATGTATTGCATGAAAGTATTCTTATACATGTATTAGACCCGGTGCATGCTGGTATACTCTGGTGCCATGGCTTTGCTCCGCTGTTAGGCATCCAGCATAAAATGAAATTATTTGCGCCAGATTACAGGTTTGGGTTGGTAGGAATAATTCAAACAAAGCCTGTTGAGATTTTAAGAACATTGTTGATTTTTGAAATACAAATATTAATACATATCTTGAATATAAAATGCTGCTCATAACTATACTACAAGTACTATTATTAATTTTAGTAATTTTTCTATGAAAATATAGTTCATTTTGCTACAAAAACCATATAAATCCAAGCTTAAAACTTTGTGTAAATTAAATGTAAAAAAATTCGATCTTTAAAAAAAAATTTGCATGTTTGTACTTATATATAGTAAAGTGCAAGTTCTAAGAGTCTCAAAAATTGTGTTGATTTTAGACTTTTTTTTTGCTGACGTTTTTGCCTGTTTTCTTTCATATAAAGAAAAATGTTCAAGTAGAGTATTTAAGTGAGTGGCTGTTTATTTATTTGGAATCATTCTTCTAAATTCACAAACATACAGATTACTAAATTAACGACATGATTTTAAATGAATCTTAAATTAACATACACATTTCGCTCCCGGGAACGTAATCAACTTGGGTTCGAGAAAGTTCAAGGATAATTTCAGGTTGATCTACTTAAACGCAGTGCTGTTGGAGCTTCTAGTATTGCGAAGTTAGTTACATAATAATTAACTCAGGTGAAAATTTAAATACAGAACTTCTCTCATTCCCAATGTGGCAGTCAAATTCGAAGCTCCGGAAAGCGACGCTAATAAAAGCTTCACTTATAAAAACAAAGTGCATTGAGCACTTGTTCTAAGAACCAACCTCGTGAACTAGTTTTTCGCGAATGTAGATAGCTTGGTTATAACCCGATTGATAAGATCTTCCAGAAGATTAAGATGGTGAGGGTCCTCTAAGACAAGCGAGTAAACTCTATAGAAGAGCCGTACAATTTTTGTAATGATAATGCACTCTATAGTACACTGACACTGGTAACTGGCATCGTGGCTTTGATCATTATGAAATCTGTTATTAACAAGTTATACGGAACTGATGCTTAGCTGAATGAATACTGAATCAAACTAATACAAACGTTAGTGGTCTGTGGTGCCCCGTGAAAGCGTACGAAATAGGTTGTTTCACATGAGACCTTATGGTGTCACCAACGTCATTACACAGGGCCGTATTGTACAAAAATAAACGGCGTACAAAACCAGCTATAAAATAACATATAACTATAAGATATATTCAGAAAATCAACACACAAAACTTGTCTTATCACATTAAGAAATAATCTTATTGAGTCTCCGATGAAGAAGGAAAAAAATCAAAAGCTTCCAAATATCCTAGAGTAGTTTTAAATATATACAGTGGCGACACTTGGGAACTAAACAGCCGTAGTACACAAACTGGAAAGAAATGGAGCCCGTTAAAGTCAAAATAAAGATTTCCATCACTCAAATTATTATTTTTCATTCAGTAAGAAAGTTATTCAAAAATTAAAAAAAAAATTTCTACCACTTTGTATATGTATGTGCATATTTTTTGATGGTATTAAAAATATTCCATTTCATAGATAAAAAGTAAAACTCATTTTTCGAGTGTTATTTTTTCATTCTGAAATAATGATTATTTTGTGATGTGTATTTTTTTGATGAAGAATAATTGTTATTATAATTCATCAAAAATAATTATTACTTTAAAATTTTTTTTTTGTCCAGAATATTTTTTCTTAGAATTTTAAATTTTTCTCCAAAAACAATCAAAATTTTTCTAATTTTATTAATTTATTTAATTTTTTTTTAAATACACTCCTTCCGCGTTACTTGTGCTTTTACAGTCTATAAAAAAAGTTCGAGTATGCAGAGTTATACCCCTTTGAATTTTGGTGTATTAAAGTGCAAATTTCAAGTGGCGCTATGAAGTGGTTTCGATTTTATATAGAAGATTTCTGATGGCACTAAATGATGACCATTAGATTTTAGTTTTAACCTTATTTAATTATCTAACCGCAGGTAGGTGAATAAGTAGCTAATAGCTCTTTCTGTCATTTCCACTATATTTCATGTCCATTGTGGGTTACAAACTCAGACCGCACCAGATGGTAGTCACGTACAAGTGAAATTTCATTGATTTGATTTTTTGTTAAAATTAGCTTTTCATAGTTATGTCCTGTCTCCGAACAATAGATATAGCACAATAGATAGTGCCACTTTTTGAAAATGTTTTTTTCCAAATTCCTTTTCGTTATAAATTTTTGAATTCCAATGCTATTAATTCCGAGTATTTCGGAATTATGATTTTAGTAGAGTTTTATTTCACTAAAACTTGCGCCAGGTATATAAAGCTCTGCTTCAATTTTTACATATACATATATACTTACCTACATAAGTGGATATATGCAGTATGCGGTTGCATGCATGTTCATTTGCTGCATGCTACATTTTGGCATGTGGCATTAAAGTACGTGTATGAGCTTTTTCTTGTTTTATCATCATTATGTTCATATGTACTTGAAACATGAAACATGCAGAATATTTATTAGTTTCCATCTAATAAAGCCTGCTGTTGCACATCATCAACGTCAAGAGAAGATCAGATGCAGCTGCAATTGTTATACATACACACATAGAGGTTTGAAACTTTTTGTAGACAGCAATGCACAAACTCTTGCTCTAAAATATACAAAAGCTTACTATTGCACAGCGGGGCTTAGCCAACCTCAGGGTATGTAGAGCATTTCGCACAATCTCTAACGAGGCATCCGAGGTTCCGTCAGGAAGGCTCCCAAAGCGTACATGACGCGGTACGAGCGAATTTGAGAATAGCGCAATACTAGGTACCCCCACGAGAGTACGAAGGCTGCAATGTGGCGAAATGCGCGAGGAGTACAACCAAGAGTGGCAACAATGGTGGCAAAAAGGCAGAGGAATAAAACATTTGATCCCTCACCTGCACGCTTGGATCAATAGGCCAAGCTAGCTGAGCTAACTGATTCTGTTAGTTCTGTGAGGACAAAATAGAAAACCCTTAACATGTAATGTCAGAGAGTATAAGACTTTCATGCTTATAAAATAGGGTTGGGCAGGATCTGATTTGCACAATGAGCGCCAACAAACTAGTTCGACAAAGACTTTCCTCGGTTCATCAAGTGAGACGTAGGAAACGAATTTGTGAAGATATTAATATTGAGACTCCAATAAGATGCGCAAGGTCTGAGACACAACTGAGGGGACGAAATGTCCAAAACCCCTTCCTTACGAAGCCCGGAAGGAACAGCAAAATTAAGAGGTGGAGGGAGTGATTTTAGTCCGTAGGTGCTCAGCCTCGGAACGGGCGATCGAATCGGGCATGCTTATACTTCGAGCTTCTTTCGAAGATTTAACATCTTGGTTTGCATACCAAAAACTAAAACATAGCGACACACACATATGTAAGTGTATGCACAGGACCTAATGCAAGGTATAAAAATTAAGCAATACGAAGACATTTTATTTATTTTATTACTTATTTGAATTTGATATAAAATTTCGCTTTCAAACGATTTCCAATTGTTAGGCGGGTATTGACTGCAGTGGAAAATTTTTTGTAATGATTGATTTGCATGACCTTTGCATCTTTAAAAACTATTTAAAATTAATTAAATAAATTTGTAATAACATCATTTCCAAACAATAATTTAATTCATATAACTAAACAAAGCATCTACATTTAGAATGACATCAATATTTATTCTTCACGTCTGTATTTTCCCGTTTTTCTGCTAGGTTTGTGGAGTAAAATATTTTAAATTTTATCTTAGTGCGAGTACACAAATTATTATGTCCAATAATTTCAACGGAAGATCGGTTGTGTGATTAAAAATCCGTTGTAAAAGATTTTGTCTGAGGAGGCCAACAGTGAAATTCTTTGACAAATAATTTTCTGCAAAACCGACCTTCAAAATCCCCTATTTTAAGTTGACTTTACTGGCGGAAGAAGTCCAGCGAATTCGAATTTTAAAATTTGTAGAAATTTTTCAAACAGCTGAATCTCAGTTAAAAATGATCGTAAAAAAAAAATAAATATTTAATACATTAATGTTAGGTGTTTGGGCGAGCTCCTCCTCCTATTTGCGGCGTGCGTCTTGATGTTGTTCCACAAATGGAGGAACGTACAGTTTCAAGCCGACTCCAAACGGCAGATGATTTTGTATAAGAAGCTTCTTCATGACAGAAACACACACGGAGGCTTGCCATTGCCTCCCGAGCGGCGACAGCTATAACGAAAAAATGTTTCTATCATTTTGCTTTTTCATACACGGAGATCTGAATCTACTCACTTCCGAATGGTAATTATGCATCTATCCAATGCCTCAGAAGTTCGCTTTGAATGGTAAATTTGGATTTTTTCTTATTATGTATACAAATATTTTACAAGGTGCCACAAAACTAATCATCCCATTTTGCTTTCGAATAATTTGTTTACGAAATAAAAAAAAAAATGATTTTGAATGTGGAAATCTTTATGTAGACTTTTACACGTTCTACTGCTTGTACGTTTGTATCCTGTAGCTGTCTAGTTACAAGTGCCAAATATGACAGCCATAGGAAAGCATTCGCAGAAATAACTAATCTTCCGATAGGGTGACAAATTTTGCATCAACTTGTATGTGTACATGTACTTTGATCTGTTTAACGCCCAGCAAAAATAATCAAAATGTACTTCATTTTTAATTTTTTGATTTATTCGAAAACCAAATTTGTTTCAATATTTCAAATTATCTGATTTTTTAATATTTATAAAAGCAGTTTTTGTAGACCTTAGCACATCAAAAGCCATAATGTCAACACGTTGCTTTGTTGTTTTTCAATTGTGTGGTTGCATGAAAAATGGCGGCCCTAGCTTTGTGACGCTTGTCAGAATTTTCTATGCCAGAGCGTGTTTCATTAGGCTTGTTTTGGTTGTGGCATTGCTGGTGCAACTACTATTGTCAACGGCAAAAATGCGGTTTCATCGGAATGAAAAAGTCATTAATCAAATTTTCACACTCAGCTAGACCACCACCAAAACAAAACAAAACAACCAACGGACAACAGACAACTGGAGTTGAACACTGCAATTTTCCGCCAACATTTTAAATAGCTTCCAGCGTCAGCAAAGCCGCCCGACATGGCACAAAGACACGACCAAATAACCAAATTAGATGCGTGTGATTTAGAGGCCGAAAACAATGTCATGATATAAAATTTATGTCGCGAATCGCTGAAAGAGTCAGATAGGCTACCGAGCTCCGGCGCGACAGTAGCGACTTTAGCTTGGATTTCCAGTTTTTTTTTTTGAATTTTGGGAACGCTATGAGTTACAGGTATTTAGTGTTGCTTAAACTTAATTTCTACCAATAAATATTTATTAATAAATTTCATAGGTTTAACAAATTATGCTTTGGAGGAAGAAAAAACGATAAAATATATTTGTTGAATATTGTTTATAACTAAAATTGTATGCATTCAAACAAGAAGCTGACAAATGTGTTCAGCCAACTTGCCTACAGACTTGTCAACAAACTGGTTTCGTGACATACAGATGCACACATAGGTAGGTATGCCCGTTTGGTAGACGCTAAGGCGGCGTTAAGTGTTTGCTAGTCAATAGAACTGAAAAAAAATTGTTTTTTATATGGGCAGCATTTCAAGATCATAAGAATTCCATATATTATGTAAAACAGTATTGCGTGCTTGTAAAATTAGCAATTTTGAACAATTGAGAACAGATAAATGTTTTGAAAAGTAGAAAAATTAAGTTTTCATAATTCGTGAATAGGCTTTTGTTACCAAATCAATAAAATGATGGGCCATTGTGATTTTGTGCGCATATTTCATTACAAATCAAAGCTCACATACATATACATACATTATATTATAAATGCATACGTATGTAATTATTTATTTGATTTTTTATGTTTGTTAATTATTTCTGAGTATTTGAATTTTTCAATAGTTGGTTTAAACTGGTCTCCCCTTGAGAGGTCAACATTCCAAAAACATTTATTGCAGGCTTAAGTGTGTCTTCTCGACTGCCACGCATATTAATTAAGTGTTCAAAATAGAAAAAAAATTCATATATCTGTATGCCCCCAACTGTTTAGTTGACATGCAATCAGGCAAATATTAATATGGGTACATTTGACCAACGAATTAACGCTGAAGCTTAGCCACCAATTTACCAGCAACAGTAATACCAGCCAACTTAGTCGCCATATTTGCATATTTATTGGTACACATGTATGCGTGTATGGGTAGAAAATATTTACATATTGATACAAATGCGCTTCTAAAAGCGAATGCTAGAACTTACCGCCATTTTGCAGCTTTGACAAAATATTAGCTGCCTTATTATTAAATATTTATGATTCATTTTCGTTGTGTTTTGATTTCATTTTTCGTGTCATCAATTATGTTTGCCAACAAGCCACTTAACTCACCTGAAAAATAAAATGAAAAGGAATAATTGAAAGGAGATTTTATCACTTGCGCATAAATTAAATTTAAATAATCAATTTATAAATTTCGAGAACTAGAAATTTGTGTTACTGAATAATATAATAAGTGTAAGCTTTTGACACGATTTTGCATGCCAAAATTAGTTCATAGCATTTCTAATGCTGTATCTTCTTCCCTTCTCTTCTGCTTGTGCACACTTGGGAATGTTAATTTTAAAGTAGCCAATTAACAGTTGGCACAACTGTAGGTGCTAAAGAAACTGCTGGCCAGTTTTAGGAAATTTGCATACCTATTTGGTGCATATAAAAAAATCTTTAAATAGGCGACAATAGGTCTGTAGATTTTGCAGGGTTGACAAAAAGATAGTTGAGCGAGTGCATGGCAACTGACTCAAGCATTTCTGAAAACTAGTTTATCTGTAGGCTAGAATGTAAAAAGCCAACTGAAAATAATTAAAAACATGTATGTATAATATTGAGCTGTAATCAACGTGAAAAGTTTTAGTGCAGAGATTTCTAAAACGAAATATCTTCGGTATTTTTATATTTGTATAACTTTTTTTTTTAATTTTCTAGGATAAAGTAAGTTTCTTTTTGTTCATAATTTCGGTGTATCTGCTTACTAAAGTACGTAGTGCCGTTTCGATCGATTTTCTGACGTGCGTACATAATATACGAGCACGCATGCCAGCACTTTGCTAGACCAATAATTTGCACTGATTTTTTGAATATAACTCAAAAAGCTATGGAATCCTCACTATGAAACTTTTATACATTGCTGCATAGTCTCGGCTACTAATGAAAAAATCAGACAAAGTCTGAGGTGGGTTATTTTTCAAAAATTACAAAAAAATGTGTTCTCTAAAATTTTGAACAAAAAATTTAATTATTTTCTCCGATAAAATTTTTTAAAAAGTACATGTAATTCAAAAAATAAAAAAAAATTTAAATTTAATTATCATGAAATAAATTTCACAATAATAAACTTTTTTCGAAAATTTTCAATTTACTTCTTAGGTTGCCACAAAAAAAGAGTAATGAAAATGGCTTTATTTTTTTCACAATATTTTTCTGGAAATCTATATACTTATACATTTGCTTGAACCAATTTTTAAAGCACTTTTGGCACTCAGAAGTGGATACCTCCAAAACGAGCTGTTTAAAGCCTTCAACAAATTCCTCGAGCAGCAGCAAATAAGTGTGAAAATTATAAATTTTAATATAGATATTATATGGATTATAAGATTGAAAAATTGGTTTGAGCTTACTCTTCCGAACTTTTTGGTTTCATTGATGAATCTTAATAGGTCCACACGAGGAAGAGTATGAACTTTATCCGTACTCAGAACATCGCACCCCAATAACCTAAGTCTGATTCTAGAAAACGCCCGACAGCTACAGAGAAAATGCTCTGCAGTGACCTCATTCTCACGGCGGGATAGGTATATTGAGCGATCAGTGATTCCCATAGTAGTCATATGCCGACCATAGGCGTTGTACCCTGTAATTACACACACCAGTACTGTCAGCTCTTTCGTACTAAGTTTTAGGAGAAAGGTCGCTAGTTTCCTGTTTGGTTCTTTCACAAAGCACTTGACTACTCTGCAAAAGCCAAACTCAGACCAATGCCATCTATGGGTAGATCTCATGAAGTCGTCAATCCATAGTTGAATCGGTGCAGAATTAACACCTAGCAAGGGTTCAGGGCTTGGTGGTATGCTTGCAGAGCCAGTTTATCAGCCATCTCGTTCCGTGTAATACCACAATGTCCAGGCACCCAAATAAGACAAATTATGTTGTGGTTGGCAACACTGTTCAGTTTTGTCTTGCATTCACTGCCTAATTTCGAAGATCAGCGTCGGTTAGCAAGGGCTCTTAGTATCTTTACCAGCTTGACTATAACTACAAATTTCGATACTACTACCCCGCTACTTTTTCTCAATCAGCCACTAAGAAAACATTGTTTTACATTTCCACCCTCCAGCAACGAAGCTTTACTAGTTATTTACTTTCCAAGTCTTAATATTTTACACCGAGCAATCATAATCGGTTTTATTGCAACCAAATTTTAATACTGAAACCTTTACAGTTTTAGGCTTAGCATGCCTTTGAAATTGTTCATTGATTCTTTATTTTGTCCCATTAATGAAGGAATCCAAATTTTATACGGCTTCAAGAAAAGCTGTCTTGAGGCAAAAATTTCGGTTTACCATTGCCTTGTGAGGAAAAAAATATTCGGATCTCTACGGTTCGAGCCATTGGCCTAAAAACTAGGCAAAAACGTTCCTTCCATACGTGAGGAAACATATCTATTATTTATAGTTATTTGCACTTTTAATCTCTTTTGTTCATTACTAAAGATAGCTGGAACTACTACTATTAATGCGAGCTGACTTAAAATATACTAAGACAAAATTCTACCACCAAACATGTTATAATTTATTAAATTAGAGCAAAATATGTTAAATATTTGTGCGCTTGTTGCCAAACAAAAAGTGAAGTAGTAAAAAACTACAAATTTGTTTATTGTTTGCCATAAACATAAAACTATAAGTATAAAAAGCAACAGCAATAGCAGCAAAATTTTGTTGGACAACTGATATTAGAACTTTGTAAATTATTTATATAAATGATGTACACGCTGCTTCCCAGCGAGGAAGGTCGTAACTGGGGAACACAGTTACGTCACTAGTACTTATGCTGTGAGTAGCGAGATATGTTTTTCAGTATTCAACTAAGAAGCTCACCATTCTCACACATTACCACAGCGGCTTCGTCGGATGACTATGGCTGCTTTATAATACGCTTAGGTGTAGTTGTTGAATTCAAGCGGGCAGGAAGGTTGTGTTATAATGAAACACTTAACTGTAAATTACGCTGCCCCATTTGAATTCTAATAAAATGTAAATTATCAAATTTATAGCATCAATAATCGTATAAGTATGCGAAATGAATGTTCTACCCTGTGGCAGAGCTGAAACGAATTTTACTCTCTCATAGATATAAATCGTCGAATTTAGCACTAATCCCGAGCCAAAGAAATAGTGGTGCAATGGAGGGCAACTGACATTTACTAAAACATCGCCGTGTAAAATTCTCAAGTGTAAAAAAAACTTGTCCTTAGTGGATTTGTCACTTAGTGTATTTCCCTGCCGGGTGTCGTTAAGCAAAGTGTGCATATGTAAGAACGTATGTATGTTTTTGAGAATATCCATGTATTTTGTTATGTAACCCAAACATTTTTGGAATGAGTACAATTCATGTAAAATAACTGCATGAAAGAAAGTTTTTGTGGTTTTTCAACGTGAGCACGAGTACAGCGCTGTTACTGTGGTAGGGTATCGTTCATTGTTGCATACCATTAGAAGGTATTGGGTTCGAACTCTACTGTAAGATATGAGTTTTCTAAATGATAAAAGGAGTCTGTTTTAAACAAGCACAAACAATGGCAAGCCTTCGAGTGCGTTTCTGTACTAAAAAGTCTAGGCGGTCATCACCTTTTGGAGGCGAGCCTTGGCCTAAAGCTTTCGCGATTGTAAACATTACTCTACTTTTATTTCTCTACATATGTACGTGTGTAGCAAATGTGAGTTATTTCGTGTATTTTCTGCTTTGTTTAATATGCACAAACTTACAGTTACGTATATAAAAATCCGCACACACAAAAAAAATTAATTCAGTTCAGTTCAGTTTTGCTGCATTAGTTTTTGTTAAGCAGATATTTCGATAATTTTATACAGAAAACAATTAGCATATTTTTTACAGTTTCAGTTGGCAATAGATAAGTGCTAACATCGGATAATACGTTTTCTATATAATACGTTTTTTATTATAAACCAACAAAGAAAAAAAAACAACAAAAAACTACATATATATTTTAATCTATAACTTATGGTGTCAAGTTGAGCATTTCCTGCCATATAAAAGGCTTCCGAAATGGTGCTGTATATGGAAGAAAATTGGCAACATCGTATGGAAAAACAATATTGTCAAAAATCAACGCGGTTTTTGAGCGACTTCAAATTTATTATTATTATTAAAAAGTAGTAAATTCTTATGCGAATTCTTTTAAATATGGAAATTTTGTAAAGAGTTAAGATTTCATGGTTTTGCTATACAATAGCTATGTTTTTATATACAATTTACGAAAAAAAAAGTTCAGTACGAAAACATTTCGAATATTGTGAAAGGGTCACCTTATCCCTGATATATGCACAGCTGGTGGTAAATTTTAAACCATTTTCTTTCTTTTAATTAAGGAGGATTTTTTGTATCACAATGATTAGACATTTAAATAAATGAATATAAAAATTAAAAATAATATTGAAAAATATAAAACCTTTTGGTTTTCCCTGAAAAATTCGTAGTGTACAATTATTTTAAGAGCCTCTTTTATGCAAACTAAACATACTATGTCATAAGTTAAGAATTAAATTCCAAAAGGAGTCTTATTAAATGAGTTAAGCTTGGCAGATTATTTCCACATCATGTCAATTTTTTTCAAAGTATTCGTATAACTCAGGTTAACCCTTGGGCCTTTATTCTGTAACCTGCGTCATCAAAATGCAGTAAGGGTTTTTTATGAGACTAAAAGCACGGCAGTCCATTTTACAATATACGAAGGATAATGGAATACAAGATTGCGCCTTCCCAAGAGCCATGACGTCAGAACACAAAATAAATGAACAAAAGAAAGAAAAGGAACGAGCAAAAGTGAGTTGAAAGCCAAGAATGATAGAATAAGTAGTGCACAAGCATACATTTGCATATAAGAGTATGTTTATTTTCTGTATTTGCGTCACTCAATTGTCAAATTCACCAAGAACAAAGTGGGGGTTTTCGGAAGCCGCCAACTTCTTTTTCCTCTATATCGTACCAATATAACTATTTCTGACAAATGACTTCTGACTTTGAATAGATAAGAGAGATTACATTGTACTTATATAGCTTTATTTGGCATGGTGACCAGTTGTAAAATTTTTTTGAATTAAAAAATCATTTGACGCCTCATCGATGGGACTAAAACTTATTCAAGCAGACCATTTTGTAAATGGTATGTAATTTTTTGTCGTCAGTACCACATTATTTAACAACACACACTGCCTGTGAACCGAAAAAGTTAAATTTCAACTTTTTTAAGTCCATTTACTCCGAAGAATTGCAGCTGAATTTCGATGTTGTAGGCATAATGGAGATGTATAATGGTTTTATTGATAGAATGCGAATTAGTATTTTGAAGTTTCTGGCGAAGAATTTCTCATATAAATTTCGATATATGAATAGTATATTGATATATTATATATATATATCTATATTCACCAATTTCGTATATATTATTCGCCTATTACCTGCACTTACTTTTATATCTGCGACTGTAGTTAAATAATTGTGCATATACAAGTACAAACACATAGTTCGAGTGTAAGCTGAAAACTCACACACAGGGTATTAATTTTAATATTTTATAACATAACATTTGCAAAGAGTAAAAGTACCTGGAATTCATTACCGTCAAACGCTCAACTACAAGTAAATACTTTACATACTTATTTCATAGTTACCCTGTGCGAAATCGATAGATTTTTAAATTGCGAGATTCTTACGAACATGAAACTATAAATCTTTCACATTCTATATACAGTTAGATTAGAAGAGGTATGCTATATATTATATATAAGTATACGAGTATGTAAGTCTAAATATATGTAAGTATATAACAGCCTTTAACTTCGGGTCGAGCGTAGAGCAAAAATAAAGTTATTAAAGTGGTTACGGTTGTTAACAAGTTGTTTTTGATAATTCCAGTTAGTACTTGAGTTCCCTAGGTCGGCATCTATCACGTGTCGCGAAGAGGTATTTGGTCTCCAGTAGCTTTTTGGGCCTTGCGGATTCCAACACTTTGCCGGCATCTTTCCACAGTGACGAACAATACAACCAAATCGTCTGCGTTTGATGGTTAACTCGGAGTTCATTGGTCTACTCTAATAGGTCCGTATTGAAAAGATATGCGGCCACCAGATCCTTAAGATTTTGCGCAGGCAGGAGTTGACAAAAATTTGCAATATTCAGATCAGCACAGGTGTTTGCGCCCTGGACTCGAAACCATTATCACCATGGATTTTACATTCGAACTGAAGGTCCGAAACTTGGTCTTGACTGGTACAGATTTTAAATACCATATTTTGTTTAAAAATAAATAAATAAATAATTGGCGCGTACACTTCTGTTACGTGTTTGGCCGAGCTCCTCCTCCTATTTGTGGTGTGCGTCTTGATGTTGTTCCACAAATGGAGGGGCCTACAGTTTCAAGCCGACTCCGAACGGCAGATATTTTTATGAGGAGCTTTTTCATGGCAGAAATACACTCGGAGGTTTGCCATTGCCTGTCGAGGGGCGACCGCTATTAGGAAAAACGTTTTCTTAATTTTGGTGTTTCACCGAGATTCGAACCGACGTTCTCTCTGTGAATTCCGAATGGTAATCACGCACCAAGCCATTCGGCTACGGCGGCCGAATATTTTTGTTTAGTTGTACCAAAAAACACCGCTGGCTTTATTTATTCGGTTTGCAATGCCTTCGGACGTTATGATTGTTGGTGTTATATTGCTCCCGAGATAACAAAGAGTCCTTCTTTTGGTTGATTTTCCTCATATCTACGTTGAAATTTGGGGCATCATCCTCTAAGCAGTTAAAGATGAATTCGGTTTGGTTTACATTTATTTGAAGGCCCAAATTCACTTGCATGAGCATTCACCGGGTTTAAACTATTATGTAGCGATTTTTGACAGCTAGGAAGCGATGTCATCAGCGTACACCAGTTCTTCTAGATATTCATACATCTACGTACATTCTGCTTGCCCGTTAGGGCTTTGTTTAGCACTTCGTCGAGAACTATGAGGAACAGAAACGGAAATATGATACAAGCTTGTTTTTGCCGATTTTTGGACATATTGGATACGAGAGTTGCTTGGTGTGCAAAGCTTTGCTTTAAAAACCCCTATAGTGTGCCTTGATGATACTAATTAACTTTCCAGGAAAATCTCTAGCGTGAAGCGCCTTCCAAATAGAGCTTCCGTCGATGCTGTCAAATTCAGTACTAAAGTTAACAAAGCAGACGTGAATATTTGATTGTCGTTCGTGATCTTGCTCCAGAATAATGCGAAGCCAGAACAAAATATGTTTGAGCGAAAATTTGCTTGACGCTTACACAAATAACCTTCGAGGTGTCTTTATTCTGTTTAGTAGGAGCTTAGACAAAATTTTTGATGGGATGCTGCTTAGGGTGGTGCCTGTGAATTTCTTACGTAGGGAGAGGTTGCTTTGTTTAGGTACTTTCACCAGATCAGACAAGTAATTTTAAAGTATATAGTATATATTTTAATGAGAAAGTCAAGGTGTATCCACCTCCTGTTTCACTTTTAGCCAGTTAATTATTTCACGTATTTGTGCGTTCTTTGGTTATATATTCAATAAGTAAAAGCCGTCATTAACTTTTGCGATAAAATGGTTAGTCTTACCATTTATCATTTGCACTAAACTCTTCATCCTCATCCATGCTTCCTAAACTAAGCAAGAAAGGCAGATATATAAATTTTGGTAATTTTTTTCTCCTCTATCATCTCTATTAGAGAGGATAATGGATATTGGTACATGTAGGCTCTTACAATGAAAATAGGTAGTCCTAGAAATCCACGTACAGTCTAGGTGCTATACCCTACCAAATTTCTTTCCACAGTTATTTGGGAAACAACTTTATCCCACCAAATTGCAGAAGCGAATTAAAATGTTTTGGAAGAACAAAAAAAACAGGTTGTGTCTACCATCTTTATACTTGATGAATTTGATAAAATCATTATTAATCTACTTCTGACCAAATACAGACCATACTTACTACATTAACGATGGAGAAACATAAGAATAGAGGGGAGTTTCTGGTACTAAAAAACATTTCTGGCCAGGTGATTTACAATAAATTGCATCTTTCACTGATTTCATATTCAAAATAAAATTTTCGGAATTTACAACTACGAATGATATAGAAACAATAGAATTGAGTATATAAGATTTAAATACTTATATGGCTTTGCATACTTGGTTAAAAAGTACCTCTAAGGTCTGAACAAAGTGGAGTTTATATAAAAAATTACAAATTATTAAAATTTATTATTAAAATAATCGTTCTCCGATTATAACTTTTCCTGCGTTTTTGACATTTTCTGGTCACAAAACCCGATCACATGCGCTGACTATTCGTCGAAGAGTTGAAAATTTTTAGCGCACGTTTTCTTTGCATTATGTTCAATTGCCAGTAAAATAAAGATTTGCTTTAGTAAGGAGAACATTGCCGCATTTCAAGCAAAAGTTGCTGATGACCAGAATTTTTCGATCCCGAAACGTTCACACAAATTAGGACTGGCTTAAGCACAACCTGACGGCTTTAAGCAAAGTTTATATTCCTATAAAATTATTCTCAGTCTAAAAATAAAGCCATTGCATTGACGTCGTTAATTTACTAATTTTGTTTTGGAGCAGCTTGAAAATGAAATTTGAAAATAAAAAATAACTTTAAGAAAACCATCTTCTTCGATGAGGCTTATTTTCAGCTCAGTGATTCGGTGCTGTCTGTCTAAAAAGGTGCTATGAAAATCCAAAAACTATTCACGAACAACCACTACATTCATCTTAACTAACTGTTTGGGGTGCTTTTTGGTCAGCTGGAATTATCGGTCCGTACTTCTTCCAACATAATGTTGCTGATACCGTCTTTGTCTCTGTAGTGCAATATAGTTTGATGATAACCAACTTTTTATGATTCAAATCGGGAAAGGTTGATCTTGACAATATCTGGTTTTCAGCAAGCCGGGGCAGTGCGCCACACAGAAAGTGAAGCAAACGAATTATTGCGGGAAAAGTTTGGCGATTCGATGCATTAACACATGGAACGGCCTAAAAAAAGCTGCGAACTAACCCTTATACCTTTTTTTTTGTTGGATTATTTGAAGTGAACTCTCTGTGTTAACAAACCGGCCTCTCTGCTTGCCTTAAAAAACGGTATTCAATGACATGATTTGGTGGGAAAAGTGCTTGAAATTTGGATTGATGGATTTGACATTGCAATAATTCAGTTTTGGTGGGAAATTTGTATACCGAGAGAATAGAAAATAGAAAAATGGAGTCAAAACCCAAATTGTCTAGTTCATATACTAAAATTCAATGATAGACTTCGTCGAATGTTTTGAAAAAATCTGCTTCAACTGCATCGACTTGATGTTGATTATTAAAAGCTGCGGTATGTTACAGTAGACCTAACTGACATAAAGTCATGCTGGGTAATTGAGATCAATCTCTTGGACCCGAAATACATCTTTTGTTTAACAGTTACTTCAAGTAATATAGAAACCGTTAACAATTTACAAATTGGCTGATTATTTTAAACGTTATTTTTATAACTATTTTTGAAATTAACCGTGATAGAGGTGACCTTACCAGCGTAAATAAATACAGCACTCTCAACTGGTTTACTGAAAATAAATAAAAGTGAATAAGAAAGTGCAAAACATCTTTTTTAGGGATGAGAAGAAAACCCATTTAATCATCTTTGGGATGACAATTTTATATGCAAAATGCCAGCAACCGCATTATCGAGCGTTAAAGAGAGGTCATCAAAATTAGAGTGCAAAAATCGATACTATCATCCGAGATGAAGTTTTTGACTAAATTTAAATCAGTTTCAAGGTGAGAGCTGAAGAAATAAGCGAAAAGATTAGCCGACTTCAAAGAGGAGTATTTAAACATTTCGTATTAGTTGTTTCTATTTGTAAAAGCTTAAGTTTTTTTGGAAAAAACTTGAAATCAGCAAATAATGTCTCTCCTACAATACTTTCTATTTTCTTTCTATACTTTGGAAACTGCGGTAGGAGGTCTCCTCGAATATTGTACGAGTATGAACCTTTGCGCTTTTCTAATAGCTTTGCTGGACTGGTGCAATTTTCGTTGCAGGGCCATCATGCTTACTCAAGTATACGAACATATATAATATATGAGGGTCCACTAATACAACTTAAATATTCAATTCGCTTACAAAAATTTGCATGTGGACTTTAACAAAATCCACTCTAAAATAATGGCAAATACTCACGTAGCTAAAAAATTGGAGCATAGTTGTAAATGTAAATATATATACGGTTGTGAGTTTGTTTGGTTGTGTGTAGGAGAGGTTATCACATGGGCTTGACCCTTCTACTAAGGGATTTGTCCGCCATTATTGTGTCGCCAAAGTTTTATCATTATTTTCCAAACTAAACATAGTTTTTTACCGGTCGTACCCATACACATGTACATATTCTGTATGATTTTGTGTATCGCTGTCGCTCAGCCAGCCCATCGCTTGATATTATCGCATGATGGCTCGCTTAGTTGGCTTAGCAAAGTTAACTGGCTACCTTCATTGGCATTCATTACACACTCACATGAAAATAAAATTTTATGACATTACCGACAGCACGGCCAGCAATAAACAACAACAACAACCAACGGCAATAACAACAATAAGAGAAGCAACAAAAATTAGAGAGTGCCAGAACAATAATAGTAGAAACATCATGAAGGACATTGTGCTGCTCTAACGTGTGCTTGTCTAATACACGTAGTGCTGTTGCTATAGCAGTGGTTACAAAATCCTTGTGCCGACAATGTGGGCCGGCTTTTATCCCTGTTATTACAATGTTGGAAAATTAAGAATGTTTTTCTTTATATTTTTTTCGTTTTTTTTTTTTCGTTTGATTATTATCAACAGCAGGTGGCTTGCTGTCAGCAGCCTTAAGGCATCATACCTATAAAGCAGAAAGATGAAAAGTTACAGGGTAGGAAAACCAGTAGACATTTCAGCAATTTTTGTTATTCAACGTTGAGTGCCTACCCTCTGGGTAGCCTCGCCAGGTACCGCAATGCCGTTAAAAGTTAATACATATTTACGATTTACTCTACTATGCATACACACATACATATACATGCACATACCAATGTGTAGGCACGTAATCCAGCGTTAGGACACAAGTAAGCTGATTGGCTTTCACTGGTGAACTCAACAATTCCACAAGGCGTAATAAAACTGTAGTGGGGTCGTATTTTAATTAACCTATTTTTAAGGCAATTTTCAACAGTTTTAACAAAAAGTTTTTAAGCTAACGTATATGCTCTCGTACACTGCCACCTTCCACACAAACTCTCCATTTGCATTTAGGCTCAATCACTGCTTTCGTTCGTCCATTTATTAGTATTGAACCGCAACAGCGGAGAGAAAACATACAGCAGCGCGCAGAGTACACCAACATCCTTGGTTAACATGTTTAACACGTGTACCGAAAAATTCATCCCCTTGCCCTCACAGCGCCTCTCATTGGCGCAGAGGTTGTCTACATACATATGTATTCATGAAGTGTATATTAATTAACGGATATCAGCACACTTAGGTTTATTAGATTAACGCCAGCGCTTTTCAACACTGGGACCTGGGGAAATGTAGATAAGAATAGCAGATATTCATGAAAGGGGCATTCGTTTATGATCGGTGCGAAAATCACGAAAATATTTAAGTGGACTCTGGAGTGGGCGCGTGTAGAATTTCCATAGAATATGGAAACTACAAACAAAATTAAATGAAACTTTGAGGCTCTCTGTGACCTCGAAATTAGTGTTGCCTATTGAATGGAGATAAGTGCTTATGGTAGAAATTGGTAGTTAAAATATTTTGAAAGTGAAGTGAGTGTACAAGACTGAGAATAGTGTCAATTAGTCCTACCTTTCAGCAGCACCTGCGCAAAATTAATTTAAGGGTCGAAATGGTGAAAGTTAAATTTTTAGCACCAAGCAGGCAATTTGTAGCATTAAACTCCAGACAGACCTTCTTGTCTTCTGGAAGTCGCAGCATATAATAATACAGAGAAAAATATTTATTATATAAGTACATACAATGCACATATTAATTGAAAAGCATCGCGGAACCTAAAAACAATTGTAAAAGATTACAAATTAGTAAAGGTTTGGATCAAAACTTTATATAATATTAAATTGTTTGTTATCCCGACGCCAACGTTAACATTAAGGATCGGTCAATAATGCGTGAGTCTGTTTTGAATATTAAGGCTCTTGGTTAAGTCATAACTAAATTTGGATTAGAAAATTATGTACCGAGTCAGTCCATAAGTTCGTGCGTGTTTTACCCATAATTTCACCTTTCTACGATTTTTTGCATACCAAAAACTATTTGCGGAATATAACGGATTTGTATTTTCTTTGATATATTGATCGCGGATAGAAGCACGTGTTGTTAAAAAATAAAATGGAATCTTCGAACGCGTATAAGAGGCATATTTTGAATTTTTTTTATAAAAGTAGTAAAAATGTAACAACTGCTGCTGCAGAAATAAACACTGTTCCCGGAGAGGATATCGTGAGTGTAAGGACTGCGCAAATGTGGTTTTCAAAATTCCGAAGTGGTAACTGCGACGTGGAGGATGCCCCGCGCGCTGGTCGTCCTGAAGTCTTTAACTCCTACGCCTTGCTCGAACTCGTGCAAGCTGAGCCAAATTTCACAGTCGATATGATAGCTCAGAGGCTAAATTCATCGCATGGAACAGTTCACAGGCACCTGGTTCAGTTGGGAAAGGTTTCAAAGCTGGAAAAATGGGTTCCGCATAGACTTTTCGTCGCCAACCTTCAGCAGAGAGTGAATATGTGTTCTCAGCTGCTGGAACGGCTTGAAAATGAACCGTATCGTTACTGGTGATGAAAAATGGGTCCTTTGCAATAATCCTGTTCGCAAACGCCAATGGTTAGATAAAGATGAAACACCAGAACCGACCCCTAGAGATGGCCTTCACTCCAAGAATATTCTCCTGTCTATTTGGTGGAATATGGCCGGTATGGATTATTATGAACTTCTGGAACCAAACCAGACGATAACTGCTGATTATTATTCCCATCAGCTATCAAACCTGATTGAGGCACTTAACAAAAATCGACCGTCTTTAGTGAATAGACACAAAGTTTTGTTTCACCACGACAACGCAAGAACTCAACCGCAAGGCAAACATTAGGCAAGCTGAACGAGCTCGGATGGGAGCTAATGCCGCATCCACCATACTCTCCGGATACTGCGCCTTGCGATTATCACCTTTTCCGTGGACTTTAATCCCATATGAGTAACAAAAACTACTCCTCAAAAGAAGCTATGGAAAGGGATATCGAAGCGTATTTTGGCTCCAAGGACTAAACAATTTTTTGAGCAGGGAATTAAAAATTGCCTAAGCGTTGGGAAGACATTGTAAATAATGAAGGAAAATATATTATGGATTAATAAATAATTTAAACCTCTCTTTTATTAATTTTAAAACCACCTTTAAGAAACACGTGAACTTATGGACTGACCTAATGTGTATCCTAATGCGCCAAAATTCTAACTAGCCATGACCTCTAAAAGTCACAATAATCAACAAATTCGAAGCTTTCGAGATGAAGTTCTACCTTACTTAAGATGCCCTGTACTGATCATATCTCAAATGAAGAAGTTCGAAGGATGTGTCAAAAAAGGACGAAGTTACTGCTAACTAACAAATGCCGCCAAACGGCACATTTGGGACACTCAGGATACACTCGTGATACTAAATATCAGCTACTCTAAATCGTAATCGAAAGCGTGGCATAAGACGGAAGCAGTTGTCATGACTCAGAAATATTCGCGAATGAATCAGATTGAGGACGATTGGAGAGCAATGCAAATTATTTTTAGGGCATGTTTATAACTAGACGAGTACATGCACACATACTAACATAAAGCATTGCAGTGAGGTACTCAAACCAAGTATTTGGTAAACTAGCATTAACCGCTTCAAGCTACTTATGAAATTGGTCATGTGTTTGATGTCTAAGTCAGCTACATCCGCAGTTGTAATGTTGGGTGAAAAAATGTGAGCCGCGATGTCTGAATCTCAGGCCAGCGAGAGCAAGGTAGCTGAGCAGGAGATGCTCAGATGACTCTACCTCAGCCTCTAGACAACTTCTGCGGAAAGGACTCGAAGCAATACCAAGCCTAAGCCCACAGAATGTACCGCAGAATGTACCAGCTTAATTCGCGAGCTGCTGCTTTGTTAGTTATTGAAGCGCCATCGAGTGCCCTCGACCTATCTATGCCCAGAAATATATCGCGACTTTGCACATCCGTGCACTAACCCAGAGCTCATTGAGTTGACGGAAAACTCACTTTTTCAGGAGCAGAATGCAGGTTCTCAAAGGAGTCCTTTCATTGCACGGGGAAATCAACATCAAGGTCACCTTTCTAGCTAGCTTATCCGTTCAGCATTTTCCCTGCGACCAGTAACCCAAAAAAGCCTAATATCGAATATTTGTATGCAGTCGAGACAGAAATCAGGGATTCGTCCACTAATTTTAAGCGCTACAACAACCTATGGTTCTAATTACCGTCTGCGCCTGTGGTCAAGATCAGGCTACCAGGCTCTTAGCGAATATCAAAAAACCAGCTGATTGGCGGGCGTCTCAGTGATTTACGAAAAAACTAAGAGTGTGCGGGTAATATCAACACAGGATCCACCCATGCTGCTTCGTTCAAGTCTGACCAACGACTGATTCGACGAGTGTGCCAATACGTGTGAAATGGTTGGGCAGAGCTCCGGTGCTAAGTGTCATATAAAGTGCCGTCATAGTTTTGTTTTTCACCATAACGAATGGCCAAACCTGGTAATCTATCATCCTTACCTGTTTGGCTGTCGGAGAAACTCTCAAAATACTCCAAGCCAAGCTTTATTATTTTGCCGCTCATCTTTCAAGATAAAGAGTATCAAACGCAGTGCATTCATACGAGTACTCACTGCTCGCAAAGCCTAATAGTCTGCAGTATCTTTGCTACATTGCATTTCTACACTTTACATTAGTACTTATTTTCGAATATTTCCTCAAGTAATCATTTAAATCTGACTAAAGTATTATGGGCCACTTGCGCGCTGCGGTAACATAAATTGCTTGCTTATTTATGATTTGATAAGGTAAATTTAATTATGGGCATCGGGCGTTAAAGCAAACAAGCGAATAAAATATAAATTTGCTGCAGCAATAATTTGCATAAAATTATAGGGGTTGCTAGAAGTGATTGCCGGGGCTACGATTGCATATCCATGTATGTGCGCAGCAGGTGCCGAAAAATATGGTGCAGAAAGCAATAATCACAACTCTGCAAAGGCGAATGCATACACAGCCATGCACGCATACGTATGTACGTGAAAGTACGAATACATGTACGCACACCGTTAACAACTAGCATATCCAGGGTAGTGGAAAGTCATGTTTTATGTGCTAGGTAAATACTGCCTAGCCATTAAAGTGCGCCATAGTCGAACAATCGGTGCCGTTGTACGGCTGCACCATTGCATGTTGGTGGCAAAAGTGTTGGTGCACGCCCACCTGATTACTGATGACCGCACGTTTGTATAAGACTATCCGCAGCTGTAGAAGAGAGGATAACACGGTCGGTGTTCCAGATACTGGAAAAACTTCCTCGAAGAAAAGGCATGCGAGTAGAGGGATGGCAAGTAGGCTCACTCAACAGATTCTCGACCGCACTGCAGTGCGCCATATACGCCACACTCGTTTGTAGCTATTGATTTTTATCGCTAGCGATGAAATATCGAATAGGAAAGGAAGTGCTACTAGAAGCTGCAGGAAGTAGTCGAGCTGATAACACTTAAGTAACGGCCAGGTGCAGACAATTGTGTTTGCATATCGGTGAAACGGCGAAAAGTGTACTTCAAAATAGTTGCAAGAGCAGCAAGAATTGCACATACATACAAGGAAAAGGCGAAAAAGAAAGGTTATAAGAAGTGGCAAATATATTGCAAGAAAGTTAGCTGCGAATCTCTAGCAAAAGTTTGAGAAGCAGCACTCGGCAAATGTAGGTAAATTTCATGAAGCCAGCAGACAGTCCCTATAAAGCACACACATACACTGGCACATATACAAACATATAACGTAGGCAGAAGGCCAGACCAGTCAGTCTGCTACAACATGCATCCATTTCCGTTTCCGCTTGCACTGTTCACTATGCGCGCACCGATAGCGACGTTACAGTTTTTTACCACACTTCTAGCGGCATTCACCAAAACTTTGCCATTCAGCACAGCAACCTTAGGTATTGCATATCGATCGAGCATGAAATATGTGAATTTAGCGCGCAGATAATGCATTTTAAAATATGTAGTATCTCCCGCCTCCTCCTGATTGACTTACCGGTTGTTGCTTGAGCGGATCAGTGCTAGGAAGGCAGGAAATTTCACACAGGCGAGGTACAGGTTTTCGATGCTTCTATGTAGTACAAGTGCAGAAAAGTTAGAAAAGACGGCAGCAGCACAGTTGATTCGAGTACTACAGGGCGTATGAGTGCAATGCGTCTACTACTAGAAATACTTACTTATAAGAAGCGCTAACTTCACAAGTGTCCTTTTATTTCACACACACACACACATACCACATAAACGCTCACATCCCCTTGATGTGTAAGCAATTTCCGTAGGCGAACATGTGGGCGTTGAGCGATGAGTGGCAAGCAGCAGCCAACGCTGCAATAACCAACACCTGCTGCTATGCGCGTTGTACGAGCAGCGCGTCGAGTGCGACGCAGCCAAATAAGCATACAATTTATTGCAATTGGTGTTGGAGGTGTGCCGCGTGTGCAGTAATTTTCACTATCAAACAGAAAATGTAATTGACGACTGAAAATCGCGCAAAGTATTGCACTTGAAACAGCGCACACACTCAAACTTACTCGAAACGCGTAAGCGTATAAGAGAATGAAAATTCTCTGAAAATATAACGTAAGAATATAAGCAAATAAAGTACAACGCTTTTCAATTTTCACTCGGTAGACAACTAATGCCATTTCGTGTAATACATTGGGTATAAATAAGTAGCTGCAAGTATGCGTATGTGTACGATATATTTTGTGTATAGTATTTTGCTTTCATTAATACCAACGCATGCCAACACGTAGCTATTTATTATGCTTGAAATTTGAATAAAAATTGCTGCATTAAACAAGAAAGTGAGCTCGTGTACACTTATATTTGCATATTTGACTAAACATAATAGGATTTTCTCGCGCGACAAACAAAGGGCGCAGAGCTGAAAAGCACGGTCTTATCCTCGTTCTTGCGCTGATTGTTCATTTAAAAATTCAAAGTAAATATAAGTGGAAAATATTCATATATACAGTGTTATGACAGTGTCTCCAGAGTCTTGAAATATTTAAAGTAGCAAGTGTTTGTTTAAAAAAACTCATTTACGAGTGTCGCCACTTAAGTTTTGAGATGGATAATCTATAGTACAGGTATAAAAAAACTCATGTCTACACAGTAAACATTTCTTTAAAAGAATAAAGGAAGCTGATAAAGGGAATGCAATTCACTTACACCATTTCTAGAATTCCTGTCTGTTTGTTTAAGGGGGGAGCCTGGTTTATGAGGTCTAAAAATTGCATCTCTTTGCGATTTTTTTTTTAAGGAAAAAATTGATTTAGCACTGCAAGGTTTTTTCTATCTTCTAATGAACATTTAAAAAGTATAAAAAAATTTTGTACTGGTTAAAATAAGTTGAAAAAAAATGTTTAACATAGAAATTAGTAGAGCGCTGCAACGCTGGTGTTTCCAACTGGCGTACAAGGTACAGCTCGTAATTATTAGCTAAAGCAAAAAATTCAAATGGATTTCTAATTATCATCATTTTTTATACTGATGAACTAAGAAAACTGAGAGAAATTCCAAAATTTCAACTTTTTGGAGGTTTTAAAGAAAAAAATGCCTTTCTATACAAAAAAAATTCACTTCAACTTGGTATAAAATTTTTTTTTATCTTTTTTCTTAGTTCAAATAGAAGATAATTTAATACTGAAGGGAACGAGCTATGGTTCATTTTAAAAGGATCATTAGTTTTTTTTCATTCATGTACGCCAATTCAAAGAAATCATAAAAATGAAAAGTCGAGAAAAGAAGATAAAGTTTGTACTATAGCTGTCCGGTCACAGCGTAACTACCTAACGCTCGCCTAGCTTTGGCTTTGTATCTACGGAAATATTGAGAATTAGGCTCTGTAACTTTGTGTGAATATTCTAAAATATATTAGGAATCGCTTAAAATGAAAAAAAAAGATTTTTTGACCTTATAAACCAGGCTCCCCCCTTAAACTCACTAATCTTCGAAACTGCTGAATGGTTTTTCATGCAGCTTTAACTGCAGACTATACAGCAATATTGCGTACAACAGAGTGTACCTATGTTTATATGACTTGAATAAAACAATTCGAAAAATGCACAGTATGCTTTATTAACGGATCTTCCATTGAAGAGTGATATTGTTTTTTTTTTGTGTAAGACTGAACGCTCGTAGCTAGTGTCGCTCATATAATTTATACTATAACTTATTGTTAAATAAATTATGTTTAAATAAATAAATAATTTTTCTTTAGTTTTTGTTTATTTAAGTTATATAATTTTCTTTCTATTTCCAACAACTTATTTAAATTTTTACATATTAAAATTCAACCTTATCGGAAGTCAATCTTATTTGACACTTGTGAACTAAACAGCTGCAGTATACAAACAGGCAAGTAATGGAGCGCGTAAAGCTCAAAATCAGATTTTTCATTTATTAAGTAAAAAAGTTATTTAAAAACAAAATTTGATGGTTTGCGCCACCTTGTATATTGTTTTGTCCCTTCATCGACACTCTGTACTTATGTTACAGTTACATTAAAATGTAAATGTATCTAAATCCTTTTCGCCACACGTTCCACGTATATTAGGGCAAAAAAGATTAAAATTATATAAGCAAGCATTTATATTTACGTGCATAGACACAGTCTGTCAAAAAGTAACGTACACAAATGCAAGATATTAAAAAAAGTGCCAATATTTAAGAAGGTTATAGGAAATAATTGTTAAGAAAAGAATAAATTTCCATATCTCAGACATCGTTGGACATGCGGACACATGTTTTCTAAGATATCTTTCCTTCTTTTGATCCACATTAGTACCTCGTTAAATATTTTACAGACTTCGTGTAACACTCTTAGGGGTATTTTAAAGCAACATTCTGAGTTTTATTACCAGCGTTCCGCTTAATGTTGCTCTTAAAGGTACCACTTATGGTGTCCCGTCATACGAGTCCGCACTTATGTTAAAGAAACAGTGGAGCGGAGTTCCTTTATATATTATATTTGCTTACAACATTCGAACAGAAAAGAAAGAAAAAATACCTACCGTTCGCAGTCGGCTTAAAAATGTAGGTATCTCACTTGTGGAACAACTGCAAGATACACATCACAAATGCGAGGTTTTAAGGGGGTATTCTGGTCTAGAAATTTGAAAAAATCGAAAATTTTTTTTTTTCAAAATTCGATAGTCTAGGTATTCAAAAATATCTCCCTAAAAGGATTTTGCAAAATTCGGATTATTTTCGAAATTACAACTATTTTAGTGACGCGACAGCTAGACTGGTTTGAGCGGACGGCGAAATTCAAACGCGTTTTTCTCAAAACTCCTTTTGCTGAGGTGGTTGACACGATATCTGAAGTTCTATTTGACCGATCCCTTTGAAATTTGGTGAGAATCTTTTTCATACATCTCTTTATCACTGGAGCCTTGGATTTTGAAAAATTTTAATTTGAAGTATTTTTAAAAAATTTTTTTTTAATAAGTCTCCATACAGAACTTCTTACGAGTATAAGTAGCTAATATTCCAAAATATGCGTGTTCATATTTCTCAAGCTATATTTTCGTGAAAATAGATATAATTTAAATTGAAACGTTTTATTCCATATAACTACTTAGCAAATAACTCTGCGGTTTGATAAATTTACTTGGACTTCATGGTATTTTGTGCCCTTTTGTGCGATTAAGGCAAAGTATACTAGTTTACGAAAGACTTGTGGGCACTAGCTATTTTGTGTAGTTTTGCACACAGCGAATATTTACATAAACGAACAAATATAAATCTTTTCAAAAATGCTTGTTTTATTTTCAAAATTTAAATAGTAAAATGATTAATGCAGAGTGGGGGTAAAACTTTGAAAGTTGTATAGCAAACCGGTTGAGTCGGTTGCGGCTTGAAAATAGCTTTTATGATTATGATTTATGCAGTTTACGTCCTTTCAGGTGAGATTCAAATTACGAAGAGTTATGTGCAAATCGGAGTTTTCTGTACAAAATCATTAGCCTACTTATCGACCTTACAAATTTTTGTATTTTGTTTTATAATAAAGGGTTTTTCAATTGGCGCGGGTCGATTTTGGCGTCCTGTGGCAGCCATTTTGTTTTGTTGACATCTGTGAAATCTTTAGTTTATTATTCAGTTATTTATGCCAAATCATCATGGCAAGTTACACGATTGAACAGCACGTTCAAATGATAAAACTTTAATATAAAAATGAGTGTTCATTAACGCAAACGTTGCGCGCATTGCGCCCATTTTTCGGTAGACGTGGTGGCCCTTCAAAGTCGACTCTTCAACGTTTGGTGGCCAAATTTGAGACGATCGGGTCAGTAAACAATCAGCCAACACCCATACGTTCAAGGCACGCAAGATCACCCGAGAACATTGCCGCGGTCCGTGAAAGTGTACAACAGAACCCGAGGCAGTCTATTCCTCGCCGCGCACAAGAACTTCGCCTTTCGCAGACTTCAACTTGGCGAATTTTGCGTCGGGATTTGGGCCTACAACCGTACAAGATCCAACTGACCCAGGAGCTCAAAGTTGATGACCATAGACAACGCCGTTTGTTCGCTGACTGGGCTTCGAATCGTTTGGAAGAGAACCCCAGTTTTGGGCGAAAAATCATCTTTAGTGACGAGGCGCATTTTTAGATGAATGGCTGTGTTAACAAACAAAATTGCCGTATATGGGACGACACAAATCCACACGAGGTTCACCAGGTGATAATGCATCCTCAAAAAGGTACCGTTTGGTGTGGATTTTGGGCCGGCGGCGTCATTGGTCCGTACTGTTTTGAAAACGACGTTGGTGAGGCGGTCACTGTCAACAGCGAGCGCTACACAACGATGATAACCAATTTCTTATGGCCCATATTGAACCATATGGACCTAGACGACATGTGGTTCCAGCAGGACGGCGCTACGTGCCACACAGCAAATGCCACGATTGACATTCTGCATGAACGATTTGAGGGTAAGGTTATCTCTCGCAGGGGTGATGTGAATTGGCAATCGACCGATGCTCTAAAGGTGAACATAACACAGGCCATCACTCAAATTCAGCCGGATCTATGCAGAAGAGTCATTGTAAATTGGACCACTCGGATCCGTTCCACCGTAAGAAGCTGAGGCGGGCATTTGAATGATGTCATATTCCACACTTAATGGCATATACGTATGCGCCTTTCAAATAAAAAAGTATTTTTGTCAATAACTCACACACAGCTTGTTTTATTCCATTTCAACATCTAACATCCTTATTGAAAAATACCAAACCTCAAATATTTTACTTGTTCCTAAAGTAAGCTATAACATGCGAAAATATTTTAAACTTTATAAAAATAAATAAGGGAGTAAAGCAAATAAATTAATACAAAGAAGTTTGCTCAATTTCAAGCAACTCACTATAAATCACAATCACAATAAAGATTTGAAGTGATTTTGTATGGGAAAATACGCACAAATTTTAGTGTAACAAATATTTAGATAATCGATTCGGTTTTAAACATTTTTTTTCCAATTTTTTATTTATTAAATTAATACATTTCAGTGTTTGCATTTTCTAAATAAATATTTGCGTTTTTACAGCTAAGGAGACTACACTCTAATGTGTCAGACTGTAGATACATTGGTATTCAGAGCACTCCTTACAAATACTTTCGCATACTCATATGTGTATGTGCGCATGTGTTTTCACAAACCATATTTTACTTTATTTACTAGTCTAAATGTACTACCTTTTTCAGGAATTTAAATTATATAAACGCTTGCGGCGTAAAAAGCCCCTAAGCATAAGCAGAGTTCATATAAAAACTAAGCAAACAAAAGTAAGAAATAAATGTAAAATTAGAATAAAAAAATATCGTTTGTGGCAACACTGTCTGTGTTGAAGCACTTGCACGGCAATATTCGCCAAAAAAAGGATCCTGCGCTTGAGTTGGCATTGTTTTCTGTGACGCTGAGTGCCGGCTGGCGCTTTCATTGCTATTACTTACGTATATACTTTTATATAAAGAAATTTTCATACAAATTTTATTTCTTTTTTATTTCAAGCTTAAGAACGTGTTTCACGCACTGTTGATTTAGGAAAGCAGATTAACAAGTGGTGCGTTAATTTGAGTACAGAGATTTTTTTTTTTAATTTCGCAAGCCAACTCCGCCAGCCTTTTGAGCATCAGTGAGTATTTCAAGCGCACCACTGAAAACGGTACTGCGTTGTTGGCAAATAAATTGCCTGTTGCCTGTATATATATATATATGTATGTTAAAGCTAAGGGAAATTAAGTAATTAAAGAAAGTACGAATAAAAAGGTAACGAACTCGGTGTTGTGTAGGCGGAAGAGGAAATTCGAAGAAAATATAATAAGTTTTTCGTAAAGTGAAGTAACGTCGCAGAGAAAAGGAAAGTAGATAAGCTTTGGTGCTTTTTGTCTGGGCGTCGCATTTTCATAGATTTTTAATATTTCTTCTAAATGCAAAATTTTAAGAAATGTGAAATTAAGGCTGCTTGCATTGGGTTATGAAGGTGGAATGACGGTATGGAAAATTACACTATAAATATTCATTTAAGAAAGGATTTCAGTTAATTTCAATTACTTTGAGCGCTAGACGGAATTTTAGAAAAATGGAGTGGAAAGTGGGCGATAGTGAGGTTAATAAGTAAGTAAGTTATTTGTAATGCAATATTTTCATCTCAAAAAGTGATCTAAAAAAATATATATTTTTAATATTATTGCAAAGAAAATACAAGTTCACCAAACCTACTCACTTGTGTAAGCATATTTATTAAATATCACGTTGCCTAGTAACTAAAAGCGCTAATAGACTAGCAACTATTTTCTTATAGTGTGTGTGTACCGAGATGAACTTGAATGCTCTAGCAGACGTGCTGAGAAGACCATTGCAACATGCTAAATATCTACTAGAAATGTCAGTTCCGGGAGCGCGGATTTTTTTTTAAATATTAAATTGGAAGAAGTAAAAACTTCTTTATTACAAAATTTGATTGCAACAAAGTTGAAAAAAGATTTGATGTTTTCTCATTGATGGGGATAGGGGTAATTATTTTCAAATGGCTTATTATTGACTATGTTTTCACAGTTGAGCCAACAAGTGTTTATTTGTTTTTTTTTTACGTCAAGAAAAAATGTTTTTTATCAGCAGATTTTGCATGTAATAAATTCAGGTGAAGAATAGAAGAATCAAATTTAAGTGATTTGCCGTTCCTACGCACACATTTTAAATGCAATAACACCACCATTAATCTTATTATATGTAATATTAGTTTCCTTTTTTTATATGTAGCAGTAGAATAAATATGTTCAAAGGATGTTTTTAGTATATTTTTTGTAATTTTTTTTTTTTTTAACATTATTTTTTCTTTTAAACAGTATTTTGTATTTGTTTCCCTATTTGTAATGTATGCTTTGCTGAATAAAATGGCAAATTTTAAAAAAGTAATTAATTTCTACCCCATTCTCAGCTAATTTGAGAAGTTATTTAAAATGTAATAACTCGCGAAACCCAGGGGAATGCATTATTACCTCATGTGACTCAAAATCAAGTAACACTCATATGTCCGGTACACACACAATTCAAGCCCCTTCTACGCGTCAAATTTTTGTTAAACTGGCTGGGAACATCAACCCAATATGGCAAGAATTCAATCAGCAATTACGAGATGCTTAGGTGTTGGCGCTGATAATAATATATAAGAAAACCTTTAAGCAGCTATAGCAGCCAAAAACGTAGTTAGAACACCAACCTTAACGTACCATGTTTCAACCCAACAAGACATTTCTAATCTCATTATGCAAGCAAGGCACAAAAAATACATATGTTAGTGAATGAAAAACATTCAAACAACATGGCCCGAAAATAAGCCTAGACGTAAATCGGATCATTTACACTTGAACACTACAAACAAAGGCTATGAAAACATACACCCGATTAAGGATTGGACACACTCTCCCAACACTTTACGATGACACCGCTTCTATCAAACACTTTCTCAAACTCTGCGCGATATTTCAGACAATAGCCCATAACAAAGTAGCACAAAATTATTAAGCGAATCTTCAGAGAAAAATATTATCAGTGTATGTAATTTCTTAAAGAACAGTCATTTGTTAAAACACATCTAAAATATTTCCATTTGTACATATACTTTTTAACTGGCTATAGTTACAAGGTGGCTGAAGGTCTCGTGCCAGTGCTGCGTTTATGAATTTATACAATGAAAAATTTTTTGTTATACAAATTATAAATAAATAAATATTTCTGACATACATGAATCGCTTGCGTCATTTGCAGCTCAGATTCAAACAAAAAGAAAATTAATAGACAAACATCTTCGCAATCAAAATTTTAATCTTCAGAAGCCGCAAGATTTGGCGCACATACAGATCCTGATTTTCTAGATTCTACTTTGGCATTCAAGGAACTGCAGCGATGTGTAAAGCAGAAAAGATTAAAACAAAACAAATCAAAGTTAAATAAAGTTCATAGCCTCTGCCGTGAAAGCATACAGTGACAAAAGCTCTATGTCACTTAAATTTACAAGTAGCACACACAGATGTCGGAGCTATAGCGTGTCAGGCAAATATAAACGATGCGGCGCAAAACAAAAAAGCAGCAACAAAACAAGTACATCCTAGCATTATTCGTTTGCATGGTGATGGTAACTACCGTAATTTATATTACTTTGCGGTTATTTAGAAAAATGTCTGCTTTTTATTTCTTAAATTAAAAATGTTTACTTTGCTTTCAACGCCTGACTCGCGTTTTTAAGTTTTTCTCGTACACTTTGCTTTACCTAAAATATGAAAATCAACAATGTTGCATGCTGCTTCAGAAAGCAAGCCACTCGTACGTGCGACTGAGCTACACACACCGCGACTCTTACTTGTATGTGTATGTTAGAGGAATATACATATGTATATATCGTGATAAATATAAATATGTGAATATAAATTTTTAAATAATGTTTGCTAAGTAATGCACGAGCAGGCAGGGAACGTTGCAGTGAAAAAAGAAAACGAATATACCTGCTATTTATGGATATATAATATAATACATTTATATAAACATAACTATAAACGTTTTATATATAACTAATGGATGGGTCCATGTGTAGAAGTCCACTGATCGCTATGCACTTGGGAGTGGCCAGGACGATTCTTCTGCATATGGTGCAAGCAGCTCACAACTCCAGGGATTAGCCCAAGTATCCTCTGGGTAGCTTCCGAACACCCTTTCGGGAATGAGCTAACGTAAGAAGGCGAAGCATTCCAGGATAGCTGATTGGGCGCCACTTAAAAGTCCCCTCCAATGAAAAGATTAAAAAAGCCTCGGATGAGAACTACCTATACTGATAACGACAAACGAAATAAGAAATAAGATTTGAGGGCATGCGCCTGGAATGTTCGGTCCCTTAATGGGGAACGTGCCTCTACCCGGCTGGCTGATGTCCTCGTGAGAGTAAAGGCTGACATTACTGCCATTCAAGAAATGCGATGGACGTGGCAAGGCAAGAAAAATATAGGACCTTGCGACGTCTACTACAGCTGCCATGTAAAGGAGCGCAAATTCGTTGTCGGATTTGTTGTGGGAGAGAGCCTTCGTAGCCAGATATTGTCGTTCACTCTGGTGGACGAGCGTCTCGCAATAATCCGCATCAGAGCCCGTTTTTTAACATCTCGCTGATTTGCGCCCACGTCCCGACGGCAGAGAAGGACGATGCGACCAAACATTCCTTCTATTTATGAGCACTTAGAACGTTCCTATGAGCGCTGCTCCTGCCACGACATAAAAATCGAGCTTGGCGACTTCAACGCCAGGGTGGACAAGGAGGAAATTTTTGCCCCACAGTTGGAAAATTCAGCCTGCACAACGAAACATCCGGTAACGGACAGAGGTTGATCGACTTCGCCGGGGCCCGAAACATGGTAGTCTGCAGCACCAGATTCCAGCATAAAAAGATCCACCAAGCTCCCCTGACCGAAAAATGCGAAACCAGATCGATCATAATGTGATAGATGGAAGACACGCTTCTAGTGTATTTAATGTACGTACGATCCGAGGACCTAACATCGAGTCGGATAATTACCTCGTTGCAGCCAAACTGCGCACACGCCTCTGAGCAGCAAAAAACGTACATCTACCTACGCAAAGAATATTCAGCATCGAAAAGCTGCAATCACAACAGACAGCTAGAAGGTTCGTCACTCGGCTCTCATTCCTGCTCTCAAAGAGTATTGCCCGACAAACCGGCATGCGCGAACAACGGAACAACATTTTTCGTTCTTTACGTGCCGCCACTGAAGAAGAAATCGGATTCCGCCGAGCCCGAAAAAACAATTGGTATGGCGCGGAATGTCATGCTGCCGCAGAAAGAAAAGCTACTGCCTATAGAGCCACGCCACGATCGGGCGCAACGCGAGCCATGTGGGATCGCTACCGAGAACTAAGAAAAGAAGAGAGACATATTATCAGAAAGAAGAAAGGAGAAGCCCAAATACGTGAGTGCGAGGAGCTTGAGATGCTGGCCAATAGAAACAACGCCCGAAAATTCTACCAGAAAGTTCGGCGGCTTACAGAAGGATTTAAGACCGGGGCGTTTTCCTGTAAGAACAAAGACGGCGATCTGGTGACTGACATCCAGAGCATACTTAAATTATGGAGGGAACACTTCTCGAACCTGCTAATAGTGATAGCTGCGCATGTCAGAGAGAATGTGAAGGTGCCGATACCCCAATCGTTGACGACGGTATTGTCGTTCCGCTACCCGTCCATGACGTGGTGAGAATAGCGATAACGCGGCGTAAGAACAACAAAGCCGCGGGCGTCGACGGACTGCCGGCTGAGCTATTCAAACATGGCGGTGAGGAGCTGGTAAGGTGCATGCATCAGCTTCTATGCAAAATATGGTCGGATGAAAGCATGCCTGCCGATTGGAATTGAAATGTGCTCTGCCCAATCCATAAGAAGGGCGATCCTGCAATTTGTGCCAATTACCGCGGGATTAGTCTTCTAAGTATCGCCTATAAGGTTCTAGCGAGCGTATTGTGTGAAAGGCTGAAGCCCACCGTCAACCAACTGATTGGACCTTATCAGTGTGGCTTCAGACCTGGAAAGTTTACCATTGACCAAATACAGGGTAGGCCATTTAAAGCGGGCCCATCGGGCAACCCTATAACTTTTGACAGGAACGTCAGATCGACTAATGACATAGCGCGTTGGAAGCGTCAGTCCAAGACAATTTTTACCATGGAGCAGTACACTCCAAAAGAACGCGCTGAAATAATTCAGCTTTACATCCAAAATAACTTCTCAATTGTGAAAACTCAACGTGCGTTTAAAAAAAAATAAAGTTAAAAGTGCGCCATCCAAAAGCACTTTACAGCGTTTATACGCAAAATTTATTAACCACGGTAGTCTCAGCAATACCAGCCACGCATCCAGACAACGTACACGACGTTCTGCTGAAAATATCGAGGCTGTACGAGCCAGTGTTGAGGAGGCTCCGCGAACATCGAGTTATCGTCGTTCTCAGGAATTAGGCATCGCCAGGACAACACTCAGGCGCATAATTCGCATCGATTTGAAAATGTTTCCGTACAAAATTCAAATGGCACAAAAATTAAACCCGATTTTTTGAAGCCATTGTTCCCTGGAAGGTTGATTTCGAAAAATGGTGATTTTCCGTGGCCACCGAGATCACCAGATTTGACGCCACCGGACTTTTATTTGTGGGGTTATCTGAAATCCAAGGTATACATCAACAAGCCAAGGACTCTAACTCAACTTAAAAACAATATCCGACGCGAAATCGCCGCCATACCGGCCGAAATATTGGCCAAAACGATGGAAAACGCCGAAAAAAGGACACATTTGGCCATCAAGGCCAGAGGCAAACATTTGAAGGATATCATTTTCAAAAACTAGCTGGAACAAATCTCCTTGAATCAAAATAAATGATTTTTCATATCAACACAAAAAAAAATGTTTTTTTCAATGTTTTTTTTCAGAAACAAATGGGCCCGCTTTAAATGGCCTACCCTGTATTTACAATACGTCAAATCGTGAAAAAGACCCATGAGAGGGGAATCGACACGCACCATCTTTTCGACGACTTCAAAGCTGCATTCGACAGTACGGAAAGGAATTACCTGTATTCCGGGATGTCTGAATTTCGTATCTCCACAAAACTAATACGACTATGCAAGTTGACGTTGCTCAACACCAGTAGCGCCGTCAGAATTGGGAAGGACCTCTCAGAGACGTTTGATACCAAACGAGGTTTCAGACAGGGTGACTCACTGTCGTGTGACTTCGTTAACCTTTACGGAGCTTTACGACAACATAGACATAGCGCAGCGAATAAAGATCCAGGGGCTACGTTGGCTGGGTCATGTTGTCCGAATGGATACAAACGCTCCAGCGTTGAAAGTATTCGATGCGGTACCAGCTGGTGGTAGCAGAGGAAAAGGAAGTCCTCCTCTGCGTTGGAAAGATAAGGTGGAGAGCAGTTATCGCGCCATTTAAAAAGAAGAATATTTCCATACATATGTAAGTGTTTCCGGCAGATGTTTTCTATAAATTATTTGACAGTTTAGTGCTCGGTGAAGCCAAGGTAAAGACAAAAAAAGTAAAAAATTAATTTATTCTTCACTACCGCTACTATCAAGGGAAACGTCAGAGCAGGCTGACCGCCACACGAATAAAAATTATCTTAATTGTGAAACCAATGATTTATCGAATGCAATAGGAAAACCGCAGTTCCAAAAATTTCCGTTCTGGTAGACCAATCATCCAAAATGTTGGAAAAATCTCATAAATATATAGTCCGATCATTGCTCAGGAGTTGAAGATTTGTTAGAGCTATGCAGGGATTTGCATGGGGAAAATTATGGCTATGTTAATAATTATAGATGCGTCAAAATATGATTACTAGGTAGCGCAAAATTAATCATTCAATTCTGTTCTAAAATAACTTTTTAGTAATGGAAGTCTTTATTCCAACTTTACACACTGCTATGCTTATATATTTTTATACTGAAGAATACTTTTTCTCAAGTGTTGCGAATGGGAGGAATGCAGGGCATAATAATTTTGAAACTTATAAAAATTCGCATAAATAGCATATGTATATAAAAACTTTTTTATATAGAAATGAGTCCAAATTATTCATTATTAAACGAAATAGTTTTAGAAAAAAATAGGATAATAATTTTGCGGTTTGTATATCTAAAGGCTCTTATTACAATAAAACTTTTGTTAAATTTTTAAAATAAATTATTATTAATTTATTCAGTTATTTCCTTTTTTCAGTAAAAGTAACCTTGTTCTTCAATATTTTGTGCCTCCTTAATATGTATGATCAGTTAAACTCTATGTGGCATCGAATTGACCATATTTTAAAAAGTGATGGCTTACTTTGGACGATTTCTTGTTCAAATCAGCGAGAGTGTTGTGGTTCGATTGTGTTCCGTTGGTTGTATCCGCATGATGTGCTACAGGTTGTCAATATGGTTCGTATTTTAGCTGCTCTGACTAAGTATATAGCGGAGATGAGCAATAATTCTTTATCTGCAAAATGCAAAACACGGGCTAGAATTAAGTTTTGATTTTAAAAACACTTACAAGTTTTTTAATAGCTTTAGCGATGATGTGGTGCAGAAAGACCTTGAAAAATCAGATCACCTCTTCATGAACAGAAAACTTTTTTTAGTCATTTACGTTTACCAATCCTTCTATTAGTAGTAAATTAGCGCATATCCAAGTCATTCGCCTGATTTCCTGTACAGCGGTTCTTCCAACGCAGTTCATATGAAAAGCGTTCATTCGGTGTATGCCTCATATAGGTACGCTGTTATATCGTGTCCAATTAAATTGAATTTGATTTCAGCGAAAAAGAATACGTTTCTTAAGTTATAGGTCGTCCATTGTATACTTTTTCATATTTCATATTTGCATATTTGAAACGCTTGTAAGTGGTTTTTTTGAAAATGTTCTATCAAATAAACAAGCCAGCTTCAGTCTTCGTTGAGCGCATCATTTGCTACAGTTCCCCAACTTTTTCAACAATTATTGCCATAATATTTTTAGCAGTTTGGAGCCGAGCATTTTTTAGTGAGCCATTTTCGGAGCGGAATTTTTTCATACTCTCTTTTGACTCTTTTTTGCGTTCTATGCACAGGGTAACTTGTAAAGCATTTAAAAATTTGCTTATTGCAGATACAATAAGATACTCCTAAAGATCAAGTTTTAGTTTTATGGTCGTAAGATAGGTGTTAGATTTCCATCTGATAACTTTTGAAGTTTTTTAGATTTTTTTTACTTTACTAAGCAATGCAATCTCAAACTAATATTTATACTAAGAAAAAGTATTAGGTAGCAATAATCCAGGGCAATAGATATAGGTCTTGTGTTCTTACGTACATACATATATATTAAATAATATAATAGATATTTTTATATATATTTTTTCATAGATTTAAATTTTATATATATTTTTACAAGCACAAACACATAATTATTGCAAACATATATGGCACAACCCGCATGTTTAGGCTAAATTACACTGGTATGTCAGTGCGTATGCGTAACGTTACGTTGGCCATTCACAAAGAGTCGTTTACTCGAGATGTGTGGAATTCTCTGTAGAGCCTTTTAATTATATGTAAGTATTAGACTACGCAGACAGCTTTTAAATTAAACAAAAACGGATTTTTTAGTTAGCAATGCTTTCGCGTATGTACCTATGTGTATTTGTATTAGAACGGTCGAAGGCTTACAAGAGGCATGTGACATATGATGATAAATACTCGACAAAACACGCATATTTCTTTTACCGTATTTGCTTTTCCTGCCGAGTGCTCACATAAATCAAATTTTTAACAAGTCACAGGTGAGTTGTTGCTGTAAGACGTGCAGTCAATATTAATAATGATAATAACAATGCAAACATAAATAAAAACACAATTCGTGCATGTGTAAAAAATAACGTGAGTTATGCGTGTATAAGTATATAGGTACGTACATACCATGTGTTTTTAAAGTAATCACAAAATAGATCTTACATATGTACGAGTAAAAGTACATGTTTTGGGCATTGCTCGGTAGCGAAAATACATTAAAAGTAAAAGTAAATAACTGAGTACTTTAGTATACCCTCAGGTATTTAAATTAAAAAAGTTGATTGTTTATTACCTTTATAAAAATATACGAGGTGTGTTTAAAAAATATCGCGAATTTTGAATTTTCGAAGGCTACGTATATTCGAATTTCCAATTTTTTGGGGCGATATGTTGGTACTCATGTCTCTCACACGACCATTTGGAATGTTCAGTCAATTGTTGACAGCTGTGTTGCTTGCACGTTTTTCGGCTCGTCTTCGATTTTTACCTATTCAAAATGTTGGATCAAAGAAGCTGTAAATTTTGTGTGATAAGCGAAATTAAGTGCACGGATGTATTCCGAATGTTGACTGTGTCATTCGGAGAAGCTATTTTGGCAGTCTAAGCAACGTTTATCGGTGGTACCAAATGTTCTCAGAAGGCCGCGAAGATGCCAACGACGAAAAGCGTGCCGGACGTCTGAGCACTTCAACCACAGATGAAAAATTGATAAAAGTGAAGAAAATGGTATTGGTCGAATCTCCATTAGAGAATTTTCTGAGGACCTAAACATAGCGATTGGCTCGTGCCAACCGGTTTTTTCAATGATTTGGGCATGAGACGGGTCACCGCAAAATTCGTATCAAAACTGCTCAATTTCGACCAAAAGCAGCATCTCATGAACATTGCTAATGTTGAGATATTGGACTCTGCCCGCGACGACCCAAATTTACTCCGGAGGGCCATAACTGGTGACGAATCGTGGGTTTATGGTTATGACGTGGAAACCTAAACTCAATCATCTCAAAAAGGGCAATCCAGTCCTTTGAAAGACGACTTCGAAATACACGAAACTGTATGGTTGCGTCGATTCTAGTATAAATGAGTTGGGCGATTTTAAACTGAGAGTAAGGCTATAAAGTATGACAGACTCAATAAATATATAAATAACAAGTCATAAATATGTATTAAATAGTTGATTGTAAAAAGCTTCGAAATATTCAATGGCAGATACACTGATTTATGTTGTGAGAAATTTCGGCAATATTTTTATATTCGTTTTGGATTCTGAAAACTATGGAAATATCACACAATGAAATTTCGCTTCATTGTCAGGTTTTCTACAGCTGGCCAATTTTTTTTTTTTTCATAAATAAGATTGACGACGGTGACGGCTGGTGGCGTGAAGATACTAAGCAGGGATTTGCAGACTGCTATAACAACAACAAAATGTGGTAGGTTTACAATATAATCTCGTGATAGTTGTACCGGAAATGGAAAGATTTCATACATTGGTAGGATTTTTTATCGTAAATAAATTGTTTGAGGGCAGTTTGACGATGGAGTGGATTGGTGAGCGCCTGAATGTTTGGTACGTTCGGCATAATCAAAGGTCAAGAATTTTACCTGAGGTGGATAGAATAATTAAGGAAATTTGTAGGAGAGCGTAAAAGACGTTATCTATTATAAAGAAGGCTTGACAAATTATTAACAAAACTCATTTCTCAAAAACATAATAAGATCTCCTATTTAATGACCTATACAAAGTGCCAGCACATTTTTAGGCCCAATTCAACTTAGGAATCATTTCTAATTTAAATCATTATCTTTTTCAAAAAGCAAATATATGAACTTAAAATATTGCAAAAACATTTATATTGCAAAAGCTTGTTGCTAAAAAATGCATTTGTTTTGTGTGTTTGGATTTTTATTATCGCTACTGTGAATCTCGAAATCTTGACAAACGTTCAATCTTTTCTGAAAGATATTGGAAAATGGCAAGCATTTGTATAACTTACATAAAGTGGGAATATGAAGAAATTGAAATTAATTCAAATTTTCATCAAGGACCGGAAGATCTGTAAATTTCATCGTAGAAAATCACTTAACCTAACACCGAACTTCGTACTGAGATCTTAACTTTTCATTTACGTTCAATACAGAAGACTAATTGCGTAAGTTCTATTATTTGATTACATACACCTAAGACTTATATGATCAGTGTTATTCTTCTTTTAAATAAATAGAACTTAAGTTTTGTTTTGCGCTTCTGTTACGAAATAATTCTTATATGGTGAGTTTTACTTATCCTAATTTAATACACTTAAACGCTGCGCTTTCTTATTTGGTTCGAGTAGAACTTAAGAAATGACGGTATATATCTGCTTATAATATAATGACATAAAAAGTAGCAGTTCGTTTGTGCACACATACATACGTATCTATTTATATATTTATTAAGCCAATGAATGTACTTATAATAAAATTATTACATTCTTTGGAAACAATTTTAATGTTAAAGGGCATACAAAAATAGAGAGGACAAATAAACGATTTATAATAAATCTTAAAATAATTCAGTAGGCGATCTTTTGAACTTGAAAAATGTATCTCAATAATTTTATACATGTATATACATGTATTAGTATATTATGTGTACTGTAGGTACATTGGGGTCTAGTTAGAGATCAGCCCGGGCTGATACGAGATAAAGCCAGAGTCAATTGGGAATCAGCATGAGACAATTCCGGACATGTTCGGGATCAGTTCGTGGCTAATTCGAGAGTTATTCCAGAATAGTTTGGGAACCATTCGAAAAAAGTTCGAGACCAATTCGAATTTAGTTCGGGACTAGTTCCAGACTAGGTCGGGACTAATACAGAACAAGCCCTTTTCTTTTTCGGGTATATAGGATAAAGCAAGAGCCAATTGGTTATCAACCTAAAAAAATTCGAAACCAATTTAGAATCAATTCAAGAGTATTCGGGACTAATTCGGAGCTTATTCGAGACTAGTTCGAGATCAACTCAAGTTCATTTTCCGACTATACAAAACTGGGCAAAAGTGCACTCGTATAGGAATACAGCTGTATGATTTTCTTAAAATATGTTAAGGCCGAGAAACGTCATCCGTAAAATAAATATAGAAAAATAGTGCAATTTCTTTAGTTTAGACTTTGCAAATCCGTAAGACTTATTTTGTATACAAAAAATAAAACTCACCGCGTAATTGTTATTTACCAGCAGAAAACCGGAATTCATCAATTAATTATTTATTTATTTACTTATTCATTTATTTGTCTTTGAATGGATACATTCTTACAGACTATGTTAAGCTAATGTACAATAGTTTAGTAGTTACTAAGAAAAACCGATTTAAAATGGTTGACTAAGATGTCATACGGCCATTTAAAATCAGCACCAGAAGAATTGAAAAACATATTTAAAGCTGCACATGCCTTAGGAACCGGAGCATTCACCTCATAGTTGCTTCTCGAGAAGCCAATTTTAAAGGTTTCGTACTGTCGGAGCCTCATATTGGGAATGTTAAGTTGATTTTTACTCAAAAAGGAAGGACAATCAAAATATCCAGAAATGATACGAATAATAAATGAGCACGATATAATAGATCGTCTGCTATCAAGGGGTTTTAAGTCAATCAATAAACATCGAGAGCGGTACGATGGTACAGGTTCAGAAAAGTTTAAAGATCGTAGCCATTTAGTGCTTATATTGCGAGGAAATAAATAATTAACAACGAACTATGTATATGGACATACATACATATTATAATCAGTACTTTCCTACTTATTGATTTTTCAGAACCAAATTTCTTAGCATTTACGGTGTCTAATTTATGACCAATATGACAAGTAATTTGTTTTGATTGTATCATGCTTAAATATTTACTCATGAATTCTAATTATAGAAATTCTAATTATATAAAATCTAATGGACATGAAAGCTATTAACAACAAAAACATCAACAAGTAATAATCGCGCAATTAGCTCAAATAAAAATTGGAATTTATGAGCATTTTAATTCTTCATCACGTCGCAATTAAATTTCATTTCCGAAGCAAATACTTATATATTATTGAAAAAAAAGTTTCTAAAAATGTTTGTATTACAAATGCGTTATTAATTTTCAATATAGGTACTTATTATACAATTAAAACCAGATTCAAAATCACATTTTGTCCATAATATATTTACACCGCAATATTTGACTTCATTTTTCAAATAAAAGATCCTTTACTAACGCATGAAATGGATTTCGTCACCACACAAATTTGTTTAGGTTGCTGCAATTAATAAACCAAAGTAGAATACAAATACATAAACACAAAGCAAAATTACTAAACACGTATAAATACATAATGGGTGACACAAAACCATTGCTTATTTCACATATTAAATTGTGATAGCATATTGAGGCTGCGACGCCTAGTTATGGAGACATAAGGAACTTAGTGAAGCTTAGAAATTATGAAAATTTACTATCTGTTGTATTTATTCACTAAAAGGTAGTTATTGTATTTATTTATTTATTAATGTCTAATCCACATTGCCGACACTTGAAACTTAAGCACTGAAAAGGCATTCATTCAATCATTATTTTTCATTTTATTTTATTATTATTTTATTATTATTTTTTTATTTTTTTATTTTGAGTATCCGTACTATGGTTTAGCATGAAGCTAAATTAAAAAAAAAATTAAATTAAAATTTATTGGAGAATTAGCATCGTATGCTATCCGTTTAATACCAACACGGAAAACTATATAATTAAAAGCATTCTGCATGGAATACTACAATTTAGGCAATCGATCTTGTCGAAAGTTAGATCAAAAATGAATTAAACTATCAAGGAAGTCCTCCTGCTGTTAATCATAATCAATTAAGCGGTATCGTGATTCGTAGAATGTAGTCGGGTCAGAAAAGTTTTGAGAAGGCAGAACAAAACGATTAAAGATCTGCTGGACTCTTCCCAGTCGATTAATGTCGTTAAGAGGGTATGCATGCAAAAGCTCGTGTTTAAATTTGGAGCGCGAAAAAGTGGAATAAACAAATTTGATAACCATATTTATCAAAATTAATAGAAGAATGGCAAGCATGGCTATTGAATTGGTAATACTGTGTTTTAAATGGATAGTGAATTATCAAACTACACTCTCCAGGCTTTAATTTATTTATCCTCAGTAAGACATGGGCTCGCTATGAAATAAGAAGTCTCTAGATGTTTCAAGACTCGAAATAAGTTGTTTTGTGATACTTTTTGATATTAAGAGATAGTCGGTTCCCAATCATTCTACTCTTTAAGTTCTAACTGAAGCGTCGATAAGTCATTGAAAGCTCTCATCTCAGAATAAATTTTTAGATCACCGGTATATAAAAAAATGTTAGCCAAGGAGAAGCAAGTTAAAATATGAACAAAAATCCTCAGTAAAAATTTTAAGATTAGGCTCTCGGAATCTTGCAGTTAAAAACCCGTTTTGATTTCGATAAATTAAATACTTCATACTAAAATAAAGTTTATCTTTTATGACGCATTTACGCAGCTTACCGACAATATCCAACTTGGCCAACTCTGGTTGCCATTTGTAAAAGTTGGAAGGATTGATCTACGATTACAATCACGTCAAAAAAAAAATATATATATATATGAAATATATTAGAAACTAACATAAAAGTATTTACTTCCGAGGCATAACTTTTTAGTATTTTATAGATTTCTAGATATATCACCACACACATCAGCTTGCAACGAGTTCTTACCACTTCTCAATCTCTCAGTTATGTAGTTTCCAAAACACCAAAGACCCAAGGACAACGGAAGAGGTTGTTTCATCTTCGAGATCACGACCACATATTTAATAGCAGATAATTCATCAGCTGTCAAATCATCATCTGCAAAGTCCGCAAGTAGATAAATTAGGTGCCTCATTAATGGAGAAGCAGACAAATATTTGTAACAAAACAGATGTCGGATCCCTCGAAGTGCTTTTCTTTGACTTTATGTAATTCTAGAAATTCTTGGGATTATTTTTAATCTTAACTTCTACATAATTTGGTAATGCATTTGATCATGAGTGCAGAAAGCAGTGGATGTCTTAACGCAGATATTTGACTGAAAAAATCAACACTGAATACGAATATTGGCAAAAGTGCTTTCAACATAATTTTCCATCATACTCGCAACGCCTTACTGGAACTGAGGTTTAGCCAAAATATTATATAATATATTATATATTCAGAGGCCGCCGTAGCCAAATGGATTTGTGCTTGATTATGGGTTCTAAACTCTTTGTGGGCATGAAACACACAATGACATAAAAGATTTTTTAATAGCGGGTGGAAATACCAAGCCTCAGGGAGCGTTTCTGCTTCTAATAAAACCCACTGCTTTTTGAAGGTGGCAAAAACATGTCAGTTCCTCCATTTGTAGAACAACATCAAGATGCGCCACACCACCACAAATTAGATGAGAAGCTCGACCAAACACTTAATAAAGGATACATGCACTAATTGTAAACATATATACGAGGGGTGCCTTTCATATTTCGGGATTAGAGAACAAAAACAAATTTTAATCATCGAAAATCACTTTATTGTTTTTGAAAATATTCTCCATGAAGATCTATACACTTTTGCATGCGTTTGAACCAATTGTCGAAGCACTTTTGCCACTCTGAATTCTGAAGCTTAGCCTGTAAAAAGTAACCTAATTAAAATTAACAGTTCTGACGTACCTCCAAAACATGCATTCTGAATGCCGCAACCTCTTCTTCAGGTGTCGAAAAACGTTGACCTCTCAGTTTGTTTTTTACGTACGGGAATAAAAAGAAGTCATTCGGTGCCAAGTCAGGACTATACGGCGGATGGGAGTCAAATGTTTATGCAATATTGAATGTATGCTGGTCCCACTAATGCCTAAGATAGTTTCAATCTCACAATAGGTCACATGACGATATTGCAATATCAGTTCGCGCACAGCATCAATGGTTTTCGGAACAACAACTGATTTTGGACGACCTTCACGAAATTCGTCTTGGAGTGAACTACGACCACGATTGAATTCACCATACCATCGATAAACACTGGTCCTTGATGGAGCTTCATCGCCAAAAAATGAATTAAATTCATCCATGCAATGCTGCTGAGTTAATCCACGTCGTTGTAAAAAATAATCGCACGAAAATGTTCACGATTTAATTCCATTTTTGGACCGAGATGAATCTTTTAAGTTACTGTAAACAACACAAATACTCGTAGCGCTGGTATTTCAAAACGTTCTGAGTACGTAAAAGCCAAAAAATGTCAAACTTTGCGATACAGCTGTCAGTTGTCGGATTGCAACACCAGGGTTGCCAAATCCTGCCAAATAAAAGGCACCCCTCGTACAATGCATGCATATATATAAATATATTATGTATGTAGTAAGTTTTAAGTTGTGAAACAATGAAATTAAAAATTGTGTACAAAATTTAAAACATAATTTGTGCATTTTCGATTTTTGTAATGAAATATTTAACCCGAATTTTAAAAGTATTTACTCCAACCTTTTAGGACAAAATTACCTATGGTGATATGACCATGAAACTGAGTGTAGATCTTCGCAGGAAGGGTTACAAAAGCGCCGCAATCGGCAGAGCATGCGCAGTATCGCAAGTTCATGAGTTGGATTTGAATGTATTAACATAGCACATGTGATCCATGATGTACAGAAAGCAAAGGTGTGGCAAACATAAAACCATGAATCGGCACTGAGCTAATTTCAAATCAGCGCAGTTTGCGCAGTACTTCTTCAATGACGTATTAAGGGATATGAGAGCGGTTTGTTTTTAACATAGCTCGACAAAAACTGAGATTGTGTGGGCCATGTACGAAATCTGATCAGATTGGAACAGCATAAGAATACATGTGAAGTGAGTGGGCACAACTGTGATGTCAAGTTCCCTATGACGTAGCATAGCATCTTACAATTTGGCTTCGCATGGCCGAAGCTTATAATCTATCATTCCTAATTGTGGTGTTATGTAGTATTAAAACAAAAGTTATTGAATGAAAAAAGGCGAAGTCTATAACTCAAGCAAAACGCCTTTCTCACTCATCACCCACTAGTCACTATATCACGGGTTTTTTTCAGCAGCTACTTGGATGAAATAAGCTGGCACACATATCTGACCAAAAAAAACGAATTCACTACAGACAAAGTTGGTTGGAGAAAATTCATATGCCAATGATCGACTTAATATTACGTGACTTTTCAGATATAAAATAATATTTTTGGAAATTTAAATTCTCCCCATTTTACTCCACCCTGTATAGATTTTACTCAATTCGAATATTAAGACCGCAAATTAAAACATGATTTTAATTACAATAATTAATTTTACATCTTTTGTTGATTTAATGTGGAAAAGTATTGAAATGTCGATGATTTCAATTTCAAATGAAAACAATTAAAATATAATGCATTTTTGGTAAGCAAACAAGAAAAAAAGTGTGTGTAGGCCAATTAGGGAAAATACTGGAACAGCCAGTCTTACGAGGAAGTTTATTACCAGCGCCATGCGTATGCTTTCATATATATAAAATTTACTTATATCTGTAAGTTTGTAGGCAGCAATTGTTATGCAGTCAATACACCACAGGCGTTCCACTCCATGCAAAGTATTTGAGATTTTCTTGCAGCAAATTTTGGGTTGCCTGAATGTCTATGCTGCCGCTTTGCCTGTTATTCGATTATTAAATTGATTAGTTATTTTAAATGGGCATATATTTTACTTATGGTGTTGTTATTGCTGTTGTTTATTTCCAATATTTAAGGTCAAATGAATGAAAGGGAAGAGTACGCAAATAAATGAGCCATCACCGCGCTGATCAAGGCAGATAACGGATGTTGGCATTACGTGCAAGCTGCCAATTATACACGCCTACATGTGCCCACATTCATATATAAGTACGCACATTTAAATCATTCTTATTTTTGTAAGATTTTCTCACTCACCAGTTCACAATTTATTTATTTATGACGACCATTTTCGTGTCATAAATGCAATGAAACTGACGGCTGTATTGACGGTTGTCGTTTCAATGGGCCAGTAGCTTGCTGCGTATGTGGTCATAAAATACGCTCCGAGCACCATTTTTATATAATTTCCATTCTTCTTTTCAATAATTTTTAATTAAGTTTTTTGCTGGTACTTTTATTGAAATTCTACGGCGGCTTCTGTTGTTGGCGTTAATTTCATACTATTAAATCGTTTATTTTTGCCTCCCTTCTCCGCTGATATTTTGAATGAGTCTTTTATTATGGCAAATTTTCGCACCAAAGCTTTGCTTATGTGCAAGTTAAACCTTGAATAAAAGCAAATTTTGCAAAGTCATCTGCACTCGTCAGTAATGAGAAAACCTATTATTATCTGATTTTATAATTAGTTTTGTGCTGAGGAGCTCAATATGAGTACTCAATTATCATATCCATAAATAGTTGTGGTTTAAATGCCGTGTACCTAATTGGACCTGCGGTAGATGATGTCAAAAAAGAAGTATATAATTATAAGAACTACTGCACGGTTAGGATTGGGAGTCTTTGAAGTTTTGCGGAAATTAAAATTTTAGTAAGTAATTATTGCCATATATCGCAATCAAAACCTTGCGATAGTTTTTCCTTAACTTTGACTACAGTTTTTTTCAGTATTCCTTGATATTTCTTCACGGAAAGACTTACGCCTCAACAGCGTTTACAAATCATACAATTCTATTATGAAAATCGACGCTCTGTGAAAAGTGTTCATCGCACGCTCAGTCAAAGTTACGGTGTTCAGCGGTAAGACCCATTTCTGGCTTAATCACTGAGCGAAATCTCCATATATTGGCTGAAGAACCATTCAAGAACAGCCATTACAACCATTGATAACAAACGACCCATGGAGGAATCACCAGCTCATATTTCTTCAAATGAAGCTGAACGGTGAGCGCTATCGCGCCATGACAAACAACTTTTTGATACCGGAAATTGAAGTCCGTGATCTCTACAACATTTGGTTTGAACAACACGGTGGACGGCGTTACTTGCCACACAGCCCGTGAAACTATAGATTTACTGCATCGTCGTTTCGGTGAGCAATTTATCTCTCGTCTCAGACCAAAGGATTGGCCCCAAGTTCGTGTGATGTCAAAACTTTGTATTTTTATTTTTGGAAATATGTAAAGTCTAAATGCTTTATGGACAAACTCCTCGATTGAGTTCATTGAAGCCAAAATGAGTAAAGTTATTCACAACGTACCACCGAAATCCTCCAGCAAGTCCTTCAAAATTGGTGTTTACGGGTGGCCGAATTACGGCGCAGGTGCGGTCAGCATTTGAAAGGGATTATCTTTAAAAAATAAATGCCATGAATAGTTCTATACAAAAATAATAGAGATTGCCCAAACAATTTGAATTTTTGTTGTTTTATTTCAATGTTAAATCCGATACCTCAAAATTGCACTCCTTTAATAACTAAAAGGTTGGTCAGCAATCTAAACGTTTTTTTCCAAAACTGCTTTAATAGTTACGAATGTCGTTTATTTCTATAAAATAATCTCTTCCAATGCTTAGTTTTATAATTAATATACTGAAGAAATTTGTTCATTTAATAAAAGCCCACATAGTTTGCAACGGAACTCTCTCTGGTATCAAAATAGAAGAATATAAAAATGTAAATTCCTACTCCAGAATTATTTACATAGTTAGTACAATTACATTTTAGCATTTTCAATTCTCAAATTACAATTTGCGTCAATATGTACTTAGGTATGTGGAATTAAATTCTTGTTGTGGATGCGAAATTTTATTCAAAACATCTCTTAAAATAAATAAAAGAAAAATGTTTCAATAAATTGATATTTTATTATATTTATTGAAATGCTGTACACATAGAACACGAAAGTGATACTGTTAATACTTATCAGTAAAATTGAAAAAAGTTTAATTTATTTATTTTGAACAAAGGCCACTGAAGCCCTTTGGCAAACCCACTGATAAACTATGAAACAACTGCCAACACTACAACGATTATATTATATTATAATAACAACAACAAACAAGCAATTGAAATAAACTTAAATTTAAGAAAATGCTGGTTTATTTTAATATCTCATAGAGATATTCAATTGTTTTTAATTATTTGCATGTAATTGTAAGATAGAAAGGAAGGAAGAAAAGGAGTGAAGGAAATATTGATTGCATGTCGAGTACTTTTTTTATTTATCTTTCATCTCCGTCCAATTAAAATAGCTTCGGTCATGCCCGAGTGCAGGAATTTCTAAGACTAATTAGAGGTATTTAGCTCTGCATAGTTATTAGGAATGGATGGCATTGCTTTCTGGTTATTTATCTTCGCGAAATTGATGTTACTTTTAATAAATAAAAACTCAACTGGAAAATTACTGTTGCTCTAAATTGCATATCGAAAATCTAAAAATAATATATGCACAAGTTTTAACTCTCGTATTCCAATACATATGCCTTCAAAATTTCGGTATGTACTCGTATAATGGCAAAAAACGTTGTCTGAATTCACTCTGCCTGCTTTGAGTTGGTGAAATTATTGGTCTGGGACAATTTTATAGCAAAATAATACAACAGTTGAATTAGTTTTTAGCTCGTAGTAAAGTCCCAGTACTACCATATTTTAAACAAAGAAAAAAAAAACGACGTAACCATCATAAACCAATTTTTTTTGGTTACTTTTAGTTGCAGTTTTTTTCATTAGCAAGCATATCATATTTATTCTAGAGGTGTCTCCACAATATATGAAGCCACCACACTTACCTGTCTGGGCATTATAGAAAATTACTTGTGAGTCTACTTAGGAAAGGTGATATAAAGTTTGCTCGAAACAGCATTTTCTGGAATAAATATTTAATTTTATATTTGCTGAAATCTACAGTGTACTCTGTCTTAAGCGGACACCTAAGGGACTGAAAAATTGTCCGATTATGGGGGCTATCCGCTTATGAGAAAAGTGTAAAAACAGTTAATTATATATTTTGGGAAGTTTAACGTGTTATGTATGGGAGGGTTGTCCGCTTAATAGAAAAAAAGGTTTAAAAATTCTTAAAAATTTGTAGTGTGTATTGAAAAAAGTGTCCACTTATGGGTGGTGCCCGTTAGGAGGGAGTACACTGTATTTCATTCGCACATTCGTAATGTTTTTTATAATTATTAGCCTACATCCACACCTTCTACTAGATGTGTTCTAAAATCTGTTAAATTTCTGTTTGGACTTTGTCGCGTTTTCTCATGAGGGCTGTCTCGACATTTCATTTTCAAAATGACAACAAGCCAATTGGACTACGCATGCAAATGACGCGGTAAAATGAAAATTGAGTTGTCAGTCTGCGAAACGACAGCTGTTGTTAAAACAGTGATGGGAAGATATTCGGTTAAACAGATATATTTTAGCAGTCAAAATTACGGTCTTCCCCGATTTAAGGTGCTAAAAAGTGTAGACTTAAAAATCCAGAAAAAAATGCAAGCAAACATTGAGGAAGTTTTATAAAAAATTGCTTTGCTTAATGCCTCACAAATGAGTGATTGTTTGATCACACTTAACGCTGACATACATATATGACTAACTCTTACATTTCAGTTCATAAACTATAAAATATACGCATGGCCTGAAAAAATATTTAAATATCATACCTTGCACCTGTAATTTTGGAACTATTCACGTAATTTTTCCCTATGTACCAACGAATTGCGATAAGTCCTTGTACAACACATCAACCCTGCTATATGCTTCACATTCCTCCACAAAGCCCAGTAACACTACCGCAAACAAGTGTGCCACACTACACGAACGTATAGAAATGACTATGTTGCTTACATATATTTTATGCTGCTTTGTAGTTCAAGAGACGTATTTCCACTGAATTCAGTGTACAATTTCAACCACCAAACTCTTTGTACGAGTAATTCTCCATATTCAATATATTTTCCTTGCTAGGTTTTTTGCATTTTTTATAACTCTTCTGACGCTCAAGTGCTTGTGTGCTCGCTTAGTTAGCGATGGAACGGATGATTGGAGCGGATGCGCCAACCCATATTCAATAGTTTCTTTTTTAATATGATATATGTGTGTGTGTGCATAAATATGTATACCATATGATTGAAGGGAATTCTACACCGGTAACTCGCAAACTACTTGTACATAAATATGTGGGGCAGAAAAAATAGATATTTGACATATAAAATTGTAATTCACATTGCCACTTTTGAAACAGCATATTTGAGTGCACTCACACTCATATTCCCACTCAACTCATGCTACTCTCGTAGATGTATTTCAAACCTATCACGCATTCAGTCATGCATGCAGACGCACACCGTATCCTGGTACGTTTTTTAATATTTTCTATTATTATCCACATTTACTCGTGCAAGTAAGATTTCAAATATTTTTGAGTACCCAACTATTTTTGATCGATCTTTCGGTAACACACGTATGAAGTATGCTGCTATTGCTGTCACAATTGCTCGTATTGGTATTCCTGTTACCATTGGTGCGAGAAATTAACTTTTTATGAAAAATGTTTTTTTGTTCTATCTTTCTTCATTTTGAGAGTGAAATCTTCAAACAGATACCTATTATGTGTGCATTGATGATAACGAACGGGACGTGGCAATCAAGCTTGTAACTGAAAGTTATTACGACTTTTTTTAAAGCATATTTCCGAGAGTAAAATCCATACTTCATAGAGTAAGTGCAAACACTGATTGCTCAATATTTCTATGTACTTACGTATATATGTATTTTAAAGCTTCTCTCGTTATGAAAGCTTTTGTGAATATTTGTGCGTGTTACAGAAATTGCATGGCTTTCATGCCTGAAGAATTTGCTTTAGCTTTTTAACGGCGCTGTTGTTCTGGTTTGAAGTTGAGTTCTACTAAACAGGAAAGAAAATCAATGCCGGAAAATAATTGAATTTCTCAGTTTTTCCACACATTGAGTACAACGAGATGAATTTACTTCATCAATAATTGTAGCTTTTAATTGTAAAAAAAATTTCGGTTTTCTATTTAAAAAAAAAGATATTATACGTGCAATAAGCTATTTGATAGAAACAAATAATCGAGCTCTTCGATTCAGAAAGAGTAACTATTTCTACACGTTATTGATCCACAATTAATTTAACCTCATTAACATTTTCAATTTTCCATTTTCCTTACAAATTTCTATGGATAAGATGTTCGTATCAAGAAATATTGAAACTGCTACTACTTATATTTTTTTAACATCCTACAGTACTCGTCTGCTCCGTTATTACGGTAGTTTGTACTAACTGTACTCAATTGTCCGTTACTACGGTAGCTCCTTCTCAAACGTATGAATCATCAAAATGCCGGGTAGACGCGTACGTCATACCTGACAGGCGTATTTACTTTATATGTATAATTTTTGCAGTTTTCCTTATCTTTACCTTTTATCTTTATCTTTATCTTTATCTTTATCTTTATCTTTATCTTTATCTTTATCTTTATCTTTATCTTTATCTTTATCTTTATCTTTATCTTTATCTTTATCTTTATCTTTATCTTTATCTTTATCTTTATCTTTATCTTTATCTTTATCTTTATCTTTATCTTTATCTTTATCTTTATCTTTATCTTTATCTTTATCTTTATCTTTATCTTTATCTTTATCTTTATCTTTATCTTTATCTTTATCTTTATCTTTATCTTTATCTTTATCTTTATCTTTATCTTTATCTTTATCTTTATCTTTATCTTTATCTTTATCTTTATCTTTATCTTTATCTTTATCTTTATCTTTATCTTTATCTTTATCTTTATCTTTATCTTTATCTTTATCTTTATCTTTATCTTTATCTTTATCTTTATCTTTATCTTTATCTTTATCTTTATCTTTATCTTTATCTTTATCTTTATCTTTATCTTTATCTTTATCTTTATCTTTATCTTTATCTTTATCTTTATCTTTATCTTTATCTTTATCTTTATCTTTATCTTTATCTTTATCTTTATCTTTATCTTTATCTTTATCTTTATCTTTATCTTTATCTTTATCTTTATCTTTATCTTTATCTTTATCTTTATCTTTATCTTTATCTTTATCTTTATCTTTATCTTTATCTCTATCTTTATCTTTACCTTTGTCTTTATCTAGTCTGGTCGCGAAAACTTTGGGCCACTTTTTACACACTGAATCGAAATCTGATATCTAATTAAACGCTTGTTTCACAGTCATATATTTTAAATGCTGAAAGGTAAAAGTTACCAGATTTTTGCCATATAACAAATTAGCTTAAAAATTAAAAACCGATATCTTTTTTATTTTTCAAGCCGAAACAAATTTGAAATGCGCTCTTGTGATAGGCCTTGTACGTATAAATACATATCCATATCCTCAATGCCATCTTCCATTCAATTACCAAATTTCATGCAGACAAACCTTTATATTTATTATTAAATCCTTCTTAAGCTCTCTTTATTAATCAACAAGGATGTTGATCACATTTCGTAAATTTTTTGGCATTTTGTTACTGTTTTGATTGATGTCGGCAGTGAGTAATTCATTTGAATTGATTGATTATCAAAATTATCTTTTCATATATTGTACAATATTTTTATTTTTTTCGGCTTTAATGGCAGCTACTTCGGAGATACATACAGGGTGGGCCAAATAAGACCTACTAATGTTAAGCACAAAGAACTTTTGCTACAATCATTTATTTTGGTTAATTGTTTTTATACATTGAATATATTTTATGAAAATTATGTATGAAATATTCCATCAGACAAATGTACACCATTTTTCTCGATACAAAGATTGGCTCTTTTTAATGCGTTTTCCATTACACCAGTTGAAGGCTCAGTATTTCGTCTCGAATATTTTACTTCAGCTGTCTAATAGTCTCTGGTTTATTAAGATGCGCTTTGACTTTTAAATATCCCCATAAAAAGAACGAGATGGCCAAGGGAAATCTGAATTTTTGGAAATCAGACGTTCGCCAAAAATTTCACGCAGCAGCTTCATAGTTTGCCTAGCAGTATGCGCAGTTGCTCCATCTTGTTGAAACCACAAATTAGGATACTGCTCCGCTATTGGCGGCAAAAAGTTTTCAATCAATGTTCTGTAAGAAGCTCCTGAAATCGATTCCGGCGTTTCATACTCATTTTCGAAGAAATATGGTACGATAACTCTAGTGGCCATAACACCGCACCAAACTGTACATTTAGATGGGTGCAACTGATGTTGGTGTGTTGCCCTTGGAGAGCCCCACAATCTACAGTTTTGTTTGTTGACATAACCATTTAAATGGAAATGCGCTTCATCCGACATCAAAACTTTATTTACGCTGCGTTAAAACAATTGATCGTTGACAAGAATAGAAAAACTCGATAATTTTAATGCGTTGTGTTGTACTGTAGGGTTCCATAATAAGTTTCCAACAATTCAATTATAACCTACAAAAAGAGAAAAATAACTATGTCAAAAAATAAAAAAGTTATTTGTGCTTAACATTAGTATGACTTATTTGGCCCACCCTGTATGTATGTACTTCAACTACAATTTACATTCCAGCAGCTATTCTATTTTTATTTTTATGCGCATCGGTATACGTTTGACTTAAGGGAATAAGGAATTGCAATTTTTGGAGTTTATTCAGTTTTTTTGAAACATAATTTATTCTGCCATTTTATTTGTTATTGTTATTGGCGTCTTTATCTTCATTTAAGTGGAAGGTGAATCAAAATAAATTTAGTAATCAACAGGTGGAGGTCGGCCGACCAGCAAGTAACGTGATTGATGGACAGGCAGACTCATGAGGGTACGTGAGTAAATATTTTGCGATGAATGAATTGATTGGACTTTTGTGATAAAGTAAATTTATAAATCACTTACAAAAGAGAGAGAGACAAGTCTTATTGGCTATCAATCGAAATGAAGTTTCCAAGGGCAACGCTCAAAGTTTCTGCACATGGATATTTTTAATGTAGGTAGTGATTGAATATCTCTGACCATGGCAGTTAGTATAAATTATGAAGGAAACTTAAGGAAAATATTGAGGTCAAATATTGTATTTCGAATCGATTTTTGTTCCAACGACAAAAGTTGGTTCGCAGTTTTAGCAATGACATAATCCGTCAATCTCTATTTGTGTGATCTGACTAAGCAATTTACTATTTACATAAATAAAGTTTCACAAATTCAAAAAGTTATTTCTCAGCGGTACCCAACGCGACTTGATGGCATGCAACTAGGTTGCAAATATAGTGGTTTATTACACATCTAAGCATGTTGTAGTTAGTTGTAATGCTATTTTGCTTTCTTCTATATTTATTACTTAACTTAAAAGAAAGAAGTCACTTCTTCACTTCTTAAAAGATGTCCAATAGCTGTATACCAAAAAATGTGTTAGAGATGTCACGTTTTTAAATTTTTAAGTTCCCTTGATTTTAGGGATTTCATTGTTACATTTTCGGTATCCCAGGATAAGTAAATATTTGTCATACAACAAACATGAAATAAATGGGTCAATGCGTTTTTAATAGTGCTGAAGCGTTCACATATCTGATAAAATAACTTAAGGTGTTTTTTTTATTTCAATGCAAAAAAATGGAAAATGTAAACAAATGCACATATTTTGGGGGTGAAACAAGCTCATATATTATATTTTTAATCCCGTGCAATTCAATCGGAATAAGAGCAAAGTAATAGGCTTTGATAGAAATGTATCTACATTTGCCAAAAATGTTGCTTTTTTGCTATAGAAAGGGATTTTTCTGCCTTCATTGCATATGCTTCGTGAGAAATAATAAATCCCTAAATTCACGGGATTGTAAGCAAATAATCTTAGAATTTTCGGGTTTAAAAATACCAAAACTCCCAGACGCCAGAACCTCAGGATTGACATGTCTAGTATGTATAAGTATATAGCTCTGTTGAAATTATAGGATAACGAATAGCAGAAAATTACCTTTAATTAAATTGAACTAAGGCACTTAATTTCAATTTAATTAAAGGCAATTCCCTTCATCAATTGTTAACCCTAAAAAAATAAGAAGCTGAATTTCTGGAGTCGTGTAGGAATGAGGAATGAAAGCTAAACACCAGTTCAGAGGAACTAAAGTGCTAAGACGTCATCTAGTATAGCCACTCGGGCCTAAGAGCGTCTCAGCACCTGCAGTTTCTGTTCACCAGTAAATGCGACTACAAGCAACTCGCCCTTAAAACAAGCTGGGCTAGAGATTTTCACGTACAAGCAATGGAAATGTCTACCTAGGATATAGTAAAATGTTTTTGAGGAATATAATGAGCTTCGTCAATTTATTCAGAATCAGGTTTAATGTGATGCTATAACCTCGTTTTTTGTTCTGCGCTTTCTAATTTGGAAAAGGAGGCGAAGTGCAATCTGCAGTGAAATGATTGGCAGGCGAGTTATGTACCGGAATCAAGCAAACGGACACGCACTCGCGTTTCGGCACCAACGTCAATGTCGATAGATACATATACTTTTAAAGTAAAGCGATTGCATGTGAAATTGTATTTAAAAAAATGTCAAAAATTCTTTACATTGTTTTACAAGTTTTTCTAATGGTTTTTTTGTAGGCTTGAGTATAATTAGAAATAAACTGTGAAAATAAAACACAATTAAAAAAACAGTTACAAATTTCAGATTTATGTAAAATTCAAAATTATGGTATACAGTTTTTTGAAATAAAATAAAATCTGTTGTTTTTAACATTTTAAATTAATTTAAATTTTTTAAGTTAAAATATATTTTTTGAACATATATTGTTGTTACACATTTTTTTTGTAGGTCAAAATTCCTGTGAAAAGATTTTTCTTAATTATGTTCAATATTGAAAATTAAATTCCCGCAAAATCTGTTTGCTACTTTTTTCGTTAAAGCTGAACTTGCTTGAATATAACACGAAAAACAGGAAAAAGAGAAAGAGAAAATGATAGGCGCGTTTTGTCGAACTTGTTCTTGAGGAATAAAAAGAGCTACAGGAATGACTCTCCCGTTATCACTACTTAAAAATACAAATATTTTATTGTACTATTTTCGAAGTCTTCATTTTGCAAATCAACTTTAACTGCATTTCATGGAGGTCAGGATATCTGAAGTGATTTTATAAGCTTTTCAGCTGTTAAGTATGTCGATTTGCTGTTTAAAACCGTTTGAATTGATTTAGTTGCAAATATATAAAAGCAGAACTAATATAATAAAATATACCACGTTTGTGTAGGCAAAAGCTGCTAATACGACCTAATTTCCTTTTATGTGAAGGATTTTGTTTTTACATATTTTAAGGGCCATAAACCAAGAAGCTTCACTTGATTTGTAGAGCAAATATGTAACTTGTCTTGAATGCAAACAGGTGAATGCGCGGAAAGCCCTTATACACACTCAAGCAGGAATAAGCACATGGAGTAATGTAAGTAAGCATGTGAGCATATACACATGCAAATATGTAATTGTATATGATTCGAGCGGAAATAAGCGCGTATATGTATGTCTCTCGTCTTCGCTCTTTCTCACATTGATATATAAATTTCCATCGCCAAGTGCCTTTCTATAAAATACCTTTGAGTGTTTCTAAGCTGATTGGGAACCATTTCGCTAACAACCACTTGCACATACAACTAAACAAATTCAAATTTATTGGCCGTATTATATTTCTGAGTTATCATTTGCATAGTAATGCTATAAAAATCAAATAAAAGCGCTGGTTTTGTCGCTAGAACGAAAGATTTGTTCGTATGGAAATAAAATTGAAATTGACAAAAAGTGTAAATTGGCAGTTTAGGATATACGAAGCAATAAAATCCATTTACTTATGATACGAGTATATTTGTAAATCATTTAACTGGCAAATAAACCGTTTTTATACTTTTCGTTTTGTTTTGCTCCACTACCAAATATTGAGAGAATTGGTGTATGTCTTTTTTTATTTCTATATTTAGAGCTCTGATTAAGCCATTTAGTTGGTGTGCAGTAAAATGTGGTATGTAGAATATTGAGGAAAAAATTCTGTATTTATTCATGAAAATTAGTGAAGCAATAAAAAGTGCTGTGCGATATCTTGTATAATAAATTAGGTTCGCATTATTCCGATTGAAGCTGATGGCGTTCAGATTAATTCTTAACTAGAAAATTAGCATTATATAAACATATTTAATTGCCAGTGAAGCCTACGCATTTTTGTGAACCCCGATTTATGTAGGTATGTTAGTTACAAAAAAATTAACTAGAAATGTAAGCGATTCATTTGGTTTTTAGAACATTTTTAAAGCTATATGCTGCCTTTGATTATAACTTATTGCAATAAGGGGCGCGTCATTGCTATAATAGTTTTTCTAACTGTTTTTTTAGCAGCTTTCAAAGCTACCAATGCCATCTATGCATTATAATACTCAGTTATATTTTTCATTTCATCATGTATTGTTTCGAGACTGCGGAATGTGTAAAAATTATTTAAAAAATATTATGGAAGTTTTAGCTAATTCTAAATATGCGTCGTGAAATTCGTCGTGAGTCGATCGTACCCGTACAAGGCCTAGTTAAGTTTTTGGGAGCAAATTTTTCTTTACTGTAGCAAACACAATACACAATTGCTCCACCAAGCATCCATGACATCAGCGGCATATATACATATATGTATATTTTCCTATGCTTTCTCGAGGGCGGTTTGGAAGGGATAGTCTCTGCATTCACGGCATCAATCTTCTTTCCTCGAACTGGATGTTATTTTGCGGCCCCCTCCCCGGCATAATTGAACTTTATTTCTTTCGAAAAGTAGTAGGAAAGACACCTTTTTACAGTCAATGGTCCTGGATATAAAACGATCGTTAGCTGGCTCTTTGTGACTAGATCTCCACAACATCGATATTTCCGAGCTGTGGTTCCAACAAGATGATGCTACATGAAACGCAAGCGACGCCAGGCTCGAAATTGTGAAAACGAATTGTGGGATTGTACCACCTTAGGGCGTGCGCTGATGAATTGGCCACCGTGATCATATGAAATGTCAACCCACGATTATTTTCTCCCCAGTCAACGCCAAGTCCTCAGTCTACACTAACAAACCAACCACTTTGGATGTGCTCAAGGCCAACATTTGAGGCTCTCTTGTCGGAATAACGCCACAATTATTGAAATTTGTTATCAAAAATGGAGCTAACTGTTTAAGACAAGTACTGCCAGCAAAGGCGAGACGATAATTTGAATGATGAGTTATTTGATATACAAGGCTACTGGGAAACTCGTCCTAGATACTTACGGATATTTTTATTTCTTATTAATTTAGTTCGACCTCGTGATGTCCAACAGTTAACTATTTTTATGATATACGATTTGAAGTTGTTTTCTGTTTCCCTGTTACCCTGCTCAAGTCCTGACCGTTAAAAATGGCTATTTCAATAAGTTTTGAATTTACGATTTTTGACCACATATTTCCTACCTCACATCATTTAAAATAAAAGTTGTATGGGAACTATTATGCAAATTGTTTTAGAAATTAGTTTGTATTTTTAAATAACCAAAAAGTTATAATACTTAATTTAAAGAAGTAATCCATAAGCGGATTGCGGCTCAATTAGTCAAGGGTAAAATTCTATAAGATGGAAAGAATTTAAAAATGTGTATGTGACTGAAACAAATACCTTAACAACATGACTTCTGGAACGTGAATTTCTTATTTTGCCGCGATCCGAAGAGCTATTGATGAAAAATAAATATGACTTTAATTAAAAAATATGCGTTAGAAAATCTTCATCGGACTACTTATGTCTGTTCGTCTGTTAAGAGTTTGAAGGAGTGGTAAAACCACTCTTCAGTTAATTTAGAAATTTACATTCCAAAGTAGATACATTTTCATAATACACGACTTGTTCGAGGTCAGGGACCACTTCTTCAAACAATTGGCCATTCTTTGGCGATTGAATGACAGCGTTGTCTTGTTGAAAAATACTGGGATCTGATAAATACTAGGGATCAAAATAAGAAACTTTCCCGAAGGAACCATACCTCTAAAACGAATTCTGATGTCCCCCAATTTGGGTCGAACTTTTAGTGTCTTTTGTGGGGAGGCAAAAAAATCGCCCATTGCTCTGTAAAAATCGTATTCTAGGGATCAAAATAAGAAACTTTGCCGAACGAACCATACCTCTAAAACGAATTCTTTTCTATAACTCACTTAAATTAATTTTTTCATTTACATCTGACTAAATAAATTTCTTAAGAGAAAAAATAGATATAGAAATAGAAAATATTATTATAAATAAATAAAAATAAAGAAAAAACATAGCCATTTAGCTAATTTTTTCATGTAAAGGCCAAAAATGGTGATATTTTGAAATTGGGGGACATCAGAATTCGTTTTAGAGGTATGGTTCCTTCGGCAAAGTTCTTATTTTGATCCCTAGAATACGATTTTCACAGAGCAATGAGCGATTTTTAAATCGATCCACCCTAACGTGTATACTTTGGAACTCATTTTATTGGACACAAAGCAAATATTTGCTTTTCCTCTCAATGAAAATGCCGCTCACACCATAACCCTGCCACCCCCAGAGTTTCTTTTTGACATACGTACGTCTTTCATACGCAAATCGTACCAATAACAACTGTCTGGATTTGGGCCAGCTAGGTTGATTTTTTTTCATCGAAGAACACAACATTGTTCCACTCAGTTTCCCACTGCATGGCTTGGAGCGAAGGCTTGATGCGCTTGCCTGTGATGTGTTTTCATCTTAGGCTTGCACACCGGTTTTTTTTTTTCATTTTACGTAATCTGTGTTGCGTAAAATGTGTGCGATGTGCCTGGTTGTCACTGAAAGATACAGCTTATTTTTTGTTTGAGTCGAAAACTTCGCGGATTCCTTTTTAATTTGCTTCATTTGGCGGTTAGTCAGTTTTTTATTGCCTTTCGTAGGCTATCTCACGCCACCATTTTCTCTCTTTTAAGCAAGAGCGCACGACTGCCTCTGATCTTCCGACTCTTCGCCTCATCTCTTGATTTTAATAGCTCCCTTATGGTAGAGATTGATTTGGCCATTGTCAGAATCGTTAAGATATTTTCCCTTTGGTACTTGAATTGTTAAAAAAACTTACCAATTATCAATATTCTCTTTCATAGCTATAGTAGACAGTGCAAGTGGCAACGTTTTTTGACTTGATATGTGGATACTTCCGTTCAACCATGTGATAGAAACTTTGATCCATTGACCAACCTACATGTGTTGGACTGAATTATGTGGTCAGTAGATTATTTTATTTTAAATCATTTTTATTTCTATACTAACGCTGATTTCCATTGAACTTCCCCATACCAACGGTGGCTTAAAAAAATATTCACTGCACCGCAAAGCATAACTTGTAAATCTCGTTTTGGCCTCGCACTTTTATTTGAGCAAAGCTGTGCTGGCCACACGATTCACTTTAATGTTAAATTTAATAAAAAAAAATCATAAAGCATATATTTATACATAGCTCCGGGAAAATGAAGCATACAATTAATTTTATCGGAATTGATAAATATCATTCGCAAATATTTCTAATATACCTGTGACAGTTCATGTAATGAAACATATAATTAGCCGATAAGCTTCGTTTAATATGCATACGAACAACAAAATAATTGCAAAAACATAGCCACAAGCGGTGAGTTGAGTTATTACGCCTAAAACTATACAACCTGCGTATAGCATCATCACATCATCATGACTGTACACACACCCGACGAATATATTAATTATGCGTCACAAAACACAAGGGTCAGGTTAAGTCAGGGCAAAAAATCATAAAATAATATATATATTCCACGCCTCTTTTCAAACAAAAATGCAAGGAATGGCAAAAAAGACAAATATTTTCCAGCATAAATATTAACTATGTTACTGGCACATATACCTGAACTGCTGGTAAAATATAATTGCTAAAAAGCGCAGCAACTATGAACTGTGTAAAAATAACACAGAAAAACAAAATATTTATACTGCACATGGCTTGTGGCATTTATACTGTTTACATGCCCATACAAGCCACCAAAGTTGCTGCCTCATTTCGTGATAACTAAATTATTTTTTATGGCATATAATTAAGTTTTTTTTTATGACCCCAACAGCGCATCGATAAATATTTTGTGTATTATTCGTTACTCAGCACTTTTTGGACTTACTTGCTTGTTAATGATTGTTTTCCTTTTAATGTTTTGGCTTTGGGAAAATGACTAATGGTGGATTACTATTACTAAATATATTTTAGGAACGTTAAGTAATAATTTTCTTGAGATATAAATATATAAAAAGAAGTGCATAAAAAACTATTGTACTTTAGCAAATTATAATGTACAGAAAATTCGATTTAACCCCACCAGCTCTAAATTGACGTATTTAGTCGATAATTTTTCGTTTTCACCGGATAGCCTTGACTGTACAGGAGTCATATTATCTACATAACGGGATTGGAAAATAGTGCATTGGTTTTTATTAGGTACTACTATTTTTTTAGATATACAGTAGGTTCTGTTTTTATGCGGCTTTTTTTTATGCGGTTTTGAAATAGTGCGGTTTTTTTTTAAATTACAAAATGCATGTCGACCTATCGGGAATTGTACATATAAACAAGATTCTAAGCCAGCTAATCAAAAACTCATCACAGATTACAGCAGAAATGCTAACCCTACAAGTATGGAAGATATATAAAGATATAATTTTCAAAGATACAATATTTTGTTTATGCGATTTTATTTAATTATTTCAGATTCATGCGGTCTATGGAACGTATCTATAGTAATAATATGGGACTAGTGCCCTTTTTTATGCGATTATTTCAGATTTATGCGGTTTTAGCATTTGAAACGTATCTATAGTTTTACTATAGAACTAGTAGCTTTTTTTATGCTGTTTTTTTTATGCTGCATATCTCAATGTATTAATATTTATAAATTACTATAAATTACTAAACGCTTTGCAAAAATATCTAAAAAAGGCAACTCAAAGTCACTTTACAAGAAGTCAGAAAGAAAAATATGTGAAGCCAGCAGACCAAAAAGTGAACTCTGGGCGTTTGCACACAAAAAGACGTGGTGTGATGGAGAAATTTGGAGCGAGGCTGCCCATATCAGAACCAAATTCCAATAAACTGGATTGAATTTGGAAAGAGTTTTCCATAAGACATCAGAGACTAGGGTAGCAATCGAACAAACATGGCTGAAGAGCCTCGAGTATTCACCAGAGAATAGCTTCAAGTAGCTGTTAAACTAAAGGATAACAAAGCACCAAAATCGCATGCAGTACTCCCGTAAGTCCCGTAAGAGATTGCGAAAAGGAAACCACAAATACTGCGGGATATGCAAAGCTTTCCTAAACGATGGGATATTCCCGAAAATTGAAATAAAGCAGCTGTGGGATTAAACGGAAAGGTAAACCGAACATACCACTAGCATATCGGCCATTTCGCGTATTTAAAACAGCAGAAAAACTGCCTGAAAGGTTGCTCAAGCCTCCATTGGGCACTATTTTAGATCGCAAGGGTGACTTATATATATAACAGTATGATTTTATACTTGGAGGTTTTACAATAGAAGCAATCGAAAACGTTATAACTACGTAGTAGAGCAATACTTAACTCAGGTGCTTAGTTCTACTTGCCGCCTTAAGCATCAGACACCCATTTCGCTGTACTGTTTCAGGTAGTTTTCAATGTCAAGATCCAAATAAATTTATTTCGCTTTATAAAAATATCACTCATCAAATGTTAGGAAATACAGACTTTTCAGTCCTTTGTTTTGCTCATAATTTCTCGCATTATCAGCAAACATGTGATGGTAAAAATTATGGCTTATCGATTGACCTTCAGGGCAATAGTGAAGGTATGAAATCGAAATCTATTGCCGATTTTTTCAATATTTTCATTTGTCTTGATAATGCATAAAGGAAAAATCTTTAAAGCCTCAAGTTAAAATAACATGTTCAAGCGAAACAAAAGCACAACTCGAATATGGACGAAGGACTTGGCTATACTAATTTGTTTATAGCAGCGAGAGGTAAAGGCTAAAAGCATTATAATCTAAAGCATTAGTATTTTAGCTCTTTAGTTGCGAAGTGAGTAGAATCTTAAGAAGATTCAGCTCCAAAGAAAAGCCACAAATAATACAGATCTTAAATGTTAAGTGATGAATCACGTAAATTTTAAAGTGATGAGAATATTTTTTAAAATTTTTATTTGAAAATTATTAAATGTAAAAAAGTCATAAATTATGCAAAGAAAAATAAATCATAAACATCAATCAAAGTTAACGGTAATGTTTTGTATATAATTTTTTTTTTGAGGTTTTTGTTCTGGAAAATCTCCTCGCAAGCTTCAGCGGTAAAAGACATCTTATCGGGAGCTTAAAGGCCCGGATATATTTTCTCTATAATTTTTCGCTATAATGCCCTAAGTTGTGAGAAGATTGATCTAAATGGCCATGCAAATTTTTATAATTAGCCAAATCTCTTGTCTTATGTATTAGAAACAAATTTGTTATTACATAGTTATATATATATTATTTCAATTCTAGTAAATTTTTATAAAAATTATATTTTTCTACTACAAAAAACCATATATTCAAAACTGCATTCTCTATATAAATTAAAAAACCTGAAAAAGCGCAATGAAAGTTTTAAACTGTTTAAAGCGAATTTCTAGAAAAATATCGGATACACAGTTTCATAGTGCATTTAATTTGGATTTGATAAAGTAGAGGTTTCATTTGGCTCCAATTGGCGCTGATTTTATACAGTTTTTTTTTTGGCGGTGTTAGACGTTCTGTTCGAACGAAAATATGCACAAGGCTATCAGCAAAAAAGTGCTCACGACTCAACGCAATTTTTAACTATGGTTTGATAGCTGAGAATATCAAGCTTTGTTGGCATTTCTGCATAGTAAGGCTTGGCATTAATCGTTTAACGCCAGAACAATGTTTCCAAATTGTGGAAATTTACTTTGAAAAAAATTTGTTCGCGAAGTTCATAGAGAAATGGTGAATACTTTTGAGCTATGCCAACGGAATTTGAAATTAAACGGAAATATCAGGGAAATTGGGTTCGAACAAGACGGCGCAACTTGTCATACAGGGCACTTGGCAATCGATTTATTCCAATGTTCAAAAAATCATTGACGTCAAAGTTTGAATGATCGAATGGGCCATGTAACACCAGTGATGGCGGGTATATGTCGGATATCATATTAAAAAAATAAATGCCATGAAATTATCTACCATATTTTAGTAAAATAGTTATACCAACAGTATTTCTTTCTGTATTATCATTTTAAATTCACAAGCTCTTAAGAAACACGCGATACATTCCCCAAGATTAGAGTCTAGAGACATATAGACAACGAAACAAGCAATCCGATAAATGAATGCACTAAAAATGTCAATTTCATTAATTTCATTAAAAACTCAGGAGTGATCATTTCTTCATCGAAAAATCGTTTATGTGATTAAAAAAAAATTTAATAAATAAAACAAAAAAATTGTAAAGAAAACAAAGCAAAACGGCTTCATGCTTAAGTAAATTTTATCTTTTTTAAGAAAATAATAAAAATCAGAATTCCAAAAGCAAAGCAAAAATAAGCGCCGGTTCTATTAAATTTCATGTCACTTATTTGCTTGTTAGAAAATTAAGTGAGTTCGTATACAAAAATCTTTTATTAAAATTCCTTTATTTGCATGAGCGACTTCTGTAATGATCTGACATCCATTCTGTATTGTTTTTATACGTTTATATTACTTTTTTATTTACTAAAATCTCAACAATTTATGTATACCGTCCATCTATAACTCCGAATTGAAAACACATTGCGAGCACATTGCACCAGCACCGTTTGCGCGAGCATTTGTTTGTTAAAACGAATGAAAAAGTTTTAAATATATATATTTATTTTCAGCACAAATATTCTTCATTGTCTCTAAAGTAGATTTTGGGAGTTTGTGTGGGGCTGGTAGCCCAGAGATTTAAGTTTTGAAAAACATTATTTTAAGTTAAAAAATTAAGAATAATTAAGGGCTTAAACTCTAAGCGAAGTTTTAATTAATATTTTCCATAAAATATTGTAGATAAGTAGGTAGGTTAGATGGGAAGAGTACCGCGGGTACACTAGCAGCAGCCGAAGAGTGTTATTTTATTATCATAATGTAGACCACTATCTGCGAAAAATTACAAAATTGAAGGCCCTAGCCTCATTTGAAATAGTGTTTTTTGGGTAGTTCTTTAAAAGCGTTTAAAACGGAAACGAAAAAAGATTTTTTATTTTTGTTTTGAATATTTTATTTTTTAATTCCTTGTTAAAAAATATAATTTTTTTTTGGTCACACAAGGTTCGTTCAAAAAGTTGACAGCCTGGAAAAAATGGTCTTCATATGGGCAATGAATACAGATAAAGCCGGTACTACTGAACCGATTTTTATAAAATAAAATTTAAATAACGTAGAATTGATCTCGTTGTATAAACTACGATCGGTCTGCAAAAAAATGTTTAATATATTGTTTGATCATCTTTATACGCCGGCATTTTTTTTTTGCTTTAAAGATCGTAGTTCCCACGTTAACGACATTCATACTGAACAATAACCTTATTGTCTTTTTATTTTCAGACACCTGGGAGTCTCGGAAAGCAAGTCGTCAGCGACATACCTTGAAAGAACATTTTTTTAAGGCTGATAACTTTATGAGCAAACCTCGTATGGGCAAAAGAAAAAAACAATTATGCAAAAAAAAAATAAAAAAAAAATATATTTTTTCCATTCCGTTTCACACGCTTCTAAAGAAATACATAAAAACCCCTCAAATGAGGCGAGGGCCTTAAAGGAAGAAAAACCATCTACAGCCATCTACAGCCAATGCTATTGATGTAGTGGAGGAGACAAAAGGGAATATTGTACTATTCCAAAAATGTTTATATAGTAAGAGAAGCCAAACTGTAGAAGTACCACTTATGTGTGTAACTATCACTTGTTTATTTCTGAATTCGATGCCTACTGTCACATTGTCACATGAAGAATTTTTTTTTTTTTCAATAGCGAACCCTTTTTGGCACTCAAAAGCAAACTTCTTAATTCATTTCTGCAATGAAAGACCTCTTAGAATATCAACTTTCCATAGCGTTGCTTTAGTTTAAGCCCACATGTGATTACTATATACAAACAATTTCATATCTGAGCAAAATTATACAACTGTATGACTGAATGGCACATCATGTTCGTAAATTTCCAGTGTTTCTACTTTTATGTATATCTATGGCCTACATATTATGAAAGTATGAAAATTTTTCCATTAACCAAATTTAGAGTAAATAACTCTAATGAAAGTGCATAGAATATTATATAATTTTTATCAAGCTTACTAACCAAATGCAATTGTCGGTAGTAAAAAAATATGCATACATGAAATTTATATACCCACACTAGCCCAGCTGTTATGTGCACTCTGTTTGATAGCGTATATTAACATTAACATAAATACGTAAATATGTACATAAATAAATGTATACACACATACATAAGTACTCTTAGCTGTGATATCGACTGCTACTACCGATAGCACGAATTGACTTGACCGGGCAAGCGAATGGTGATGTAAAGAGAAACCACAAGCAGGATAATTAACAAAAAATATGTACTTCAAATTGCAATATGCAAAAATTATACACACGCACACATACATACGTATTTGCATATGAGCGCATAATTTTCATGTTAATGCTAAAAAATCACATGCGAAACTGCGAATAAAGAACAACGCTCAGTTTCGCATTGCCGCTTTTCGTTCGTTCGTTCGTTCATTCGCAATGTCCTTTAATATTTACGAACTGTCTGTTGGTGAAAGTTGAACAGAAACATGTCCATATGTGAATTTATGCGCACTAATGTATGCACACCCATACATACATATACAGAAATATGTATGTACTTGCATATGTATCAATTTGCTGGCGCGGTTCATCTTTCCCTTTGAGTTCTTGGAGAAATTTGTCATGGGCTGAGTGTAGCTTTTGCTGCCTAGCTGTTTGACTGTCGCTTGTCTCCAATGTCATGTAAATCTGTGTGACGTAAATACTACACTTAAGCCGTCAGTGAATTATCACAAGGACACTACTTGCACTACGCAAAATTCAAGTAGAATATGAGGAGCAAAAAGCAAACGCAGAAACAGAGCAGAAGCATACGACAACCAATGAGATGGATGCTCGACCGAAGCACTATATTCGCGTGCGCTGGCCTCCGTTGAAGGAAAACAAGTAAACAGTGTAAGCACATTTTGTGCTTTCAGCTAACCCACACTCACATTCTCACACTTACTCACTCACTGCTCTCAAGCTCCTGCCACATGCTGACATTTTTATGAAATTCTTAATGAATTTTCATTTCATTTCATTTTATTCGACGCAAGGCATTATGCACTTACTCAATATGTGCGTAAGTGTATACGCGCTTGAACAGTAAAGAATAAATTTTATTATTGGCGCGTCCACAGTGCACAGTGTACCAGCAGTTGTAAAAAAAAAAATAAAAAAAAAATGTTAAAATATTTCAAAGTGGACTTATAAAGAATTCTTATGTTGCTATAAACAAAAAATAACTTATAAGCCAACACACAGGAGAATTGTTTTCTTATGAAATTTGCATTTTACTAGTACTAAGTCAGCTAATTTCATCCCTCATGCTGTCAATCCTTTTGCTAAATTGTTTTCGTTCGAATTTTATGTCAGGCAATACTGATTTTGACTTTGTCCATGAATATATGCTGTTTAATTTAAAGGCTTTCACCAATTACGAGAAATTAAATTTGAGTGACGAGGATGTCATTGTTGACATAAACCAGCTTGAGCCATCCACTAATACTGATGTTGATGGAATATCCGTTATTCTAATTAAAAGTTGGGCTGCCTTGATTACACCCTTAAATCACATTTTCACCATGCCACTTTCTGCTAGGGTCCTTCTTGATGACTTGAAATTGAAATTCGTCGATGTAGTTCTTTGTTTTCTGATCCCTACACTCTCAAGCTGTTGTACTCATCCGAGGTTAAATCCGAGGTTACAGTCAAAAATAATGGATTAGCCTCTGTTCAGAGAAGTTTTGTGCACTTTGTTTTGAAATAGGTTGATCCACTCACTCTGGTTGGTTGTTTAAAGCGGTGATTCATCCATAATCCAACAAGCGCTTGAACACCATTTTGTTGCCACATCCTCGCTACCAACTTGTTTAGTTATTCTTTTATTAGTTATTATGTTATTTACAGCATGACTATATCCAGTCTATGAGGTTTAGGAATCTTATTAGGTTCTTAAGGCTTAAGCCAGACAGTTGTTGTAGACTCTCGAACAGTGGTTTGTCCAGGATTGATTCTTGGTTCCTACTAATAAATCGCATGCCCTTAAAGTCTAGCCGTCTTCTTTTGTCCATGTGTTTTGCTATGTTGTTGAGATTTAATTCTCTATCTATATCTCCTTAGCTTTATCTCCTTATCCTTATCTCTTTATCTTTTTATCTACCTGACGCACTATTTTTATTTCTACCTTGTCTTTAGTCTTTATCTCTTTTGGTTTATCTTTATCTTTTACTTCCATTCCTCTTTATTAAATATTTATGCATTTAATTTTCTACATTTTAAGACTTAACGCGATTTTTTATCTTGAAAATATTTTGCTAAAATTTTATAGACAAAATTTTCGCATACAAACAAATTTTCTAAAAATTCACGTCATAAAGTTAAAAAATTAGAAGAAAATGGAAAGAACAAGTGATGGAATAAAATTAAAATGTTTGCAACAAAAAAAATTCGGATATCAAAATGTATCTTTTCGTTGGCGGAAATGTTTGGTTGTTCTTCAAGATATTTAAAGATATATTTTAAATTAAATTTTGCATAATATTTTTCCTTTTCTCAAAATTTTTCTTCAGATTTTTGTTCAATTACTACCTATTTCTTCTTTCATTTAATACTCACATTATTATTCTGCGTGAAATTTATGTAACGTTTAAGATTTTTCAGTACACTATAAAAGGCTGAGTAATGGTAAAAATTGATTTTCTCGAAAACTTTATGTAATACCTCCGGTGGTTATCGATTAAAACAAATAAACTAATTCAAAAATGTTGTGTAAGGCGGTGTTATGCAGAAATTGTGTTTGGCAAACTGCACGTAAACCTTTTGAGACCTTTTTGCTTCTGTTAAAGCCAACTCGCGTTTCTCTAAGAGCCCCTTTCGCTTCGTTATGAATGAATTTCGAGTACATTTTGAATATTTTGTAGTTTTACTGAGACCATTTTTGGCTTCCTCTAGACGGTTTCTCGGGTCTCTCCAAATCGTCCTTTGGTTTTTCTGGAGCCGTTCTTCTACGGATGCGGCCATTCGGTTCTATGCATCACCAGTAGCTATCTAAAATTGATGAAGCAGAGACCAAATAAAGACAGTTTACTCCATATACAATAGAAGGGCGCGAAATAAGTGCGCAGCAATTTTATGGTATACGAATTAAATAACTCAGCACTATGTCTTCCGACGGTGTCCAGCAAATCATTATCAATTATAAAATTTATTGTTACTGTAATCTTTTTGTACCGAACAAATTCATATTGGCAGAACATGCCACAAATAATCACGCTTGTTTTCAAAGAAGAACTCAATGTTGGTTTGGCTGGTAATGGCTCACTGTTAATTTGGGCGTAGTGACTGAAATACCAAAATTCATACCAAATTCATAATGAACTTCGCAATGTATATATTCTACATATGGAGTTTCTTGGCGACTCCCGTAGACGAATGGTTGGTGCGTGATTACTATTCGGAGAACGTAGGTTCGTTATAAAAAAAAAAAGAAAATACGCTTTTTGAAATATTAAATTTCGAAAAAATTTCAATTTTTTTTTTCTTTTGCAAAATAAAAAATTTTCAACTACTTTTTTGCAATTGTTTCTACATGAAGTCGCTTGTGTAAGTAATACGATCATTTTGAACTCAAAATCATTGAAATCGGTTCGTTTTCGACTAAGTTATGGGCATTTAAAATAAAAATTTTAATATAGATGCTTTCCATTTCAATTCAACCGGGCTATTCGGGACATGTTCTTCGATTTCGATGTTACTCAAATATGTTCTTCTCTGGTCAAAATAATGAGACATGTATTTTTTGGTTCGCCCGAAAAAATTTTTTTTCAAGATTTATCGGCAATTTTGTTCTTCGGCTCAAAATCGATTTTGTTTTTCATTATATAAGATTTTTTTTTTTAAATGCTCATAACTTAGTCAAAAATCCTGTGGCTATAAAACTGCATACCCAAAATTTTTCCAAAAACTCTGATTAAAAAGTGTAAAATTTTGATGAAATTATTTGATTTTTTTTTTTCACAAAGTTTGACGTTCGGATTTGTATGGTTTTCGTAGGAGAATAAACTGTGTTTTCATGAAAATTTTTTTATATTAATTAAAAAACAAATAAATTTTCAAAACTTGTCAATAAATCCATTTGCTATAGATATTTAACATAGTGTATAGCGGCACAAAATTAATCATCCAATTTTGTTCTTAAAAATTTTGTTACTAATTAAAAAAATGATTATGAGTAACGGAAATCTTTATTTCGACCTTTCCGCGCTCCATTGCTTGTTTTTTGTCTACGTATGACGATAACTCTAAAAATTATAAAGCTTCCATTAGAATGATTAATTCTGCCCCACCTTGTATAGATATATATCATATCCAATTTTTTTTTCAGAAGATTTCGTCAGGGTTGAAATACATATAATATATAAGTATAGAAATATCGTACCTACGCACTGTGCGGCCGATTCCCGAAAAGCTGGCCAAAACTCAAAAAATTAAGTAATTGATTCAAAATTTCTTACTCGGGGGTTGTCGGGGTCGCTGATTACGAATTTGATCTTAAAATTTTGAAAATCCACCCCCTTCCACTCCTATTGGCCACCCCCTCACGTGAAATAGCGTATATTCAAGAACATAATCAAGATGCATGTAAATTTATATGTTTTCGGGGTAGCAAGGTAGCAAGTGGTAACAGCTGAATCTTGTTTTATTCAGTAACCATTACTTTTTTGAGTAACCTTTAATAAGTTTCAAAGCAGCATATGACGGCGTTGTATTATACAGTTTGAAAACTCAAATTTTATAAAAAAAATTGCAAAAAATGTATCTACGTATTACTGCAGCTAAAAATTTTGTGTCTTTTGCGTGTCTTTATGCGATATGAATTAAAATAAGCAAGAAAATGTGTCCAAATAAAGCTCGTTCAAAATTTCACTAGTTTTACGTTACTCCTTCTACTTCTGACCACTCATTTTACGAAGACTCAACACTGTGCGTCTTAACACGACACGCCGATCTATGAAAGTGTTAGCTTGCATGGGTATATAGTATGTGCGATTGTGTGTTACTTCATATGCATGTAAGCATGTAAGTATGTATTTTTTCGATAAGTTTTACATATTTATACCCAAAGTGTTAATATGCATTAACGGCCAAGGCGAGCATGCGCTAGTTATTTGCAGGCATACATACAACTGAAAAAATGATTACGTATACGCCACGGCAAGGACAACAAGCTGCTTCAGACTGAGTGCGCTAAGTCGTCTTTAGGCAATAAAGTGGTGGGGATGATGCAAGACTACAAGCGCAGATAAGTAATACAAAATTTGTAGCGTGTGATGGTAAAATAATAATGACATGGTGACATAAATTTCTCGCTCACAAGCTTCTTCATATAAACTATTGTAGCCCTAGTGGCAGTCAAGAGAAAAAAAAAATCAATTATTGTATATGCAAATTTTTCGCAGCATTTCAAGGGAAAAGAACCCACAATTTGGTTGGCTAATTTATATAAAATAAAATAAATAATTGGTGCGTACACTTCTGTTAGGTGTTTGTCCAAGCTCCTCCTCCTATTTGTGGCGTACGTCTTGATGTTGTTCCACAAATGGAAAGACCTATAGTTTTAAGCAGAAATTCACTCAGAGTTTTGTCGTTGTCTGCCGAGGGGCGACCGCTATTAGAAAACACTTTTTCTATAATTGCTTTTTTATGCACGGAGATTCGAACCTTCGCACTCCCAAACGGTAGTCACGCACCAACCTATTCGACTACGACGGCTGCCACGGCCCTACTTTATATAGTCGCAGTTCATTTTCTTTGCTTCAATAAAAATAGTGAATAGACTGCCGTGTATATTATTTAAAGGTTTTTAGGCTTCTTTTTCTTCCAGTTTTTGTGAGCGTCCAACAAATTGAAAAATGTAACAATGGGTTTTGATAAGGAGTTTATTATTCCAGAAATATATTCGCGTATTTATCATTAGCTGCCAAAGGGGGGATGTTGCTTAAAGTCACTCTTCCATGTCCATTATCCAAGAGGTATCGATTGCAAGATTACCTGCCTGTTTATATATAACTCACAAATGCCCTTGGCGGCCACTTCGGCGGAACGCATTAAATTAAATTGAAAAAAGGTACATTTTATCCCAAACATAAAGTGTCACAAAATCTGCTTAATTTCGCTAGTTTTAGCATATCATGAACGAAAATCTGAAAGTATTTTAAGATTCAGCATATTTGCTACTGTTTGAGAACCTAAATTTATTTTGTACTTTTCTAGTGGGTATTAGGGATGTAAATTTATTCGATTTCAGAATACTGCGATCTTTTTATTACAATCCTGTTATCCTGAAGATTTAGATATTAAAAATTGCCTAACATGTTGCATCGATATTGTTTTGGAAACCTTCTGCCATACCTATAACATGTAAATAATAAATAAATGGGTTTAAAATAACCTTTTTGTAACTGAAGTGAAAATTATTTAATTCGTACTCAAACAAAAGTCGAGAGTTCAATTTTTAAGCATTTAATAATATTTTAGCGTGTGGATATCTGATAAAGTACTTTAGAATGAACATAAAATTTGCGAACATATTTTTGCTAAGAAGTTGAAGCCAATGGTGCGTTTTTGCTGTGGAAAGCACTTTTCCTACCTCCTTTTCATATAATTCGTTACAAATTACAAATCTCGAAAATACCGGGATAACCTTCATACAAACATTGAAAATACCAAATTCCCAAGATTGACATGCCTAGTGAGTATTCGCTAACGACTTAACGGAAATAAAACAAGTTTCAAAGCAAAAATTATAGCATCATTTCCCAGCAGTTACGTGGCAATTTTGCCATGCTGACAACCTTCATACGTAGATTACAATCAGCTTTTCATACAAATTTTGCCTATGAGCAGAAAATATTACATAATATACAGTTAAGTTGATAAGACAAACTACCCTTTTATGCAATATTGTTAAAGATTTCATTATTAAAATTTTTTGCATTAATTTATTAAAACATATTCACGGTACATTTGCTCCGCTTTACGTATGAAGCTCCGCGAGGAAGCTGGTTTCTGGTTCAATGGGTTTGGGATCCCAAGCCACAAGTGAACCAAAAAGGTTAATTAACACACAAGCACAATTAATCTTAAGAATTTCCCCTTTGATAAGATTTCTGAACCAGAGCTGCGTCTCTATGCATACATACCACACCTTTTTAGCAAAGCTCCCTGCGTGGCGATCGGTATTGGGTCGAACTCATTGATTATCGTAAGTGCAGTAGCGTGGCCGGTTTCGGAAGAGTGGTGGAGATGTGAAGGTTTCTGAAACTATTAAGTTAAAGGTTTTTTTTTGTTTTGTTGTCCGGAGATGTATGCAATTGATGCATATTTTCGTGCAGTTTACAATTTTTATTTTGAAATTAAAATACATAAATGCATACATTTTGCTGGCTAAGATTGAGGCATTAGTATGACGAGCATCGATAAAGCGCTCTGAAAATGTGGCTGGATAAGAAAAATAAACTTATTTAAAGCTGCTTATCATTACTCAGGAAAGTATCACTATTTAAAATGATTTTTATTGATTTTTATTGATTTACTATTATTTTTCGATACAAAGTGAGTTTGATTGATTTACTATTATTTTTCTCACCCTCTTGCGTATTATAGGCGTAAAAGCTCTGAAATAGCAGTCATTACAGTTATATATGTACATAAATTACTCTTATGGTTGAAAACGTATAAAGGGTCGTAATCAATTCAGGTGTCAGTCAGTGCAAAAGAAGTGCCAATTAAGCATTTTTTATAAATAGAGATCTATATAGATGACCGTTTGGCAGCCTGTAATCTATCCAAATATACTCTCAAGCACGATTCTTTGCACATACATACATATAGGCCACTTTGATATTCGATAATCATATCCCGCGTCAAATTACATTTGCCAACCAGCTGGGCTGAAGGCTTCTAGCTGTTTGACAAGCTGAGTGACTACTTCATTGCGATAACGTCCCAATGTTCAAGCCATGCTGTGATGGGATTAAGCAGAAAGTATAGAAGAGCCAGTTGATAAGCCGCTATGATGCCTAACATATTATATATAAATACATATCATGACAATCGACGCGCCCGTAAAACTAATCGCTTCAGTGTCAACTCATTTCGACACATCGTGAATGGGCTAAGCAGAAAGCTGAGTTAAGCGCAAACCCATATATGTATACACGAATCTATGCATACACGCATACAGGCATATATTTGTATGTATGTACGAATGCCGTAAGCTATCGGAGCCTGATGTGCGTGAGATATAGGCGTGTAATTAAACCGCTATTGAAAGTAATCTCTTCCTCGAAAACCGCCAACAATCAACTTCAATATACTATTACACATATGTATGTAAATGTATGTATGTGTTTGCCTTCATCATTGGCATTCATTGAGCCAAGTGAGTCATATGAGTGGCTGCTAAGCTACTGGTAATGAGTCGGCAATTCGCTTTGTTTGTATGGTGGCAATAATTGATTGTGGCAAAATGGAAGCACTAATGCATAAGCCTACATACATATGTACATATGCGTGCATGTTTCGAAGTAACGCTAAGATTTTGTATACATATAAAGCTTTGAAAATGTGTATCGGCAAAAGGCAATAAAGTTTGGTAAATTAAGAAAAATATCCGGAATAAGTTTTATTATTTTTAATTGTTGTGGAATCATAATAAAAATCTATACTATGCTATGTATTTTTAAATGTTTGTTTTTTTAAATATAATATTTTTAGATATACAGGCGAAGGCGAAAATCATGTTTTCGAAAAAAAAAATTTTAGAATTTTATATTTTATAGCGAAATTAATAAATTACGTGACTCTTTCTTTTATTTTTTTATTTTAATAATCTACAGTACAAATTACCCTGCAGACTAGACACAAATGTAAATGAAAGCAAGTCAAATTTGGCAACTATAATATTAGCAATGAATAAAAATACAATATTAAGTAACTAAATTTAAATTGTTTACAAAATTAGGTCTGGATAATGCGAAACCAAGCAAACTGGTATTACATAATGAATTATAGTCTCGAAGTGCGCGAGCAATGGGTGCATTACTCACACATTTAGTCTTAAAGTTTTCCCCATAAAAAGGGTAAAACTTCGAAGACTTCTTAGGGAAACATGGACAGTGGACAATGCCATTAACAGCACTGAAAATAAATGAAAGTGAAAGGACTGTGTTCCTCTTTTCAAGACATTTTAGACTAATTAGCTTTAGCCGAGAATAATAGGATGAAACAGGCGACTTAAATCGGAGAGAACGTAATGCTTGCTTAAGAAAAATTTTTGAATGCGTTCTATTATATTAAACGAGAGTTAGTCGTAAGGTCTCCAAATGATGACAGCGTACTCTATGTGAGAACGAAGAAAAGGCGTAAACACCATACAGATCAGAAAATTCAGTTGCAATGCGGCGGATGAAGCCAAGAACCGAAAAAGATTTTGAAATAAAATTAATGTGGCCACTGAAGAAAAATGTTGTATTGTATAATACTCCAAGATCCTTAAACTCTGTCACACTTTGTAGTACATCATTTGAAATGGTGTAGTACATCCTACTAAAAATGCCCTGACGCCTCGAAAATGTTAAATGAAAACCTTTTTTTATATTTAAGGACAGGCGCGATCTTTTGCACCAACGATGAAGATTATTTAAGTCAAGTTAAATCTTCTGAGCATCAACTGTCAAAAAAAGCACCGACAGCGATGATAACACCATTTTGCCTACAATGAAGAGTATACTTGACTATGAAAACAACAACAATTGTGAGATGGAAGGTCTGGATACAAATTCTCTGTGAAATATTACAGGTATACACAATAATAATAAAATATAAATAAAATACACAATATTTGCAAGTTTCATATGCAATAATATTTATGTGATGAGCTTCTTAGTATTATAGAAGAGCAAACGAATTGATATGCTAATCAATTGTTACAAACCCTCACAATTCAAAAGCCGCGCTCACGGTTGAATAAATAGTATCCAACGAGTAAAGCCATTGTAAGAAGCCAACACTGCAAATGTACTTTTCAAAAATACAATTCACTTGTTTTCTTAAGTGATTCTAAAGTCATGCGATCGATTTTTATTGTTGTGCAAGTTTCTCCGCTTCGAAAATAACAAATTTTATAAAATAATCCTATCTGTTTCATGCAATTCTTTAACAGCGACACTTTCTCTGCTCGTCATAGTTCGATTTTCGCAACACAAATTTGTGCGCACTTTGTAAATGGAGCAGTTAACTGGTTAAATGGCTGCCGATACCGCTAAAAATCCAACCGCTTCTTTAGGGAAAAGTTTGGATATCATATGATTTTTATATATTTTTGCTAGGCAACTACTTTTCTTAACAATTCTTAGTAACCTAGAATGATATTAAATTACCATATTTTAAATAGAGACCTTTAAAATAGTTTTCACTTTATGAATTTTTTATGCTACCAAATAATTAAAGTCAAATTCTGTGATTAACTTCATGGCGAAGGAGGCCTAAAAGTTTGAGTCCAACTCAAACAGTCTAAGTATGGAAGTAATTATACAAAAATAAAAATACAATATATTTTTATCTTCTCTCACTATGACTTTTTGACTTAGATGCAAATCTTATTTGTATTAAATAAAGTTTAACTTTTTTTAATTATTTTTTACTTTGCTCATTTGTTTTAAGTATCCTAGTAAGGCGAATCTATTTAAGGTGAAATCAGTAGAATGTAGAACAACAGTAACGTATTGGCATAAAGGACTTTTAGCATAAGACTTCAACTGAATCTTTCCGCAAAAGTATTATGCAATTTTGAAAAGCTACATAAGGGGTTAGATGTAGTCAAAATTTTCAAAAAATTTTATTTTTTTTGCATAGTATCTTAAAAGTATTGTGTAAAAATTTGAGGTGAATCCGACAAATACTTTTCGAGTTATTTAACAATTAACAAAGAGCGTTCGGGCGCTCCTGAGCTCGATAGCAAAACTTTCAACTTTTTTTGAACTGGTGATCGCTGTAACTTAAAAACCGCTTGGTAAATTTCAATAAAATTTATACTGCTTTTGAAAAACATAAAAAACTCGTGCCTGGTAGAAGAATTTTTTGTTCAAAATTTCGATTTTTTTTTAACAATTAATTGTCGATTCTTTTCTCGAAAATCTGAAAAATATTTCCTGAGGCCACCATATTGTTAATTTTGAGAAAAAAAAAGCTTCGATCGGGCAGAAGATTATCCATTAATAAAACTAATTTCTCTTGTCCGATTGATTTTAGATGAATCTCCAAGGACTTGTGATGATCACCGCAAGTGACTTCTGGAAAAGCGATAGCTTGGACAATTATTAATTTTTTTTGTTAAAATTTTGCTAAAGTGAAGTCGAAGCATGATGTATTAATGGTATGTTGCTATTTTTGTAAAATAAACCAATTGACTAGCAAAAAAAGTTGTTGAAAATTATGACTTTTTCGGGCTACCCAATAAGTGATCAAAAATTGTATAAAAAATTTGAAAACGAATATTCCGTTATCTTACCAATGACAGCCGGAGCACCGCAAGGCAGTGTACTAGGATCTCTTTTATATCTTATTTACACTGCAGAATTGCCAACAGCGACAACACATAATGCAATGATAGCAACGTTCGCAGCTGATACTGAACATATTAACTGCACTTCAAAAATTAATAAAAAATACAGTAAAGTGGTTTGACGAATGAGGTATAGAAGTTAATAAAGACAAAACTATACAAGTTACGTATACAAACAAAAAGTCATCAAAATCTGAGCTTTCTCTTAAAAACAATAAAATAAAAAACTGCCCAGCAGCAAAATATCTTGGAATAACTGCTGATGAAAAACTGGCATGGAAACTGCATATCATTAACAAAAAAAAAAAAAAAAAATTAAGGACAAGTACCGGCAATTAAATTGACTAATCGGACGACCATCAAAACTATCGCTTTATAATAAGGTGTTTATATGCAAAATAATTATTTTTCCTATCTGAAAATGTATGTATGTATAATTGGCGCATACACCCTTTTTGGGTGTTTGGCCGAGCTCCTCCTCCTATTTGTGGTGTGCGTCTTGATGTTGTTCAACAAATGGAGGGACCTACAGTTTCAAGCCGACTCCGAACGGCAGATATTTTTATGAGGAGCTTTTTCATGGCAGAAATACACTCGGAGGTTAATTTTGGTGTTTCACCGAGATTCGAACTGACGTTCTCTCTGTGAATTCCGAATGGTAGTCACGCACCAACCCTACGGCGGCCGCCTATCTGAAAATACGTAATAAAAATATGGGGAATGGCTAAAAACACCAATCTTCAGATTATAAAGCGAACGAAATGCAAAATATTACGAAATATAAAAAATTGTGCTTGGTTTATTTCCAATGAAGTCATCCACAGTGACTTAAATGTAGACACAATTCAAGAAATAATCACCAAATTTTGCCGGTACTGGCGGAAAATACCAAGAACAGATTAAAATAACTCACACCGACTGAAATAATAAAAATATTTAGATTAAAATTAAGAAATTAAAAAGATTGCATATTGCTAATATTTCAAGGCTTGTAATAAATAAAGAAAAAAATTTTAAATTTGTTTTTCTCAATCCAGTGATGAACAATACGTTGAAAATATCATAAATTATTTCTGTCAAAGCGAATTTACCCGCTTAAAAATAATCTGTAGTACTATATAATCTACTTCTATCCATTTGAATAAATTCCCTTTGCATTTTAGGGCCAAACAACAGAGATTTCCAAAAACTAAAAAAGTTGTTTATAAAATTTTTAAAAATGCTAAAAAATATATGAATCGGAGAAAAACATTTAAGCAGTTTGTAAATGCAGGCTTAAACGGAGTTTGTAAACAAAGAAATGCAGGCAACCTTTGGACGAATCCGCTGATATGCGAAGTAGCCGTACCGCCAAATGCGTCATGTTCTGATTGGCTGCTTACGGAAAATCCTTTATTAGAATCCTCTCCTCGCAAAATTAATGAGCCTATCGTAAGATTTATAATTTTTGCAAATAGCGTCGTACGTCAATCATATTTCACATTTGTGAACTAGACAACCGCAGTATACAACTAGGCAACCAACAGTAATACAGGCGAACAATGGATATGTAAGTGATCAAACTAAAGATTTCCATCAAAGCAAAACTTTTTTTATCTAGTAAAAACTTACTCAGTCATAAAATTGGATGATTCAATTTTTACCACTTTGTATTTAACTCCAACCTTTATTAAGATAGACCATAAGGCAAGAGCAATGAATAATTAGTGGAAATAATTAGTGCAATTAATTTCTACATTTCGAAACTCCCCCAGCCACCAGAGGGAGTCTACTGGTTTCATACGCCGACGACTGCACGATAATGGCGTCGGGCAATGACATTGATGGCCTATGCACAAAAGAAAACGACTACCTCGCCCGCCTTTTTCGCTTCTTCACTGCGAGAAACCTACAACTTTCCCCCACTAAATCCACGGCGACCCTTTTTAACACCTGGACAAAGGACGTCAAGCTGCTACTTTGGGTACACGTCGATGATACCCCAATACCGACGATAAACAACCCCAGAATATTGGGAGTCACCTTGAGAGTCACTACAACCGCTATTGCAACGAGAGTACAGAATCGCAACAAGGTCCTCAAGTCGCTTGGCGGCAGCACTTGGGGCAAAGACAAAGAAATGTTGCTGTCGACTTTCAAAGCAATAGGCCGACCGGTTCTTTACTATGCTGCGCCTGTCTGGTCGCCTGGAACCAGTGATACGCAGTGGACGAAGCTTCAGACCTGCCAAAATACTGCAATTAGGACCGCGACAGGATGTCTCCTGATGTCCCCCATGTAACACCTGCATGACGAGGCTCATATGCTTCCTGTGAAGGAGCATAACAAACTGCTCAGCAAGGGTGTCACCGTAAGCCTCACCCATGCGGACACCTGCTTGAGCCTGAGCCACATCCCAGGCACGTCAGGAGGCACTTCCTCAACTACATGGACGAGATCCTGGAGAAAACAGACAGACCACTCCCGGATCAGACAGTGTACAGACAGGCCATAAACGACATTCATCGGGAGACCCTTCCCACCTTCTAAAGTTCCCGCATGCCGTTATCGGAGTCCAACCACCACCAATTGCAGACTGAAGCTGGAGCTCTTCAGCGAGAGTCCCGCGTAACCTTGACACAATAACGTTCTGGATACTGTAGCAGGTTAAACTCCTACTTATCCAGAATCGACCCCGACATACTTAATATATATCCGGCACGTGAAGGCACCCCGCACGACACTAACCACCTTTTCACATGCCCCATCAAACCCACTCGTCTAACACCTCTCTCCCTCTGGACCCAACCCGTCGAAACAGCCAGTTTCCTGGACCTACCGTTAGATGAGCTAGACGAAGACGACCGGTGATTACACTGACAGGGAAAAGATACTGCTACAACAACAACAACAATAATTAGTGGTTTCAATATTGCCTCTCTAAATATCAAAAACGCCAAGTGAATTTATAAATTCATAGATATCTTCGCGTACACTGTAGTGGCAAAAAATTTATCAGATTCCTTTTTTTCTTAATTTTCCACTATAACCGAAAGTGGTTTCAACTTGACAAAAAGCTCAAAATTATTTATCTGAGACAGTAAGAATTTGAAAGATTTTTTATATCTGAGGCAAGTGATGACTAAGCTCGCGCTCAGCGGAAACTTCTCTTCTCTTCTTGTTATACCTATACACGCATATTAAATATAAGTATGTAAAGTAAATATTTTTTCGCAATAATTTTTATGTAGGAATTACGAATCGCCGTGTTTTAACGGTTTTAACAATTTTTTTTAACAAAACACGGAGTTACGTGAACAAACATATTTATAATGTTAAGTGCGCTTTTCCGAATAACTATTCATTTTTTCTCATATATACCCAGTTGAAAAATAAAAAAAAACAGTAAATAATTATATTTCGACCATCGATTTTTTAAAGCCTCCTTGAGATATTTGGACCTTAGCCGAGTTGCGTTATATGTGCGGCTGGTTTAATTTGTTTCATCATTTACCCTTCCTACTCTATTCTGAAGATTAGCTTTGATGCATAAGCAAAGATTTGCTGGGAAAACCAAAAATATATAGCAAGGAGCAATATACAAGGTGGCGCAAAATTAGCTATCCCATTTTGTTTTTAAAAAGACTTTTTACTAAAAACAACAAAGGGATTTTGAGTGATGGAATTCTTTACTTTGACCTTTACGCGATCCATTGCATGTCTGTTTATATGCTGCAACTGTCTAGTTCACAAGTGTCACACATAATTGACCTACGTCACCATTTGCCAAATTATAGATCTTCCATTCAGGTGATTGATTTTGTGTCACCTTGTAATGGTTACTTTCCTAATTTAGGGTACAAAAACGTCAAAATAAAGCTTTATGTAAATTTTTAGCTTGCTGCGCCTTAAGTGAGATTAAAGTTAATGATTTTACGATAAAGATTGATCGTAAATATGCTGCTCCATAAATTAGGCAATTTATATAAATATAAAAAAATGTGTAGCCAATAACAAAACTACAAAGAAATTAGCTGCTATAAAAAGCATATTCGCTTTGGATCGAAACAACTGGTAAAGTGTAATAGTCAGTGTGCCTACAAAACAGGCGCGAAAAATAGCGGAAAAAGCCTACAGAATATTTATTTCAGAAAATATTATTAAAAGAGAGAAAAATATACTATTTTTGTTCGATGAATAGGGAAAACCATACTAAGAAACGTAATGGCCCGCTTTCATTCCAACCATTGACATGAGAACCAATAAATCTTAAAGTCATATCAATAACTTGGCATCTAACAACTATGGGAAGAGTGCAAGGGAGGGTGCGGGAAAGACGGAAACGTTTCAAAGAGATATGTATGCGCCGAGAATGACATGATTGTGGCAGCGTCAAAGAAAGAAATAATTATGCTGGAATGGAATGTTCGACAGCGCACAGAAGTCCCTGAATATTTAAATGTAAATATGTATAGAAGTTCAATGGCACGAATAGCACACAAAGCACACTAAAATATACATACCATACATATGCATGCTAATATCTAGGTATTGGATTTATGTCACAGACAACCGATATATTATATGTATGTATATACATACATCCATGCATAGATCAGCGTAACAAATCACCCGACTTGATGTTAACTTGAGGTGTTTACATTGACGCTGAGACTGGCAAAAAAGTTCGCTTACCAAATTGACAGTTGTAGATATGTGGACAAATATGTAAGTGGAAGAAGAAGATGAAGATGAATACGAAGATGTGGATGAGAATGAGGAGAAAGATACACACACATACAATTTGTAAATTCGAAAAATGTGTAAATCTGATAAAAGTCAGCAAAGGCGTCAGCCAGTTGGGAAGCAAAAAAGAAACACAAATGACAAGGAATTCGAAAATAAATCGTTAGCACATTCGCCATCACAAGCGATATACATATGTATGTATTAAGGCATAAGAAGAAGACGAATAAATGTCCACCACTAACAACAATAGCTCAATACTCCAATGAATAAGATGATAAATATTGTCAAGGCAGGCGGCAAATGACAACAATTGACAGCTACTTGTAAAACAATGAAAACACGACAACCAACAGCAACATAGCATTGACAGCAAAAGAAGTGAACAAATAAAAAACCACTACAGCGGCAGTATGAAAAACAGCAAACATGAAAGCAAATAAATAAATAAAGTAAAATATTACAAATTTATGTTGTTAACTTTTTTATGGTTGGCATGTTTTTCGTGTTGCAACATGCTGCCTGGCGACGCTTCTAATACATAACATGCACATTATAATTCTTTTATTTTTGTTTTTTCATAAATTTTTTATTTCTATTTTTTTATTTCTTTCTCTCAAGAAGTAGCCTCTCCCACTTACTCTCGATAAAGACATGAATTTTGTCTAGACCGTAAAACATTTGTGAGTGTCATTTATGCCACACTTGTGCACTAACAAATACACGAGTATTGCCAAAAAGTCAAAATCACGAAAATTCGCCAAGGCTTACTGTTATTTTGGGCTATTAGCAGCGAGCAGCAAATCCAATCAAAATTAATTGAATGCCAATGCCACTTAATGGCGGCGAAATTGCTACCAAATTTTCAGAATACTATATGAATTCTGCTAATAACACAACTGCTTAATGTGTACGCTACAAGTGTGCTTGAAAAGAAGAAGAAGAGTATAGAAGAGCACACTAAATCTCTTTCTAATAAGACTTTGCAGTGGCTTTTCGCATGAATGATTGGCTTTCGCTAAGAACTTTATGCAAACAATTAAAAGGATTTTCAATAACGCAGCTTTGCTGATGAAGTTTACAAATTAAAAAAGTCATCTAAGATAAGTAGTCGTAAAGTATTGGTGTTTGAATTAAGATAATAACTTTTATGATATTTAAATTACAAATAAAAATATTCTTATAGATTGTTGATTTCAGAATTTCTAAGCCCACTGCAAAAGGTATATTATTTTATTATTCAATAATTACAAATTTCATGCATTACAGTTTTACTTCCACATCCTCACATAACTGGCATACTTTATTGGATAAGTCGACAATGAAACTTTTAAGAGATTTTTTGGGAAAAAGTTTATAAATAACAAGCTGATAGTAAATTGTATTAATTTTTATCATTAACTAATTTTTTGTCAAAATGGACTTACATCACTTTAAAAGAAAACGGCTCATATGTATATGATCAAATATGAAGGTAGTATTTTAGACTTGGATGTTTAAAAAAATTCCAATGCTGTCACCCACTATTTCTTCCTTTTTACGTTTTATTTTAGTTCTTCTTCTTCTTAATTGGCACTATAACCGTTTACGCGATTTTAGCTGAGTTTAACAAAGCGCGCCAGTCGTTTCTTTCTCGTGCTAACCGGCGCCAGTTGAACACACCAAGTGAAGTCAAGTCCTTCTCTACCTGATCTTTCCAACGCAGAGGAGGCCTTCCTGTTCCTCTGCTACCATCAGCTGGTACCGCATCGAATACTTCAGAGCCGGAGCGTTTGTATCCATTCGGACAACATGACCCAGCCAGCCGCTAGATCTTCTACTTTAGTTAAGTATTTTTATTAGACTAGGAAAGGAATCTGAAAATGTTTTTAGATCAAGCGTCTAGTTAGTTTAATTTTTTGCTAGTTCAGGTATTCCCCAGGTTAGTATCACTGGGGCGCTTTTACTAATCAGCTTTATGAGCTCTTGTTTCCTACATTTAAAAAATGTCTCCTGTTTCGCAGATGACCTGAAGGTTTACACTGTCATAGTAAGAACGATCCGGTTCACTTCAGCCTGAACTTGATATGGTTCAGGCTTGGCGCATGAAGAATAACCTTTTAATTAATATCGATAATTCTGCTCGTTGTTTATTCCAGAAATCTTAATACTGTTAATACGACTTATACAATTTCTGGTTCTCAGCTGAAGTTGGTTCACATGATTAAATAGGTAGGAGTATGTTTCCACTCAAAACTCATGTTTACAAGCCATATGTGCCTCTAATTTTGAAAATGGCCAAAGTCATATATTCCTCGTTACGAGGTATTTAAGGGTTTGCATTTGAGTAAAATATAAATGAACTTTCTACTTTGATATCTATTTCTCTTTTCTATTTTTTCCACTTTCTATGGCCTTGAATAATGCAAATTGATTATGAGTGTCTTGTACGTATTTTGTGCAAAATTACTTTGTATACGAGTTTATCTTTAAATGACTTATACCTTAGAAATAATTCAAATCAATAATTCTCTCAAGTTCACGCAAAACCAGTTATAAAATTTAGAATTAACTGATTTTCATCTTTATTAACTTTTAGATTCTTGAAATGTTCCTGAAAGACTGGAGAATTATAAAGTAGTAAGCATTTACTATCTGTAAGATTTTCTACTGACACCGGCCTGTCGGTGGAATCTAATGGAAATAAATCAATACTTTCTAATATTTATAGTCTCCCTGTGTTAGGTGAAAGATATAAAACGTGCATTTTAATATCATCAAAATATTTTTCCTTGTGTATATTACAACAAAGCGGGTCGCTGGAAAGAAAAAACGTATGGTCATGTCACTCTACTATTGCGACAAGCTCAGTTAACCTCGGTGAGGACTGCCTACATCACACAATTTTGCCACTCTCTTTCCATCAAAGGAAGAATGGAATAGGCATTCTCACTAAACATCTTCGACACTACAGTCTATGCAGATGGTTATAAAATGGATTGATGGTTATAAAATGGATTGTGGTGTTGGAGCTGGCATATATTCTCATAGACTTAAAATTTAAAAATCTGTGCGTCTCCCCGATGCCTGCAGTGTCTTCCAGGTGGAAGTACTGGCAATTGGGGAAGCTTGTAGTCTACTAATCGCAGATTTCTCTTTTAAGGGCGATATCGCTATTCTTTCGGATAGCCAAGTTGCAATCCAGGCGGGATAGCCAAGCTGCAATTCAAATACTACAAACTCTATGGTGGTGGAACAAAGTAGGAATAGCCTCACCACCTTGAGTGTAAACCATAAAGTTACCTTAATCTGGGTGCCACATCGGAATATTGAAGGTAATGAAAAGCAGATGAACTGGAAAAGAGGGGGATCTGCCATGAATAACGCTCTTGCAAAATCTGTAATCACACCATTAGGTGCAGTCAAGAGTACAATTTCCCTTAAATTCCTTCGAATCGCGGATTGTAGATGGAGAGACCAGACGAAATGCAAAATCAGGAGAATTTTATGGCTCTCCTACAACCTCAAAAAATCGTCAATATTGTTAAACATACAACGCCTGGAGACTAACGGCAGTCATAACTGACTTTTGGTCTGTTGGAGAAAAAGCAGCCAAAATGGGCACCCCCTCAACACATACTGCCACAGTTGTAAGCAACTGAGTTGTAAGCAACTGGAGATAAAGGAAACAATCTTCCACTTCCTCTGTGAATGCCCAGCCCTATGGAAGGACAAAATGTTAATCCTGGGCAGGCCGCTGTTCGAGAGTCTCGACCAACTGTCTGGCTTACATCTCAACAACCTAATAAGGTTCTTAAACCGCACAGACTGGATATAGTCATGCCGTAAATAACTGGTAAACAAGTTGGTAACGAGGATGTGGCAAAAAAATGCTGCGGAAGCGCTAGTTGGATTCTGAAAGAATCACCAATCAAACCAACCAACCAATATTACAAGGTGGCGCAAAATTACTCACCTTACCGGCAGTAAGACAGAAGCACGGCAGTATGGAAACAGAAAAGCAAGGGTGTGCGCAATGGTCGAAATAGAGATTTTCATCACGAAAAATCCTGTTTTATTTTCTTAAAAGAAGACATTTTTAAAAATCTCATCCATTGAATTTTCGTCCAAGGGACAGATTCGCCCGTACTGCTTTATACTCATATGGTCGTCGAATTTTCAATCTGGAGTTTCGTTGCTTGTAGTAACGTTTTTAGTTAGAAAAAGAATTAACAGAATATTCTTTATCAGGACTGACTGATTGCTATATCTATTAAACTATTTTTGTAAGTTTTTTTTTGTTTTGCTGTAACCAATTTTTAATAAACAATAAACCGCTTTCGCATATTGTTCAAAAGGCACACACTATTCAGCGCGATAAACTGAATGGATATCGATATAAAATAAATTAAATGCATAAAAAATCATTATTGGCAGCAGACTACAAAACTAATAACAGGTGGCGCTAAAGTAATCCTCCTATCAGAAAATGCTATAAATTTTGCGATTGGCCCCTAATGTCAGTTCTGTTTTGACATTTGTGTAGTAAACACATGCGAAATACACGTTAATAAACAATGTTACGCTACACTGCTGCAGAACGCGGAATATTGCCGACTATTTATTTGACCAATAATCGGTCGTTGACTTTGGCACAACGTGAATTTCGTCGCAGATTTCCTCGCCGTCCAACGCCTACTGGTAAAACACTGCGACGTTTAGCCGCTCGCCTCGAAGAGACTGGCACAACACGAGATGCTGCCAGGCGGGGCAGACCCCGGAGTAGCCGTTCAACAGAGAATATTGCTGCTGTAGACGAGGATGTCATGGAAGCGCCGTCGACATCGACCAGACGACGTGCCACGCAAATGGGTATCAGTCGACGGTCTTTACAGCGAATTTTGGTACAAGATTTTAAGATGTTTCCGTACAAAGTCCAGACGGTGCATCAGCTGTTAGCTGCTGACCGCCAATCGCGTCTAACATACGCTCAAGCCATCCTAAATCACCACCAAGAGGAAGATGATTTTTCATCAAAAATAATCATGAGTGATGAATCCCATTTCCATCTTAGCGGGTACGTAAATAAGCAAAATTTACGCTTTTGGGGCACTGAAAATCCGCGTGTAACCCACGAAGAGCCATTGCACCCGCTCAAAGTCACTGTATGGTGTTCTGTTTTCGCTGGAAGAGTCATCGGACCTTTTTTCTTCGAAGACGTCGCGGGCCAAATGGTTACTGTGAATGGTGAGCGCTACAGAGCAATGATCAACGAGTTCTTTTTGCCGCAACTTGATGAATTGGGATTGGAAAACATGTGGTTCCAACAGGACGGTGCAACGGCACACACTGCACGTGCCACAACCGATATGCTGAAGGATGCATTTACCGGGCGCCTAATCTCCCGTTTTGGCGCTTTGCACTGGCCAGCAAGGTCGCCTGATTTGACCGCTCCAGACTTCTTTTTGTGGGGCTTTTTTAAGTCGTGGGTTTCTGTTAACAAGCTACAGACTCTTACATTTACATGACATCATATTCTCGACTAGATGTAAAAAAAATTAAAAAGACCAAATAAAAATAATCCACAAGAAGAATCAAAGTTTTTAATTTTTTTTTTCGCAAACTGTTACAAACAATGAAATTACAGACACAATATCTATACTAAGAGGGGTTAGACAAGGATGTATTATCTCAACATTACTGTTTAACACCTAGTCTGAAGGGATCATTACAAGGGTTGGAAGCTGGCATTAAGGTAAGTGGGATAAATATTAACAATATTAGCTCCGCTGATGATAGAACTCTCTTAACAAACATCCTAAATACATGATAGTCAGCAGCGGAAACAAGTTTAGCTATTAATGAAATGCCCATAGAAAGAGTGCGAAATTTCTCTTGGATTACAGAAAAATGGGATCCTTCAAAATCAAAATAAAAGCCCAGATTGAAGTTCTAGGGCAGCATTAATTAAGTACAAACAAGTTCTCAATAATCGTGGCTTCAAGGTAAAATTAAAAAATCCGATTTGTTAAATATTACGCGTTGTCGGTATTACTGTATGCTATGAAGATATGGCCTATTAAAACCACTGGCATAAATACAAAGAAACATTTGAAATGTAGATATATACATATATAGAAGAGGACTACTATAAAAGACAAGTACTGCAGAAAGAAGAGAAAAAAATATTTAATGTTTCTGTTTTTAGTTAAAAGGAATGCTCATTACTAAAAAGCATTAAGAAATATTGAGCCGAGCCCTGATAAAATTAGTATTTACTATTTTTCAATAAGTGTTCCCCACTTCAGGTCATTAAAAAAATTGTGTATAGAAATTATTCCATAAAATATTTAAATCGAAAAATTTTGGCTGTTCGCCTACTTTTTTTAAATGTTAGCTCAGCCGACCATTTTTTTATATTTTTAGTTAAAGGGTTTCAATTAATAAAAATCGTCAATAAAATTTGAACCATAGTTGCATTATAAATGCCTCCTTAATAAAGTTTTGAATTTACCGTTCTTATACAAATGTAGGAAACACCATTAAAAGCAGATCTAAGGAAACTATTCTCAACAAATGATTTATTAAAATTATTTTGAATTTATTAAAATTATTTCAAATTAATTAACTAAAATTATTTTTAATTATTTTTCTGTGTGTTGTTTTAGCTGTCCTAAAAGTTATAATACTTAAACCTTTGCGGGCGTATGTCTACTCTCAGCCACCACAACAAGGAACCATAATGATTTTGTACTATACATTTTGTATTTGTTTGTAGAACTAATAAATCTTGTTTATCCTTTATAATCTTACATAGTATCTATCACTGTTCTTTCAACTCAAGTTAACTGTACTGATCGGACGATAGCCATGTCCAAATTTAATACGACCACAAAGGTATAAATTAAAGAAGTAACCCGTCGGCTCAACTAGCTGAGGGTAAAATTTCGTACGAAGGAAATGTGAAAAAATGCGTGACTAAAACAAAACACTGAACAATTTACAATTTTCCATTCATTAAAATTCGTTGTCGCCATGACCGTCCCAATTTCTGATTGTTTTGTTTTTATTGTTATAATTTTTATTAATTTACTTTTCATGACGCTTGTTCTTAAATGCTGCCTCATTGAGTCAGACGCGTCAAGCATCTTTTGTTTTAGGATATCCTCCTTGTAGGCTTGTGCCCTTTTTGCAAAAGAAGATAATATTTAGGCTATTCAATTATGCTAAAAGTTCAAACTGGTGCTATGGATCGTAATGATAGTCTACTTCAAGTCACCTGTCAGTCAACCTCTTAAAGAGCTTAATTAAATAGACCGAAGTATTGGCATTGACAACCGATAATACTGGGTAGTCGAAAGGTGTATCAAAATTCTAGTAGATTTTGTCGGCCCGAGGCAAACCTACTGAGTTGATCGGTACCTACTGAGAGATTTGTGTATCGCAAATTTTCAAGGAAAACTATTTTTACCATTCCTCAGCTTTTTCACTAAAAAATCTAAAACACGGCTTAGAGTTCACTTCATTATGATTTAAACATAGAAGAAATACGTAAGTCTGCTTCTACATAGAGTTCATCTTTTTTGAATATTTCGTTTTTCTTAGTTCCCTTTTAATTTTCTATATACGCCAACTATCAGCTGCCGGTGAAGTTTGCAAGTTTTTTACTTCTTTTCTGTTTTGAATATTTTTAACTTTAGAGAGTTCAGATGGCAATTCGACATAACTTCACTGCTGAATTTTATTTATTAGAGTTTAAAATCCCTATAGTTCTTCGTAATTTTTTTCAGCACGTTTTGTAAAAATTGTATAAAATAACTATTCCCTAAATGATTTGCAAATCAGGGAAATTCATTTCATTATCAGTGTTCCAAGATAAATATTAGACATTTACAAAGGACTATTATTTGGGCGTTATGAAACCTTTACGTGCTAAAAAAGTAAGGATTTGTGAGAAAAAAACTCGTAGATTTTCCACCTTGATAACACATCCTCGCACAATGCCATCATTAATCATTAAGTTTTGGCCAAAAACGAAACGAATACCATCCAACAGCTATCGAATTCAACTAATATGGCTCCCAGCGAATTTTTTTTTATTTGATCGTGTTTAAAAACCCCTATCAGGAACGCGTAGTGCCAGCTCACTTGATTTGAACGAAGTGTTCATGCCTGAATTGTTTTGAGAAACGGGCTTACCGATTGGCTGCATAGTTTATGAGATTCTTCTTTGGAAAACTTTTGGCAAAATGATGACTCGGAAGCCAATATTCGGCGTGTTGTTGGTCTATTTTTTTTGAAAAAAGTACCACAACCGAAGTATCCAGAAAATATTCATAAATACATATTACCATACAATTTTCTAACGAAGCCTCACCTCGTCTAGTTTTTACCCAATTTTTTTTCTTTCATTTGAAGCAAAATTCGATAGCCTCAAAAGCATCGTAAATAATCACATATAACCAAATAATTGATCAGTAATGTTTCTGAGCATATTTCTAAGATGCATACACCCGTTACGAAAATGGTGCATACATTCTTATACAAGAATTTTTCGAATCAATGAGACTATCAGAAGCTTTTTTTCGAGCAGTAATAGTCTTTCAATAACAAGTATATAAAGAATAAAAAGTCCATCTCGTTCCGCTATTCCGCTCTCTACCTTGTATTCTTTCAGCCTCCATTAGCAGCCAAAGGCATAGCTCTGAGAGTGAATCTCCGCTATAATCCTCTGCGAAGAAACAGTTACAGTTCAGAGATGATACAAGACTGTGTCAAGAAAAAAATTAGAAACACAACCCAAATTTCAGAAAAATGTCTGTAAGCAGTTTAGATTTGTCAAGCTTCAAGGGGTATTACAAAATTGCTGTTAGTTTTTTTCTACAATCTCAAGGCTTTAGCAACGTATATTACATATACACAAATGCTGAGTTCGAAATGATTTTATGGCATGTCCAAAATTAAAAAATAAAAACGTTGCACGAAACCATGCATAAATTCCTAAACCAGATTGTGTCGAGCCAAATTTCTGTAAAAGGCACCGTAACCCGTCACCGAAAACAAACTGAATTAAAAGATTCTCAAACAATAAAAACATAAGTATGATAAATATTCATAAACAACATAGTCGTAATAAATAACTTTATGCGGCAATTTTGACCACAACAACAAAAACTACAAAAATTTTGTAAAAATATGTAATAGTAAACTTATATATGTGAATAATTTGACAAAGCGTGCACAGCTGGTTTTGACAGTTGGGATTAACCGCCAAAAACGACACCGACGTGCACACGAAAACGGCGAAAAGTAAAACGACACCACAAATAAACAACTCGCCGAAGTAATCAATTAAAGTCAGACAGAAATCAGCGACTATTGGCGATGGATTAGAAGAAAGAAAAAAAAAAACTGAAGTGAGTTGCAAAGGCAAGAACACGCAACTGTGCGTGTCGAAATGGATTTCTAGACTCTTTTTTTCTTTTTTCTTTCTTGACTTTTAGAGTTTGGAACGCCAAATCCCATTAGCCGTTGCCATTAAGCGAAAATATCAATTATTACGAAATGAAATTTATTACGAAATTTTATTAGCATTTTTTCCACAAATACATTCATACATATGATGTGTGTGAAACATGTGCAAAAATACAATATATTTTATTTTTAAATAGTAAATATATTAATATATAGTTAAATAAACTTATAACACTCACCTTCATAGAACTCCGCTCTTGCGCTCGCACCACTTTCGGTTGAAACACTCGACGAACAAAAATCCTGAAAAATCAGTTTTTGTACCACAAAAGAAGTAGACAAAAAATTCAGTTTGAAGTTGATCTCCCTCCACTGTGTTTCGCTGCACTAGACTGACCGTTCTGGTACCACTTTTCAGTTGCATTTAGTGGATTGATGAACCAAAGCGGGCAGCGCTGTACACAACAGTTGTTTTCATCCATATATACTTATACATATGTATGTATACTTGTATTTGTAGGTAGTCGTCAACTGCTGTGCTCACTTCGCTAGCACTTAACCGGGCTCAGCTAATGTAAGCGCTTAATACTGAATCGTAAATGGCAATTTGCATTAATTTTAGCCGGAATCAAAGCTTATAATGCTTCAGCGTTCGACTGGTTCATCCACAAGCAACAGCAACAAGAACAATGAGCGAATGGTAGCATGAGTGGAATGTTAAATAAATTCATAGCACACATACCCATACATACTTGTACTGCACACATATACATAACATGTACGAGTATCTTCGAGTACAGATTTAAACGTAGTAAAGCTAATGAATTAATTGGCAGATGAGTTGGTCTGTCAACTCAAGATTTTTAATACGTACAAATGTATGTATAGTGTGTAAGTAGGTATGCATGGAAATGTGCATAAATTTGTAAGTTTGTATGCATTGCAAATTCTTTTGTGTATATGTATTATAGGTATGTACGATTAAACAGCTTAGTCAGCTTGGTGTTATTCTTCCTGATTTTAGTACTTAAACTGTCTTACATTAAGGTTTTATGACATTTATTTTTACCAATTTTATTAGTTGGTGCGAATTGGCTCGTTAAGTACCTGTTAAGCTATTGAATTGCAATTAACTAAGTTGTTGCAAAGCTCTGTTTAGCTTTAAATTGATTTTATTTATTTGTTCACAAGCTTAAAATGAATTTGGTACATAATTTAATTTTAGAAAAATGTTTGATATTAAAAGTAATATCGAATTAGCTAAGTGTAGGAAGTAGAAAAATTACTGTTATAAGATACAGTATATCCAAAAAATATGTGGCCCAATTGTTATATTGTAGGAATAAAACGTTCTTTGTTTTTGTTTTACGTTGCCTAGATCTTAAAGAAATGTTTCTCGCAAATTTATGTCTCATAATATACAAAATTGTACTTTGAGAATTACTCTTATTTGGCAACATAAAACCAAAAAAGGAAAAATTATAAGCCCCGAAATAAACAATTTATTATTGAGAATAATTGTTATTTAAAAACAGAAACTTTATGCATTCATATATTCAACTTTTCCAATTCCGAAATTTTGAATAGCATAGATAGAAACTCTAAATTTCATGTAGTTAAAAAGTAAATGTGATTGTTCTTAGAAAAAGCGTCTTAAATTAACAAAATAAAATTACTTCTAATAATTTTGTTTGGTTTTACTAGAATATTGCTAATCCTTGAACCTAAATTTTCAGCTTCTTTGCTACTGAAAACAAAAAAAAATTGGCTTAACATTAAAACTAAGTTCACGCGCATTAAAGTAATTTCAAATTCTCACTTTGTTTCAGTGAAAAACGAAATAAAATTTTAAATGTTCACCTACAACGTTAGTATTTTTTGGAAAACATAAAATATTACACCTTCGCAATTTATATGGAAAGTTTTCTTATTGATTTTTGGTCGACTTCAGTTAACCGCCATGGCGCGCCAGCTAGTCGCTAAGCGGAATTATATCGCACCCTAAATACAAAAGGGTCACAACTCAAAATGTTCCTTCTGCTCAAATATGAACGAGACGTTATCAATAAAATGGTCCGCGGGCGATATATGCCAAAAATCAATTTTTTGTTTTTTGGTAGGACTGTTATAAGCTTACATGGTAAATTTCAGCGTGATATGTCACATAGTTGGTTTTCTGTGCTAGAAGAGTCATGAGAGGTTATAAACGCGTTTGAAAGTAATACAAAAAGTCGTCAATATGACCAATAAGAGTCACAACAGACTCTAGAGCAAGAGTCCGAAAAGAGCCATATCTGGTGTCGATAAAAGGCACAAGTTACTCATATTGAGTCTCATATGATTTATAAGTTTAAGCCCAGATGGGCTGACCTTTGCGGGAAGGTAAAGTTCACATTTTGGGCGCGGAAATGACTCATTATGAGCGTAAGGCCTTCAAAATTGGACTACTGTTTGATAATTTTATAACCGCAATAATGTTTTCAATGAAAATAATTGGACTATCCTGGCGTTGGTAGCAATTTTAAATAAGACTACTTGTGCATGGCACACACGGTTCTAGATCAGATCACCACTGCGGACATAGCAGCCGTAGACTCCCGGCAAGTAATGGTAAGCCATCTCCTAAACGCTCCTTCCTGGCACAAACCTTTAAAGCACACGCATTGGAGATACAGTTTTGGCTAAACTCTTGATTACTTATTTTTTATCGATTATTTTTAATTTATTATTTATTATTACTATACTAGTGTTACTATTATTATTATTTATTATCATTTTGAATATTACTATTTTGACTTGAATTACAATACATACAAAAAGCCTAAAATATTGGTCCCAGTCTCCTGGACCTTACCACAGAACTCATGCTAAGGAAGCTCCGTGAACCCAACTCCAACACAACATAACATCAATAATTAAGCTTGAATAGATTGGATTCTTTGCTCCAATCTGCTGCTTACAGCTCTTAAAAAACACCCTATACAAAAGCTATTTAAAAAAATTAACTACATCTAGCCCTTGCATTGAAGAGTTACTGGAGTACTAAACCAAGTTTTAAACATAATTTAGTTCATTTGTTAATATCCCATATTGTTAAATCACCATTTGACTCGGAACAGTGTCAATGTTACATAATCAAATGAAATTTTCCTCTGCTGGCATCGTTACCAATGCATTAGGTTTGGTAACGATATTAGTTCAGGCATTCATTGTTCCAGCATAAATCATTTCCCATAAATTTTCTGGAATGTTGATCGATAAAAATCCGCGTGGTTCCGGTAACATAGAGCCGACGGTCGGGTGACCGAACTTTTAATAGTAAAGGATTATCCAATAACAGGTGTTATCTATCACTATCGAGAGATGATTAACGATTTTTTATTGCCGGAATTGGATGGTATTGATCTGGACAACGTTTGTTTTCAACAAGACGGTGCCACACAAGCAACAACCATTAATCTTTTACGGGAAAAGTTTCCGGACTGTGTTATCTCTCGAGGTGGTGGTCACAATTGGCCACCGAGATCTTGTGATTTAACACCTTGTGACATTTTTATTTGGAGGCACGTGAAAGGGAAGGTCTACGCCAACAGCCCAGGGTCGACTCAAGTCCTCAAAGATGGAATTCGTGAGGCTATCGAGGGCATAGGGCAGCCACTTTGCAATTCGGTTTTAGAAAATTTTATGAAAAGGATATTGTCCTGTAAGCGTGGTCGTGGTGGTCATTTGCCTGATGTTATTTTCCACTATTAACGATGTTATTTTCCACTATTCCACTTTATAATGAAATAAACATCCGATCACTTATATTAAAAAATAGCATTTGAATATCAAAATAAAACCTCTTATTAAGAGACCCTTTCGTTATGTTTTTGTAAGCGATATTCTGCACCAATCGTTAATAACTGACGCGTTTTGGCGTTCTTGTACCCAAGGAAGGAGAAGCTGAGAGCACACAAGACATGTGACTGTGAAGAGAGTTTTGGCTTTTACTGGATAAAGTTTAATCTGTCAATTAGCTTGTTTTTGGTATTGCATTTTATTAGTCAACCGCATGTGAGCTCTGCAATTTTCACAATGGATAAAAATATCGAACAAAGAATTTGTCTTAAATTTTGAGTTTTGAACATGATTTCGTGCGCCAAATCATTGAAAATATAGCAAGCACCCTATGGTGAGTGTGCTTTATCAAATACACGGATCTACGAGTGGTATAAGGCTTTTCTAGAGGGCCAAGAAGTCGTGGAAGATTTGCCCCGATCTGGTCACCCATCAACGTCTTCAATGGATAAAAACGTCGACAAAGTCAAGGAAATGGTGATGGAAAACAATTAATAAGTTTGAGGGAGGAGCTACTCCTGACCTTAGCGTGTCTCACGAATCAATTCACAACATTTGACACCATTAATTGCGCATGAGACGCGTGGGTGCTCGTCTCGTTGTACGAGTAAGAGAGTTGAATTTCTTTCAAAAAATTCACTGGAGAAGGTGGCTGAAGACATGATTGCAACGTTTATCCAGCGCATCATAACAGGTGGTAAGACGTGGGTATATGATTTTGACATGCAAACCAGGCAACAGGCGGCTGAATGGCGCTATCCACATGAGCAGAAACCCAAAAAACCACGTCAAAGTTGGTCAAAAATGAAAGTCATGCTACTCATTTCCTTTGATTATCATGGTGTTGTGCTCCCGGAATTCGTTCCAAATGGTTCTACGGTAAATAAAGAATAATATTTGGAAGTTGCCAATTGGAAAACGTGCCAATTTGTAGAAAGAAAACTCATTGATCTTGCTCCAGGAAACGCACCGTCTCACAAAGCTCATATTGAGAACACTTTTTTGACCAAAAACTCGTCAAATATCATCCAACAACCATCGTATTCACCGGATTCACCGTATTTAGCCCCCTTTTCCTTAAACTTAAATTGTCACTCCGCGTACGTCGCTTTGAGTCGATAGAGGCTATTAAGGAGAATTCGCTGAAGGAGCAGAAGAAGATTCAAACATACATTTTGATGATTAAACAATTATTTGCGTTTATTGCACAATTCCGATTAAGGACCGATCTAATATTAAGAGCAGTGGTGTTCGATTGAATGTTCCCTTTGTAGTAATGCTTGAGTAATTTTTTGTTCTTTTTCCACAACACATATCTCCACGCATATTCTAGACTCAGGCGATTTCTTAAAATATTCGTTGGCGTTAATCTCAATTGATAAGTGGATAATACCAAAAAACAAAAAAGGGAAACATTAGTGATTGGATCTTTGTACAGCCTTAATTTTGTTCCACCAATTTCTCTGCAATCCATAAAAATACAAAAGTTTTACAAGAGATAATATTTCCTAGTTGAGTAGATAGTTTTAAAACTTTTAACTTTTCAGAATGAGGCTAGCGAACTCTAACGGCAACAACAATGGATGGAGAATATACAAAATCAAAACAAGGAAGCCTGCAAGGAAACAAACAAACGCGAAACTGCTTAAAAATTTCCACATCATGCAAAACTTTCCAAAATGTTTACGCTATTTTCGTTGAAGCTGTAAAGCGTCAGGCGTTGTTGCTTTTGGCTGCTTGCTTATTTGTTATTTTATAACGAATTCAAGGCATTCAATCCAAACGCGGCCAATGCACTCGGATGGCCGCGCCAGCTACTCCGGAAACAAATAACAGCGAAGGCCAACGGGCGGGCAGACACCGCTATACTACTTTAAATACATCTACGAGCAAGCGTATATATGAATATGTACATGTGTGTATGTAGGTGACTGAATGGGAAGCTGCATGCTTGCCTGCTTATTCAGTTATTTTCTTAGCGTGGTGTTAAGGATGAGAAAAATTGCATAAATAAATTATGGCAAAGCGTATTGTCTTCAGCATAGACTTAGATGCTTTTGACAGGTGAAACTAGGGGTGGGGTGGTCTGTTGCGTTTTTATAAACACTGCACTGAGGGTGGTAATGCTTAATTTACGCGCTCGCTGCTATGCAAACAACTATAAAAAATTTGCACACAATCTAATTCCGAGATAGTAAAATATCTAAGCAAAATCCATTGCGCAAATGGGCAAAATGTTTACATTATCCTACGCCGTAGCAGGATAAAATCATCTAAACAAATTGCATCGCTCGAAATCCACATCGGCGCCAATTGTGGTAGTCCTGACTAAATTGTGGTTAGTCCCGTGAGTGTGAGCAGTCAGTCGCCTGAACATCACAATACCAATTGATTTAATAAGCCACGTGCCAGACAATTTATCTACCTAATGTGGAAGGCTATGCGGGCTGGTTATGGCTGAGAGTGCCGCAAAAACAGCAACATAACGGTGGTAGGGCAGTGTGGTAAGTATGTAGAACAGTACGCTCGCTTCTGCTGTGCGACATGGGATGGGCACACACACGCACAAATGAATGTAAAATAAAGGACTTTTGGCGTAGTCAGTGCCGCTGCTGGCGCTATTGCTACTGTTGATGTTACTGATAAATTCAAAGTCACAGTCGCTATGAGGCTCTTGGCAATACGTTTAAGCTGTTGGATTTTGTTTTCGTTCATTTTCATTTTGTGACTTTAGTTTTTGTTGCTACTATTTATTTTATCCTGCTGAATTTTTTATGTCGTAAATTCCAATTACCCGCAACTTAGAGTACGAAAATAAACGAGAAAAAACGACTTTCCACTCCAGTCACTGAAAAAAGAGGCAGTACCGCTAGGCAGCAGTATTTCAGTGTGATCTAGTCGCTACGCCAGTCGTCTGGCATATTTATTCCTATTTCGTGTAGGAAGAGTTCATCGTTTTTATCCCTGGTTGATGTGGCTTTTTATTTGATTATACGCTATGTCGCTGTTGTTTGTGTTTGGGCTTGATGTTTATTAGTTTACTTGAGTTTTATTTTTGCGGCTTTTCGTTTTACTAAATTTATGAATTTACTTGCAACCAGAGGACATTTCAATAACGGTTTTATTTTATTGGCTGTGCTCAAACGTTTTTACTGATAATTTTTGATCACGTGTTGCATTATTATTGTATTAAAGCGTAGTATATCTCTATATTTTAGAACAAGAAGAATAATGATATGTTACTGGTATGACTCATTACCTTATGAAGAGATTCTCTGACAGATTGTGGAATGCGTATGCATGTTTCCCCGCAAGTGCATGACCTTATAGTGACACTCTCTTGCTTTATCTGCATGTCTAGGTTTTGGAACATTTTTCCCTTAAAAGGTTTCGGTTTGTCATTACCCGCCGAGCGGCAATCGCTACTGGGAAACAAATATTCTATCACTTGTAAACGATAGTCCATTTTTTTATTTAGCTTAAATCTTCATCAAGCGGTATGGTGGATATGAATTTAATGTATATAAGGTTGTTTCTAAATAAGCGCTCAGCGCGACGAGTAAAATTTTCAAATGCCGTTAGCTCGAAAACTGAAATAAGTCTGACAAGAGGCCATTAAATTGAGAAGATCCTAATGATTTATGATACTATATGATACAACTATCGAAACCTTTGCCCAAAAAAAAATAACAATCGAAGCACATTGGTTACAAATTAAAACCTTTTGTAGTATTTCAGAAAACACCAAATTTCCTTTATACACTTTCTAACAGACCTTCCGCGAACTATTGCTTCATCCGCATGCTAACGATTGTTCTAAGCCAATGTTCGAAATCACCGATTTATATCATATGGTTTTAATTGATTTGAAGTACCACTCAATTTCATTGAAATAAATGAAGTTTTTTAAAACAATTTAACAAAAGCAATAAACTAGCACATATATAATTTCAAAGGTATTTAAACCGAGCTTCTAATTCAATTTGTAATGAAGTTGTTATCCTAGAAATGGGCACCTCCATGCGAAGCTTTAGCTCGTAGCAGAAATATAGTCGAAGATCGCGAGTGATTACAATGAAATATAACCTTTATTTTCAAATGATATTTTATGTTCACAGTCATGCATCAGGAAGCAATCGAACTAACCGAAAAGTAGTTACTTTTAAATTCACTCCGTCTAATGCATTCTGTTTTTGGAAATTAGCTTCACTCTGGTACGCCAAAACGCCTTATTTCACATCTTACATAATTCTCTATCAAATATTTATACAATTTTTCATTTCCGACGTTGAAATGTGTATCAATTTCACACAATCATTTGCTCTTTGCTATATAATTTTGTTCAAACCAGTTCAAGCAAACAAGCTTGAAAGAAATTTCATTAGATATGAAGCGAAATTCGGAAACAACATGCAGTGATATTCGTTACTTTCCGAATGAAACGAAACACCTGAGTGCTTGTTTAAATCAACAACATCTGATAAACGAGGCTTCTAACCAGACTTTCAAACTATTGTTGGAAATACGAATTTTTGCTATTTTATTCATTATTAAATTAATAAAGTTTTTCTGATAGGCAGTCATTACCAAACTATTTTATTTATTCAAATTATATTCATTAATTCATTCAAATCGATTTATAATTATGAAATTGTTTGTTGTTATTGCTTAATTGCTGTAACCGAAAGTAACACAATGTGACACAGACCTTTCGCAACATAATCGCTGCCAAGGTAGCGTCCGTTTGTTTTATTAACTCTACTCAGCTACCACTACACTCAATCCTCAATCCCTTGATTGTTTCCAACACTTTGAGTATTAGGGAAACGGAAATGTTGCACGCTTACAGACACAAATGCAGGCATGACAACATATGCACATATACATACATATAAACATACACACGCGCCACTTTTTTATTCTTTGCAGCTTATTTACCCGCATTCAAGCACACGGCATCTTATTTACCGCAACAAATTTTCCTTCAATTTTTTTTTGTTCCACTTGCTTTTGTAACTTATTGTTACCAATGGTTTTTGTAGTTGTTGTTTCTTGTTGTTACTCTCACTTATTTTCTCTTTGCTAAATAGATATTTGCAAATTTTTCCGCTTTATTTGAAAATATACATATAAAATATAGCGAAACGCTAAATTCTCACTAAGAAACGTCAATGTAACTACAAATACCATACGCCATTACCGCTACTTGCAAGGAAATGTTCTTCGTTTCCTGTTGTTTTTGATATACACGCACACGCACGTTTGGGAAAATTATTGTTTGAAATTTACTATTTAAATTTTATTTTTCTCACTTTATTTTTGCATCAAATTTGTTTGGTGTACAAAGTTTTCTTAGCATGGCGTACAAACAAATTCACAGAAAATAATTCACCAAAAACACCAGATCCGTCATTCACATTCACTTCATTCACTGTTTTTATTCGACATTCGTATGTACACGCACACCGCCGTCCATCCGTTCAAAGCGTGTGCACCGTATTGAGCTCGCGATTCTACTAAATGACCGAATTCACATCGCTCGCTGCCTTCGTTTTGGGAGCCAGCGCCAACAATCAACCAACCAACCAACCAACTAGCAAGCAAAGCAAGCCAATCCACCAACATGCAGCAAGGCGCAACGAACCGGCCAGCCAACGACCCAACGAAGCAACATCGGTGCGCGCTCAATCGACGGATATTCGCTGGAGCAACAGCAAACGGACGAAGTAAAGTTGCGGCGGCGACCACATGTTAATCGTCCAAAATACAATACACCAAATACGCACGATTGTGTGCTCTGCCTCTTCTTCATTTTTGCCTACGCTGCAGCCGCTTGCTGATTATTATTCTTCTTCTTATCCAGTCCAGCTGCACTGTTAAGTTGCTTTGTCTGCACCAGCAACAAAGATTTCTGAGTTTGTATTGTTGAGCACACGAATGGCACGTGGAGTTTTGGAGCTCACGCATACGCTGGCAAGCAACCATGCTCTGCAAGCGGGAGAGGAAGACAGAGAGAAAGAGTACATAAACTCTTCGAAAGTTGTAATATACACATTGCTCCCAGAGTTATCAATGAAGTGAATGTAGCGTGGATACTGCCTATACGACTTCTCTTCCGTGCTTACGTTCGAATGGAGCTGTTAATGGCGGAGTTTTCGAAAATGTTACTCAGGTTTTATGCCAAGTTCTCTGTTTATGATGTTGATTTTAGGCTACAGCATATAGTTAAGTTGGGTCATTTCAAATAAATGTGTATGTCGGCTATGTTAACTAGTCTGAGCATTGCTTTTTACATCCGTTTATTCGAATCTGGTTTTGTAATATCGTAAATGTTAACGGAACTGCTAACGAAGAAAATGTAACCATATTAGAGAGCTTGAACATTACAAATATATATTTACATATTCTCTGCTTTTACTACTAAACCTATTATTCAACAGCATCACTGCCAATAAAATTTGATATAAGGACGATGGCAAAAGAATCTGGGAAAAGTTAAATTAAGAAGAATATGTAACAAGTACACAACAGGATTCCCTACTTTTAACTTCATTCTAAATTTAATTGTATTGAAATATTTAAGTGTTATATCTACATACACATGGAAAATGGCAAATTTTTATTAACATAAAGCTACACAATACATGCTCGGCTATCCCATATATAAATGTAACTTCTACTTAAAAATTCAATTGCTATCTAATAATTTTAAGAAACATTTCATAAAAAAAATGCCCCAGTGATAACATTAGATCAGTCTGATATACTTTCGAAATCAATAAATACTTTTTAAAATCCCACTTTGGAAAACTTGAACTCCAATGCACGAGTATATATGTATGTGAACACAAAACGTTTTTTATGAATTTCTTTAATTAATGCCTAAAATTTGTTCGAATAGCGGTCGCTCCTCGACAGGCAATGGCAAATCTCCGGGTGTATTTCTGTCATGGAAAAGCTCTTCGTACAAACCATTTGCTATTCGGAATCGGCTTAAAACTGAAGGTCCCTCCCTTCAAGGCGAACGCCACAAATAGGAGGAGGAGCTCGGCCAAACACCTAACAGAAGTGTACGTCCCAATTATTTATTTATATTTATTTACTTTAAATTTTAGAATTAATAATTATATCACAAAAAAAGCGGGCAAAAAGATTTTGAATGTATTAAAGAGTGTCAAACATTGACACTAAATTTTTTTAGATATCTCATTGTCCTTGCGATATATGTAATCAGCATTCCCCTTCAGTAAACTTATCCAACCATCGCAGGCTTCAATTGTTTTATAATCTTTCTCTTGAAGAGGTACTTAAAAAGTGTTACCTGCCTAAATACTTATCCTGCTTTGAGTTCATTTATTAGTCTCTTCCCGCACCTTTTCTCACTAGCTCATCTGCGACTTCCTTCCCACAATCCCGCTGTAGCCAGATATTCAACACAGCATTACTATCTATTCCCTTACCGGAAGCGTAATAGTATCATAGTGCTCCTTTAGTAACTATTAGTTTAGATGTCATTATCCGATTAGCCAAAGTCTTAATGACCGTCAAACCCTTCGTATATTTGATGCTGGCGCACATTGAAATGTCATACCACATTTTTCCACACACATACCGAAAGGTATGTACTTTTCAAAATGAAAGCCCTTTATTTTCCTCAATAAATATAACACTCATGAAATTTATAAATAAACTTCGTTATGAGTGCTTTGCCATGAATTCCATAGGCATACCTACGTATGTAGATATACTTGTGTGTATGACTAGCAAAAAAGGGTGACATGTAACAATGGCTGTAGGTGTGTATTTTTGACACCTTAGAAAGAGGTAAATTATAGCAGTTTTGACACATTCATTAATGTCGACAGGAAAAGTGGTATTTTCTTTAAGTTTTGTTTTCGAAAAGAGAAGTTACGGTTACAGTTTTAAAAAGGGCTAGTTGCACCTACGTACATACCCGTGTATATGCACTAGTATACATGCATTGTATGGCAAAAAATTGATGTTGGCCCAAGCATATTGATTAATGATTTAATTTTCTTCTTTTCTTCTTGAGTCATACATGTCATGATATATGATTATGTTAAGTGTAACCATAGCAATTATAAGTATTAACAAAAAAAGCAGAATTAATTGTATTTAAAAAACAACGTATTCAACGTAACGTACATATTTACAGGCCTACATTGAAATTGAGCAGGAAGTAAGGTTTTTAGGCATTGAAGTTAGTTCAAGCTTTTACAGTTTTTTTTTTACTATATTTGGAGTTTAGCAACTCCAATTACTTATCTGGAAACATTAAGAGTAAGCGGGAGTGTTAACTTTTGAATGTTTTATATATTAGGGGGCCTAATTTGTACTCAAGCTAAACAGAAATACGTTTTTGTTGAGCGATTGTTTGCCGTCGGCCACCTGAAAGACTTACATTAAAAATCTTAAGTCGATGGAATATCGTTTGGTGGAAGTAAAAATAGTTTAAAGACGTAAAAATCTTAAAACTATATTCAAAAACGTAATGGCTTTCTAACGAATATCGAATTTAGTTGTAAAAGGGTACAGTCATAAATTAACATAAAAGTAAGCAGGTAGGTCTATAACCAGTGTAACAAAGGTTAATCGCAAACAATGTAGTTGCTGGCAGGATCACATACCTACATACAGGAATTATTTTAAGCGATGTCTTTAATTAAAAGTCCGTTCATGTAATGCAACCGACGTACACTTGTGAAGCATTTAGCGAACTTTGGCGTAACTCAATCATACGGTTATATGATATCGACCTTCATATATTAAGTATGTTGAATCCTCTGCAAGACTTACTCATTGTAGTGATACGCCGCAAGAGATGTGAAACCTATACAAGACTTAATTACAATAAAATATTGGCAAACGACGAAGAAGAAAAGCCATTGCTGCTTCAAGTTATTGAAGCCTACTAATTAAATATTATTCATACAAAAAATCAGAATTAATGTAAAAAATGGGAACAATTTGTTCTTGAATATTCTTAAACAAGCAAAATAAATAACTAGTAACTATAAATTAGTGTTGCATACTATATTTATTTAATAAATTAATTATCAAAATTCAGAACAGACATGTAAGATATAAATTCAGAACTGAAATACAAATGTACATTATTTTATATTAAAAAGTGTGGAAGAATTAGATTATAAACATAAGAAACCATTAATTTGCTAAAAATATATCATACATAAGTTACAATAGAATTTTAACGAAATTAATAATTACGAAACTAAAATGACAAATATATGCTAGGTATTATTTTGGTTTCTTACGTAGAAAGTATTTTTTTAACTGCGTTTGAGATACTTGTTTGGCCCTAGAAAGGTCTAAATCCAAAAGGATGGAAAGATAATCAAGGTCAGACAACTTTCTAACGAGAGGCGCATTGGCACTATATAATGTCCTACTAAAGCCAACGCGAAAAATCTTGCAACGCCGAAAATTTCTGCAAGGAACATTAAATTGTTTTCTTTCTAGAAGGACGGGGCAGTCAATTTTGCCATTAATGAGATCAAAGATAAATGATACTGCCGGAAAAGTACCTCGGGATTTGTGTGATGATTTCGGGTCTGAGAAATTGAGTGAATGTAGTGCGAAGTGGAAAAAACAATGTTGAACCCTCTCCACTCGATTTATATGGACTGCATGATATGGTCTCCAAATAAAAACAACATAATCTAATTTGGACCGAACAAACGCAGAGTATAATATCTTAAGAGTATATGAGTCAGTGAAGTGCGACGAGTACCATCTAACAAAAGCGAGCATAGCAAGTGAATTGGAAACGGCTTAATTTAGGTGCGTGATAAAATAAAGTTTTATATCAAAGAAAACCCCTAAATCTTTTATCACATCGGATGAAGGGGGGTTTAAAGCTTAGAAAATGAGATTTTGTGACATTTTTCAATATTAAGAAATAGGCGATTCAAAATAAATAACAAAGGTCCTTAAATATTACTCTGAGGTACACCAGAGGTGGCGATGAAGAAACTCCATCGATAACTACAGTACTGCATTTTTTTTATTAAATAGGATCGAATCCAATCAAGGAAAGCTGACTGAAAACCGAAACATGCCAATTTACTTACTAAAATCGTATGAGAGATTTCATCAAAGGCTTTAGAGATTCTGATATATATAATAAACTAGCGGACCTGACAGGCTTCGTTCTGTCAAATAGATTTTGAATGTGGCAGTTTATATTTCGACCTAAAGACGTTTTTACTCTGCTGACCCTCACACACCGCCCTATTATCATGGTAACTGCTCTGATCAGGAGAATTAAAGAAAAGGGTCAGCTCGGGTGACCTAAGTATCTTCTCTTCCACGAACTTTGGCCACCCTTTCGGGACCCACTAAAAACCCCGACTGGGATGTCTGCCAGAGGACTTCAAACCAATAGGAGAACTTAAGGTTCAAACCTGATTGAAAAATAATATAAAGGGATAGTGGGAACTTAAAGGTGACAAATATTTATAAAGTGGGTTCTTCAATGACAAAACATAGAGATACTTAATTATTTATTATTATTATTATTAACATAGGGTTAATAACCGATATAATAAAGAATAATGAAATAAAATGTATACATAAGTATTTACAGTAATCGCTTTATTGTAAATCAACTGAATCATAATTATTAACAAAAATCTGTTTTATTTTTATTGTAGTGCTTTATGATATCCAAAAAATTTGATTACCTGGTGAATATACAAACAAATCTGATGGCTTTCCAACACGGGAACAAGCAACATACAATTGACCATGTGAGAAACATGGGTTGTCTATATTAATACCACAAACACCTAATGATTGCCCCTGGGACTTATTGATGGCCATAGCAAAAGCAAGCCGCACTGGAAACTGTAGTCGTTTAAATTCAAATGGTACATCAGTCGGAATCATTGGGATGCGTGGTATCAAAACGTCTTCTCCTTTATACTTTCCTTTCAGTATAGTTGCTTCTTACACGTTGTTTAATAATTTTTTATCGCTAACCATGTGCCGTTGCAAAGACGCAGTTGGTTGATATTTCTCAACATTATAACTACCGATCCAACCTCTAGTTAAAGATTGTGAGGTTGTAATCCTGGTAAATCCACAAGTTTAAAAATTCAGGCGCATAGTTGACGCCGGTTTGTAGCCAAATCAACTGATATATATATCCTCAATTCGCCTGTAATTTATTATCGAATTTTGAAATTTAATTCATTTACATCTAGTATATAAGATTTGTAAACTTATTGTTAGTTTCTTATACAAGAAAGATTCAATAAATAAAGAAAAATGGAAAAAAAAACTTATGTTTTTTGCAGCCAATATAGCCCGTTCGCTCAACTAATCATGGTTTCTGTAATTTTGAGCAACAGCTGGAAACACCTTTTGAATAAGTTAATCTTTTGATCGAGTTCACTGACAATAACTTTGAGGAAAGTTAATGCAACCATTCAAGGTGTCTATAGGAATTTCGCCATTACCAATGTCAATGAGTTGTTTAGAGAATATGTTTCCAGATTGGTCATTTTGCAGCTCGACACGCATATTCTTGCGTAAACGTAATACCTTGACATGTTTCCACAAATTGGAGGACTTTAAACATGCATTGAGTTCATCAGCATTACAATTTTTGACTTTCAATTTGGTCGGGTTCGCGATATTATCACTCTTGTGTTAACGCATTAGATCCTCTAACGCAAACACGCACACACACGAACGCGCACACACATACATTTGATTGAATTTGAACTTTGTGCAGCGACAATAAAGCTCAAATTGACTCTTCAACGTTGGGAACACACCTACATTGCTTAGATAACAATGAGTGACTCTATGTACATTTAGTTAGAAAATATTTTTATGGGATAAAGAAAGGGGCTGGCTTAGGGGTTTCCCGGAAATTTTTCGAGTTTTTGGACTTCAAGGAACATTTTAAAAAAAGAATTGTTAAGATTGGTCCACGCGTTGCTGAGTTATGCGCTTACCAACACATTTTGCGATTAATTGATATTCTCCAAAGATCTGCATTAACATAACAACTCCTTCCACAAATATTTTTTTAGAACTATAGTATTTCCGTTTGCGGATTTCAATTTATAGCAATAATTTTTTATGTGCATTGCATTAGCAGAAGCTGATACCGCAACTGATATTCAAGGAGTTTACTTGGAGTGCCACGTCGAGTACATTTAATGGTTGTTGGAAATTTTATTGTAAGTATGTACATCCATTCAGTAGCATAGAAGCCTCACTCGCAAGCACTTATGTGCATAAAACTATTACAATTCCTCCTCTTACATCCTCTTCTTGCACCCGAGAAGTGCAATGGCAGCCTCTGCAGCGGCGGCAGCAAAATCTGGAATGCTTCTATGTTAAATTAATTTTTTTCGTTTC